>JAREIK010001156.1:4128802-4580464 GCA_029783825.1 Sapria himalayana
GAAGAAGAAGAGAAAGAAGAAAAAGAAGAGGGTGGCGGAAAAAAAAGAAAAGGTAGAAAAAAAAAGAAGAAAAAAGTTAAGAATAAGACAGAAAAAGAAGAAAAGAAAGAAAAAGAAGAGGAAGAAGATAAATAGGAGGAAGAAAAGAAGAAGAAGAAGAAGAAGAAGAAGATGCTTAAAAAGTAGAAGAAGAAAAAGAAGAAGAATGTAAAAAATATGATGAAATTGAAGGAGAAGAATATGATGATGAAGATAATGAGAAATAAGAAGAAGATAAAGAAGAAGATAAAGAAGAAGATGAAGAATAAAAAACTAAGAGGAAGAAGAAGCAGGACAAGAAAAAGAAGAAGAGGAATAAAAAAAAGAGAAAGAGGAAGAAGAAGAAAAAGAAGAAGAATAATATAATAAAGAGGAAGAAGAAGAAGAATAAGAAGAAGAGGAGGAGGAGGAAGTAGAAAAAAAAGAATAATAAAATTTTTAAAAACAAGTAGAGGAGGAAGAAGTATTATAATAAAAAAAATAAGAAGTAGAAAAGGAAGATGAAGAAGAAGTTTAACTTGAAGAAGAAGAAGAAGAAGCAAAAGAAGAATACAAAGAAAAAGAAGAAGAAGAACAATAAGAAGAAGAACAATAAGAAGTTGACGATGAAAAATGAGACGAAGAAAAAGAAAAAGTAATATAAGAAGAAGAATAAAAACAAGCCGAAGAAGAAAAAGACGAAGAAGAAAAAGCAGAAGAAGAAGAAAAAGAAAAATAAGAAGAATTAGAAATAGGAGAAGGAGAAGAAGAGGAAGGAGGAGGAGGTGGAGAAGAATGAAGAGGTATAAAATATGAAGAATCAAAAAAAAGGATGAGGAGGAAATAATGAATAATAAAAATAAGATGAAGACATAGAAGAAAAAGTTACAAAAGAAGGGAGAAGAAGAAGCAAAAAATAAAGAAGAACAAGTAGAAGAAGAAGCTGGAGAATAAAAAAGAAGAAGAAGAAGAAAAAGAAAGAGTCATAAAAAGAGCAGTAGGAGGAGAAGAAAAAATAGATAAAGAATAAAAAGAAGAATAATGAGGAGGAGGATAAGAAGAATACGAAGAAGAAGAAACATAAGGAGAAAAAAAAGAAGATAGAGAAGAAGAAGAAGAACAACAACAAAATAATGAAGAAGAAGGATAAGAAGATGGAGAAGTAGATGAAGTAGATGAAGTAGATGAAGTAGATGAAGATGGAGAATAAGAAGAAAAAAGTAGAAGAAGGATGCAGAGGAAGAGGAGGATACAAAGAAAAATAAAAAGGAGGAGGAGGAAAAGAAGAAAAATAATAACAAGAATAAGAAGAAGTAGTAGAAGGAGGAGGAGAAGATAATAAAGGAGAAGAAAAAGATGATGAAGTTAAAAAAATAAAAAGAATAAGAACAAGAAGGTGAAGAAGGAGGAGGAGGAGAAGAATTAGAAGAAAAAGAAGAAAAAAAAGAAGAATAAGTAGAAAAGGAATAATAATAATAATAATAATAGTAATAATAATAATAATAATAATAAGAGGAAGAAGAAATTAAAGAGGAAGAAAAAAAGAAGAAGTGGAAGAAAAAAAGAAAAAGAGGAAGAAGGATAAGAAGAGAAAAAAGAAGAAGTTAGAAGAAATGGAAGATGAAGAAGAATAGGCAGAAGAAAAAGAATAGGAGGAGGAGGAAGAAGAAAATTCAGAAGGACAAATAGAAGAAGAAGTAGTAGAAGAGAAAGAAGAAAAAGAAGAAGTAGAAGGAAAAGAAGAAGAAGAAGAAGAAGAAGAAGAGAAAGAAAAAAAATAAGGACAGAAAAATAAAAAAGAAAAAGAAAAAAAAAGATTACATATTTTGTTTACATATTATGATACTAGGTATGATTACATATTATGATATTAGGTATGTTTACATATTATGACACTAGGTATAGACATGGATGTCATTTTCAGAGAGAATGATTTCTCCATTCTATTAGCTAGGGTGAAATGATATGGTGGTTTTTCAAATAGAAATGAGCTGTCATTGATAGATGGACAATGTCTTATCTGTATATCCTATGTTATCTTAGATGATATATGTTCTACTAAATCCTTTGGTTTCTAGCATAGCTTCATAGTTGGCTATTTCTATGGTAGCCAATACTATTTTAGATAGGAGATAGAGATTGTGACCAGATGTCCTAGAGGCACTTGCATGCGTGAAGGAATAGAAAGATTATAGATGAGCATTTAGGATAAAACATAAAAGATAATGATGGGATGATTCATAAGATATGAAGATTGATGATATTGAGGTCACAACTACTAATATCTTTAGACTCATATATGATGATTATGATTGATATATGCATCGGCACTATCATTGAACATATATCGATTGATTTGATGTTTCGTTTGATTTTTAATTTTTTATATGGTTATGATGTAACGATAGTATGACATTATCATATTATTGTTATTTCAGCCATTTGATTATTTTATTATGATTTATACATTATTTTTATTTTATACATATTATTTTATTAGTTATGTTTTGGTTTCACTTAATCATATTTTAATTTCATAAATATATATCATTCATATTTATGTATATGTTGTAACATGATTGTCTCATTTTGAGCTTTTGTTTATAAAATAAAACTAATTTTTTATTATTTTATTTGAGCTAAATATGTTACACGATCATGTAACATTAATGTGGAATGTGTATTTTTTTTATTTTGTATTTTTTAATTTTTTTAGATTTTAAGTGTTAATTTTAAAAAATAATAATTTAATTATAATTTAAAATTTTTAAAAAATTTATATTTTATTTCACTTATTTAAACCCTAAAGGTCAAAATAACACCATCTGATTCTTGTCGACAAGATCTAACATGAACTGGCATGACTCAACCTTTCCCTGCATGACCCAACATGGCCCAACATGCTCAGTCACACCCCTGCATGGGTCAGCATGGCCTGATATGGTATGCATGGCCTATCACAACCCAACATTTTGTGGGCCAAATGGGCCATGTTGGGTTTAGGTAATACTTTTCATGTCATGCTTGGAATGACATGCGTTCCGTACCATGTAGTGTTGCACACGACATGGTGGCATAATTGGGTCACCTTGAAACAAGATGTACCAGCTTAATATGACCTATTTGACACCTCTAACAAAAATAGAAGAAAAGTCGTGAAAAAGAGAAAGAAATGAAAGGAAAAAAAAATATTATCTTTCATTTCTATACAATGACCAAGGCATTCAAATGGGTTTTTTTTTTTAAATTTCAAATCTATCTAATTTAGCATCATTCTTCACTATTGTTCATCCAAGAATTATTTTTTTAACATAAAAATAATTTTTAACAACTCTATCTCTCATTATTTAACAAACTTGGCTATTTCTTAGTAATAAATAAAATGGAATTTTTTTTCCTAGGCCTCACAATAATAATGCAATTTTAGGAAGTAACTTTGACTTTTAGTACTAGTGAGATATTTGGTTATTACAATATAAAATTAATGTCATAGCCTTTTAATTATTATGAGATAAATATGATTGAGACTCAAAGATTATATATTAGACAAAAAGAATGTGTTGTATATTTGAATGATTATGCTAACAAGGTAGTATAATAGTGACATACAAAGATCATCACGACTAAATAAGTAGAGTTTTAGCCAAGAATGAATGCTAAAACTACTTGATAAACCTCAAGTCACCAATTTTCTAATTATCTCCAAAAACATAACAAATTCATGACCATTTAATAAAATATACCAAAACTCTAAAGTCATAAAATAAATGCAATTATGACCCATTTTTTTATTTACACATCATCTAATATTACTATAAATACATAAAAAAATTTGTATTTTATATATCAAATTAACTCAAACACTAAAATTATTATTAGTTCCCTAGCAATAACTTTTTCCTCAATAAACAAAATCTCTAACATTATTTCAAACAAATTTATCACAATTGATTACAACATCATAATATATAAATAAACAAAAAGTACAAATCAATGAGCTAAGTAAGGTCAGTGAAATGATTTTCGTTTAGGACAAAATCTTAAAAGGGGAAATATGCTTTGTAATACTCCAATGGTGGCATATAAGTAATTGATCTCTTCAAATATTTCTTATGTGTAGTTTTCCAAACTAATATCATTACCAAAATATCAAACAACACATCTTATCTTCTCCCAATGGAGTTTACTATACCTTAATATGATAGCATTGCAAAATATAAGTCATTTTAATTCGTACTATATTTTTCTAATTCCTCTATCTATTGGTTCTCTTGATATTGCATATCATTTTCATTTGCTTCATCTCTTTTTGCAATCATTTTTTTAATTTATTGTGATGGTCTCATACAGTCTTGCAAATAATTCAGCACTGCATGTCAATTCAATCTCTACCCTATTCATCCCCTATTCTAAAAGTTTATAGTTTTTTTTTTCAAACTTTTCTTGGGTAATGATAACTAACAATTCAAATTATTTGAGATGCATTTCCCAAGTTGCATCTCATTTTTTGGTTCCTCCTCCACTATTGAACATAGGGATTGGATCACAATTTTTAGGTCTTCTTTACTTTTTTTTGGCATCATGCTACACATTTCAAAAAATGCAAATAAAATCACCAAACATACCACCTAGTGCAACTAGAGAATGCTCAATTTAAGCTTATTTTTCTTCTCTTCTTCTATCTCTAATTTCTATCTCTTGTACATTAGCTCCAATGTAGGATGAACATTTTCCCCAAATTTATGCTTATTTTTCCCCTTTGAAAATTAACTTATTTAATTTTAAATCTTTCAAGTTTCATTTTAAAACATGATAATGTCAATAAAGATGCTATTAGATACATTATATCAACCTTCTCATCCATGGGAACCCCTTGACTAAACATAATAAAGTAATTAGGGAAGGGTGAATCACTTGGTCAAAAAATTCACCCTAAGGGAAACCAAAAATCGACTTCTCAAGAATCTCCCTAATATCAAAACTATAAACAACAAGGATGACATACAACATGATTGTTCTTTTCGAAATGAGCATCGATACATAGAGTGTCAGTAATAAAAATGAGCATATAAAATACATCCAAACATTACTCACCTCCATGAGTTTTTTCTATATCAAGATTTTATATATACTTTTTGAAGTTACCCTCCATTGTGTCATGGGCCTACTAATAAGTCCATGATAATTCGTGATTTCCATTTATCAACAAACTAGTAATGTTTGGAAAATCAAGTTCTCTATGGAGAGATTTAAAAGTCATGTTAACTTTGGCTCCTTAGAATCTAAATAACTTATTTATTATCTCTCTATCAAGATTTCATAGCATTGTTCATTTTCTATGTGAAATATAACATCTAATTTCTCTTCTCTATAATTTCCCTAAAAGAATGGATGAATTCATTGAATCCTCTTTCTCCATTAAAAATTTTCTTGGAAAAAACTAAGTACATCTATCACTACCCTAACTCTATAACAAAAATTGTTGAGGGTGCTATAGTTTTGGTTGGTATTTCTTTTGCACCAGGTCTCTATGACTTCTCTTTTCCTTGCACCTTGTTTCTCTAACTATTTTATTCGAGGATTTTCCCTCTTCCATCATTGAATCAACTTGATTAGTGGGTTTAGGATTGGTTTGTCATGATGTCATCAAAAAAATAAGATACTATTGAAGAATTTCTATGGTTAGATATCCATAGTTATGACTAGATTAATAAAAATTGTTGTTTTATGGGCTTAATTTTCTTTCTTAAATTTAAAAATCAATAGCATTGTGTCAATATAATACATCAAGTCACAACATTGGGTCACACCCATAGCTTTTCCATTTTGTTTCTGATGTCATGTTTGTTTCTATAACACCAAAGTTATGACTCTAGGAATGACACAAGATTTGTCATTAAGCTTTTGATAAGCACTTTCTCTAAGTAATACCAAAGTCATGGTACTGAAAAATAGCCATGGATTTGGGCTCAAAGAGTTAGAATCATAGTTTTTTTAAATCTACAATTCTTTTATGGATATGTGTTAAGGAGGGGGGAGTTGGTGGGGAGGGTTAAGTATAGTTATAATAAAATAGTGCTTATTTTACAACAAAAACAACATGATAATATGATAAAAAAAACTCTTGGGTTGCCTCCGAAGAAGCATTATGTTTAACATCCATAGCCTAGATTATCAATAACTTGTCTCCTCCATCAAAAATCTCTACTATTTAAGCTAACTTATCCATATATTTTTTGATCTCTTTGCTTCTTTGTACTTTCAGTATTAGTTGTTGATGTTGGATATGTACTTGTCATAATGACAACATCTACAAGGATAGTTGGGATAGACCACATCTTTTTTGTTTTTTCCCTAGTCATGACATTACGAAATATCATTACCTTTTCAACATATTGTTCTTGGTTTTCCTCAATTTCCATACCAACTACTAAAACATAATCATTTGCATCTTATTTTTGCATAATTAAGATTATATCTTCAATTACTTCTTCTTGGTTCTCAATCTCAACTATCTGTGTATTTTCCACTAAAACATCTATTATAGTGCTTTCATCAAACTTTTTAACATCCTAAACATCCACTATATCAACCACATAAACTTCTAATGAAATTCTTTCTTCAAACATAGCCAAGTTAGTATCTTCAATGCTCGTCTCCTTTCTTCTCAAACATTCATCTTCTGATTCATTCATCTTCTCAAATCTTTTAGTAGCTGTGTAAGTATATCATCACATGAAGCTTCAGAAATTAAATAAAGATTATTGAATATGCTCCCTCCATGCCTTCCATATTTAAAATCTTTTTAACTTGCTGCTTGCTCATAATAGAATTATTTAGGTCACCATGAGGTGTGAAATAGAAATCACTACTTTGTGAATAATAAACCTTATCATATTGATAGTTTGCATTATTCTAACTCATTCTCATCTTGTTTTTTTTCCAATGATTGTTGTCTACATTATTATTTCTTTTAACTCCTTAAGAAACATATTAAAGTTTTTCTCAAATGATTGATTGTACATTATCTTTTAATTTATCATTTTCTAGGTCATGAGGTGTTAGCTCATTCCTAGAATTTTGCTATGTTGATTGGTGGGATAAACAATGGACAAAGGAAGTATAAAATACAATATTTTCACAATTGAAATAGGATAACAAGACAACATATTGAATTGAGAAAAATTATCAAAATAGTACTATCTAACTACAAAAAAAAAAACTATCATTTTTTAATGATATTTATGTCAACTCACATTGTCTAACCAAATTAAATAATCCATGGAAAAAGTACCAAAAATATATTGTAACTTTGTTATTTTACTTAATTTTATTAGTTATATTGTATCTCAAATATGGGTCGGTGAGGGTATCTCAACAATAATTATCTACATATATATGAGTTATATAAGTAACAAAATGACTCTTATCAAGATATCAATCCCATATGTATTATATTAATAGTTCGGTCAACTAATAATGAGACAACACACTTCTTTTAGAGAAGTTATTTCATTATTTTGGTATGATTCTTATAATCTCGGATTTGTTCACTTGATTTGTATGATACATTTTCAAATAATTTAATTTATTTTGGATTTTGATATAGAATGAAGGTTATATTATTTTTCAAATATATATTCTTTCTGATAGCATACAAGGTGATTATCATCATTGAACTTGTCCCAATGGTGGTTCCCTCATAGCTTTCCCCTTGGTACTTTACAATCGAAATAACAGATAATCTATACTTGAGTGTCATTCACAAGTCCATATTCTAGGCAACTCATCAACTTTTCTTGATGTTTACTTCATTTTATTCTCTAGCCTTAGATGTCATAAAGACCAATAACTAATATGATTTATAAATGATTGAATTTCATAAGTATCATACTCGCATAATTAATATGTGCTTGTTGTAACTTTGTTATGCTATCTAAATTTATTAGTTAGATAATATCCCAAAAGTTTGTTAATAAAAATATCTCATCATTAGATTCATGGGTACTATATAGGTCATAAAAGTAGTAAATCAGACTTTTTTCTAGATATCAATCCTACCAAAATTGTATTGGCAGTTCAATTATTCGATAGTGAGATAACTCATATTTAGAATAATAGATATTTGGATAATTAGACAATCTTAGATCAAGGAGTTTATTCATCTAATCTATGTGATGATATCTAGTTGCATGACTTATATTGTTTTAGACATAAAATGAATTTGAGGGTGTTGTGCAATAACTCTTTATCCTGATGACATACAAGTTAGTTGTCACCATTAAGCCAATCTCAATGATGGAGAACTCATGGCTGTGGTACATCATCAATAAAACAATAATTTATCCTTGCTTGAGAGTTATTCATAATCTCATATATTTTAGGTAACTTTATCAATTACCCTTGATGTTTACTTCGTATGCACAATCTTATCCTCTGCCTCAAGTATCATAAAGACTAAAGATTGATATGATTTGTAAGAATTTATACTTTTGGTTTCATAAACATCATACCTACATAATTAATGTACACTTCTTTCAAGTTTCACTAGTGAGAACCATACAAATAAAAATAACTCATAATAACTATCATCATATTATGAGTCACTATACACTCATGTATATCTCGAGGATTTCCCATCACCATCCTCCTCGATGATAATGCGACTCTCATACTAAAGGTGAACCCTTTAAGAAATTTTATATACTACTTTTATTCCAATTGAGAACCAATTATTTTTAGACATGTTCAATGGATTAGCTTATAAAAGTATTCATACTTTTAACTTAATAAGTACCATACTCATTATGATTAACATACCCAAATTTTGAGGTTCAACATATAAGTTTATCTCATGCATCACAACTAGAATAGTTGTCACTTCCTACCATTATTATATCAGATATATTCAAATTAGGCAAATCCTAGATTCATGTTATTTTGGTAAAATTCATAAATCTATCATAGAGATGGGTGGTTTGAGAGCCTTGCCCCATAATATAGGGTTTGTATTAAGTTTTATATCCCTTGCTTGCTTGCGGAACTACTAAAAAGAGTGAAATTTACCCATATTATTTAGTAGTTGTTGTGATTTTTCTTGTTGCATGGACGGAGAAAAAGAAGAATGAGAGAGATCTCTTTATGAATTTATATATCTTCCACTTTTATGTTCAAAATATTTTATATTACTCTAAGTAGGAAATTATAACTTTGGCCTTCATCTCTTAAGGTTGATATTGCAACTCTAGAAAGTGATTGCTACTTTGAACTACATCCTAATCTTTATATAATACAAAGTTGTGGTACTAGTAATGACTATGACTTAGGCCTAATATCTTTATAACATAAATTCATGACATTATGAAGTGGTCTTGGCTTTGTGCAATTGTATTCTAGTCTTTAATAAAGAACATAGTATCAGTAAATGGCTATGGTGTGGTGAAAGGCTACTTATATCAATATATGGTCTTGGCACAGTGATAAAGCCATATCAATAACATTGATCCTTCTTGATTATTATATGGTCATAACACTATGATATATTTATGATATTAAGAATATTATGTGTATCACGTGGTTGTGGTGTTGGGAAATAGTTATAGCACAAAATTTGCCTTTCACATGTTGTCAACCTTCTACGACACTATCGATGACTATGGACCTGACTCTCTTCTCTCATATATCATGTTGTCATGATACTACAGGATTGTCACTACACTAGTATTTAGCTAAATCATAAAAGTCATGGATTTTCCTTTTTTTGAGGACAAGAGTCGTGACCTTGGGAAATGACATACTCAAGAAATGTCCTATGTAACTTTTAGTTTACCAAAAGCTATGACTCTAATTAATTTTTGTGAGTTTAGCTTGAGTAGTTTGGCTATTTATAATATTAGAATCTAAAATTCTCAATTTAACCAAAGAAAAGTGATCAAATTGAGAATAAACAAATACTAGATTAATAAAATTTAACCATCTAGTGGGATACTTAACCATAAGTAAGAATATATAATCAACTTTGCTCAATCCTAAACAAATTCTTTTGGAAATCTTCTAATCCTACAAAAAAACCTTAATTGAAGAAAAATTAATTGAAATAAAGTTACCAAAAAAATAACTTAAGAAAAAAATTATTAGGATACTCAAGAATAAAAAGAATATGCAAAAGAGATAGTTATAATATTAAATGATATCATAATTAATAGATTATATGATTTATCATTGGTTATTTCAACTTTTAGTGAACAAAAAAATAAAATAATAAACAAAAAGTAATTATATGTTATATGATTGTTGACTTCTTGATTAATAACCTAAAAATCTAATGTATGTAGGGTTATAATACTAGATGAATAGAAAATATCATTATTTATTTTATGGCAAGAAAATTTGCATATTTTTTTCTAGTAAGGGTCATGGAATAATCCTAAATAATTCTTATAGTTATCATATTTCCCTCAATCTGCAATGCTTTTGACCTCATTTCTGGAATTAACTTCCAGCAACTCTTTTTTTGATCACTCCTCATATAGTGAGTGCACTGTATGAGCATCTCATTCCCCAACCTCTACAATAGCTGATACTCCATCTACTATAATATATGCTGAATGAGATATAAATATAAAAATATATATATAAATAATAGGTATGTGTATATCTTTTATATATTTAACTATCAAATAATGTATCTCCAATATGATGGGAAAAACATGATCACTTAGAATATCATTGTAGAATACTAAAAAACTATCATGTCGCAAGCACAAAATTATCATGCAAAGAAGTCACGTTATCTATCACTATTAGGAATACCTTCAAGAGCTATATAGCAAGGTATGTGAAGTAGGTAACATAAGCAATAACATGTTCTAACTCTCACGTCTCCTCTAATCTCAATCTTATAAGCTATAAAATAGCATCAAATATTTATCTCATCTAGGTTGAGCATTATATTGCTGCTAGCTCCCATAATATTTGACATGTCATGCAAAATAAAAAATCAAATACAAATTTACCTTGATAAATTACCATATGACTATTAATAGCCAGGAATCAATATCTAAGTCTCCTTTATTGCATCACTTGGAGGATCATTCAGTGGTAAAGTTCTTTCTGACTAAAAATCACATCCAGATTTTAGTAATTCATTGTATATAATTCAATTGTCTGGATTTCATAAAGTAATTAATATGATTTTCATTTCCTTCATAAATCAAAATATGATCCACTTTAATGCATACATTATTCTATTTGTTTCTTTTTCTTTTATTTTTCTAGACTATACTCATGGTGCACACTTCCACTACACATTATAGGCACATCACTACACACGCACTAACTATGCACACTATCACATGATACATGCCACACTACAACATGATGCATGCCACACACATGCTCATGGTGCACATTACATGCACACACTCTGCACACTATCATGTGATATATGCCACACTACTATGTGATGTGCATTGCATACTGTACTCTCGCACCATCACATCGACAAACAATGGGTTGGTATTAAGGTCGTCACTCTAATGCCACCAGTAGGTTAACATTATTACACATTAAACTTATGCCACATGCTTTCTCTTTCTTCTTTATATAGGGTTTGCACACCATTTTCTCTAATATTATGTGAGAAAATAAACTCATATCAACTTCATCACAATAATGTACAATAAAAATATCATATAAATACAAATGATATTGATTATGATTACTCATATATCAGGTACTCTCATCCAAAGGAAAAAAACAATTATAAACCAAAGCACCTCATTTTTCAAAAATAAAATTTGTTTTTATCTTTATCTATTCAGTCCACAAAATTTTTTTGTAAAATGTGTTTTTGAAGCATCCCTTTCAGTGATAATTTTCTTCTATACTTATTTAGATTGGGTCAAATTGAGCAAATTTAACCTGCCCACCTTAAATTTTATTGTTCCTGAGTGTTTGTGACTTCTGGATGATCTTAAACATATTGAAATGACTTCTGAGCATTTTATATATTTTCATTATGCTAATATGATATTAAAGGCATCAAACAAAATGTGTTGGGCCTACATAGTCCTTTTTAGGTTGTAATAGGTTATCATTCTAGCCAAGCATAGCATGTTGCTCCACTTTCTAGTTGAGTCAACTAGGGTGGGTCAGCCTGGAGTGCCGTAACCCACCTAAATCATTATACATTACTTTTTTTTGTTTGACACTCCATAGTATAAAGTATTACTTTTTTGTACATGCATTATTTTTTTTGTTTAACATATTTAATGCATTATTGTGTAAAATGTTAAGCATTTTATTGTTACTATTAAGAATTACAAGGTGAGAAAGGCCAGCAATCCAAGCACAATGGGTCACTCTTCCGGTGGCCTATCCCATTGGATACCTTTATATCATATACAAGCATATACATGCATCTGGGTCAACTAGTCATGTTACTATTCCCAATGGCAAAAAAAAAAAGATAGCAATATGGAATGAAATAGATAATCACATTTAATGAATACTCATTATAAAAAAATAAGGAATAATCAAGAGAGCCGTTGAACTTTATGTCATAAAAGGAAATCAATTTTTCTATACTCACATGTGAGAAAATTGAACATGCTAAGGAAACTAGTAGGATTTTGTATCTCAAAAAACAACAATTACCATTGGATAGTGAACATCACATCCAGCCTATTAAACTCACACATGAGTCCTCACAAAAGTCACATACTAATTTAATTTTGAACCCAATGAAATTATACATTAATATTCTCTGGTAGATTGCCATACTTTATTCTAGTAATTATAAAAAAAATCAGATATCATTAATTAATAAATAAATAATTATCAAAAAAACTTGTTTTATTTTTTAAATTATCATGATCTAAAGCCTTTAATGTTATGGACGTTGTAGACAGTCATGCTACAAAAATTCTAATATCTAATATCAATACTCACTAAATAACATACAAACATGTCCATCTATAATAGATTAATAAATTATAACAGCTTACATATTGGGTACTTAGATTAATAATAAAATAAATAATAAAAAACTAAAAACATACTAAAATTTTAAAAAGTACATCATCCCACAGGATGATACGTAAAATCAAAAATACTAAAGTTAGAGAAAAAAATATATAAATTGAGACATCTTCAAAACCTTTGTAAAAATATTTGTTGGCTAAGATATTGTAGGAACATAAATTATAACAATAATCTCATCTATATATCTCATTGTTTGACACTCATAGTAAAGAAGTATGAAAGAATTAATTAAATATATGATCTTCTCTAGTTAGTATGAGATCTTAATTATCTTATAAATAACTATCATCATTGTCATAAATTTAATTTCATTAGATTGCATGATACAACATTACATCCAAGAAAATATAAAAATATATCAAATTGAAGTATAACTCAAATCTAAATATCTGACTAACTATAAATATTTATGAATGCTAAAAGAAATCTCAAATCCTAGAGACAATTTCTCATATCTAAGCATACAAAAGGTTATAGCTAAATCTATTAGGAAATGTTTATAAAATAACTAATTATAATAATTATATAAGCTATATATGATCTGGTTATAGAAAGATTATAAATATTCATCATCATTCTCAAATAAATAATAGAGTCAATTAGATGAGTCATGCCAAATAAAAAATTAGTATTTAGATCAATCAGAATATCTAATACAACATAACCCAAATGACCAACATTAATAAATTATTAACAACAACCCACTTATATAGAGTTACATGAAAAAACAATCTCTCTCCTTGAAAATGCTATCTCTATCCTAAAAAAATTAATGAATCTCTCAAAATCATTCATCTCAAATTACAAATGAAGATACTTCTTAAATTAGGTAATCCTTAACTCATCATATCCTATTATAAGAATATAATCCACGTACCTAATAAGTCGGACCAACATGCCACTAGAGCTCCCCCAAAGAATTATATAAGTTAGATAAAATAACTACATGTGAAACTCTTATAAATAAAACTCTTGATAATTATTTTGGACAATACAATATATTTAACAATCTTCAAATTGAATCTACTTGTGCTACTTGAAACCCATATTGTTATTTCATATATTTTCTCATCAAGATCATTGTAAACAAAGATATTCACATCCAACTAGCATATTTTAAATTTATGAGATGTCTCGAATAAAATAATAATTTATATAGAAATTATCTTGATCACAAAGAAAGTGAATGACATCTAACTTCAAACCAAACATCTTAATGAACTTCCTCATAATAAGTCTCATCATAAGATAATATATCTTTTCATTCAGGCATTTCTCTACAATAAACACTTGCCTATAATCAAGAAAAATTTTTTTTTGAATACCAAGAAACTAATTTTCAAATTTCATTGAAGTGAATGGCATCTATCTCCACAAAAATGACATGGCATAATCTTAAGGGAAATCATACCTTAGAAAGAATTGAATATCCTAATATCACCTCGAGCCAAAGCCTCTATTTTTCATTGTGTAAGTTTTTAGATGTAGAGGTCAAAACTGACCAATTAGTTAAAATTTTTGGTAGGGTTGTCATTAATTATCAATATTTGTCTATATCATTTTTATAATATTAATTATTTTTATTTTTTAATTTAATATTTAGAGAATTTTGAGTATAAGAGAATTGTATATTATTTATGGTAAGGTTATACAAATAAAAACTAACTCAAAAATTAAGAATTATATATTTTTTTATTTTGTCATTTCTACCAATCATCTTAAGGATGCTTTAATAAGTGAGCTGAATGTATTCTTGCCACTATAAGAAATTATCAGATTAGCTATGGAAATTAGTTAGGGAAATAATTCGTAGCTAATTTGTGAAGGATTAGTAATGAAATAACAAGAGATGTTTGATTCTAGATTTAATGATAATTTTACAATGTATTTGTGACAGATTAAAGAAAAAAATTTGCGATGGAAAAAAGTCCCTAGCTAATATTGTCATTGATTTTGGCACGAAGATTGACAACAAATTTAGCCACAATTTTAGAGACGGATTTTCCCTGTCTAATTAGCTAGAGAAAAAAAAATCTATTGCTAAATCATGATCTGGAAATATTTTTTTTATAATTTTACATTTAAAGCAAGGTATTAGTCGTTAAATTATTATTTGCACAAAATATATACATTTTGCTAGGGAATTTTACCTAGTTACTTAGCTCGGGATTATTTTCGTCGTTAGTCTATACTTAATTATTTTTTGTTTTGTTTTATATATTCTTTTGTTTTAATATTTGATGTAATTATGTATAATAAGGGTATGTCATGGTCTATGGATGAGGGATCCTTGAAAGACGCCTTCTTCTCATGTAATTATAAAAATATGATATTATAAATAAATAATTACAAAAATATATAAATACGAATAAATTAAAATTTATATTAATAAAGCTTAAAATAACTATTTTTATCATTATAAAATTTTAAAAATATTTACAATATAATATTTGAATTAATTAATAAAAATATCTAAATATTTGTATTAATAAAAACATAAAATAATTAATTCTATAATTATAAACATTTTTTAAAATATTTGAATTAATAAATGAACATACATAAATATTTGTATTAATAAAAACCTAAAATAATTATTTGTATGATTATAAAAAAAATATTTACAAAAAATCTTAATTAATGAATAAACAAGTAAATATTTATATTAATAAACCTTAAAAAAATTATTTTTATGATTATAAGAATCTTTAAGAAAAAATATTTACTAAAAGATTTGAATTATTTGAATTTAAATAAAAAACATATTTTTCAAAAATTTTAAATAAAATAAATTGATATTTAAGGATAAATAAATAGATATTTTAAATACATCCAAAAACTTTTGATGAGTTATAAAAAAATATCTCCAAGTACTTATTAAAAGAACACTTTAAGTGCTCTTTTAGGGTTTCAAAAAAGTTTTTTAAAATATTACTAATGATTTTTTATTGTCCTAAAAATACTAAAAATTATTTTTAGCCCTATAAACACTTTTGAAACGCACTACCAAACTGACCATAAGTTGATTTAAATTATTTTTAGCCCTACATAAATTTATAAGAATTTACTATTGAGTAAAATCTTTAAAATTAGCTGTTTATATTCCATTTTTATTAAAATATAAATATATCTTTTTTTATGATCTTCTTCTCACTTTAAGTTATTTTAGGATTTTTATAAATAATAAATTATATCAAATAATATGAATTTTTATAAATTTATTTCATATTATATTCATAAAAATATATTGAATTCTTAAAAATTTATAACCATATATATATATGTGTGTGTGTGTGTGTGTGTGTGTGTGTGTGTGTGTGTGTGTGTGTGTATGTATTACTTTTTTATAAATTTCATATTATTTTTTTTATTTATGAAATAATATTATAAATTTATCAATAAATTATAAAAAATATAAAATGTTATAAATTTTGTATGGTTTTTTTACATTTATACAATTCATTTATGGTTATATGAAATAATATGCTTTTTAATAAATAAAATAATATTAAATTTTGATTACCAATTAATAGTTTTCATGGTTATTAGTATTATTTTTATTTTTTTTCTTCATTGTTATAACCATAAATACTTTTTTTTTATTTCTGAAATTTATTTCATTAATCAATAAAAAATATTACAAAAAATAACCATAAAATTTCATAAACTATTAACCATAAATTTATTTATTTATGAAATAATATCATTTATTATTAAATAAAAAATTATTTCATTTTCCCAATTAGGTTTGTTCCATCTCTGACCTGTCTCTCACCCATCTCTAACCTAATAAGGTTTGTTCCATTCTCACACCGTTCGTCTCTCAGAACATAACGCCGTCACAAAGTCATCTCGAAGCACCAAACCAAACAAACAACATCTTCATCTCTCTCTCTTTCTCTCTGCATGTTCTTTTGTTTATTTTCATTTTAATTTTATGAGAAAATAATAATGAGTTTTGCAATTTTTAAATCGATAGTGAGCTAAATGGTGTTTTTTTGTTGAGTTCTTGTGTGTTTATGATAAATGGGTAGGGTGAACTTTGGTCTTTTAATGATCAATTTTTTAAAGGTTTAATGGATTTCAAATAAAAAGAAAGCGTGCTAGCTTTAAAATTTGAAGAAAATTAGTAAAAGAGGACGAAGAAAAGAATAACAAGAGGAGAAGAAAAGCAAAGTACTGTAATTTTTTAAATTCAAGTTCTATCTTATATTTTAATTTATGTGTTTTTATATTTTTGAATCTTTGTCCTATAGAGAAAAAGAATATGAAGAACCCGTGGAAAATTTTTTATTAATCAGGTTTGTGTAGTAATAGTGTGAAACTCTTTTATTTTCCTGAAAGAAGACGGAATATAGCTGTAAACATCAAACTTGTCATTCTTTCACAATATTGATAGCTTAACCATAACCATCCACCTTGCTATCATTCCTCATGTTGATAATGTGTTGAGGCTATAATTTTTTGGTGGATGATGATGACATTTGTTTAGTTATTTTACATAATTAATCAAATTTTATGGTCTTTTAATTAGGTACCCAATAAAATCCATAGAAATTCTATTCTGTTTAGATTGGAGATGCTTTAATTAATTTAATTGGGCTAATATTAATTATGGTTTAATAGTACTGTTGAAAAAAAATCACTACCCTAAATCAATATTATATTTATCTAAACTTCATAGAAAATACAGACATGCTCTCTCACAATATACTTTACAAATCTATAATATTGGCATGTAGAATCAAAACATACTTGATGGAGAAATGGGGCGTGTAGAAGACTAAGAACCCAAGTCGGACTATACATTATTGTAAGTAGGGCAACAAACATAGCATGAAAAATTCTCAATGTGTTTTATTAGATACCATGCATTCTCAACCACACTAGCCATGCATGGTGACTTCTTTTGTGTATACATTTATAATAAGTAATTATGCGATCATTATAGAATATTCACTTCAGTAATATGAAAGATGATTTAATTAGTAATAGAGTATACCCTTCTATTTTTTAAAAAATGTGCATATAGAATATATATCCAAAATATTAAATGTGCAGTGCATGTAAAGTTGCTTATTTAGTACAATTTATGCTTGCTTTTCTTCCTTAATTTCCTTAAAGCTCTTCTATTTCCCTCGTGGTGCATGTATTTTGCCTTTTTTTATTTTTTCAACTCTATTAATATATAATTACCGACTTACTATACAATTTACAAAAGTGACATGTTGAAATTGATTTCTCTCTTTTGCATGATTTTATCATTTTTTTATAAGGACAAAAAAAATCACTAACTTCAATTTTCATTACAAGTAATATATATACAACCAATAGTTTTTCTTTCTTTTTAATATTATTTTTAGTGATAACATGATTTTTTTTATTTACTAAATTTTTCTATCCAACTTAGACTAGTATTTTTTTTCTTCTAATTAAATAGGATGTCAGTTTATTTAAACTTCATTTGTCTAGCACATAATATTTGTTTATGTATTTTTTGTGTTTATTAAAAAAAAAGGTGTTAAGTAAGATTCATAAGAAAAAAATTTTTGTCAACAGAAAATGAAGCAATTTCTTAAAGAAATAAATTTAATTTTGAAAACAATTTTTTAATTATTCAATGTGGATGGTTCAATCTAACCACATATGATTGGTGAAAATGCATTAACTTTAATATTGAGACTGAACTTTTTGTAGGAATCACAATAGGGTGTGGAATATGTTCACCTACAAGTGAAGTCCAACATCCAACCAATAGATTTGATGTAGGTCATTTTCCTTATGTGAAGCTATTCACTTGTGAATCGAGAGAGGAGTTAGTGGAAGAGGCAGGTCATTTTCCAAGTTTTACTACTCATTTTGTTTTTCTTTTTTTTGGTATTTTTAACATGTGATTTTTTTTTTCATTTCATGCTTGTATTCTCTTTGTCCTTCAGATTGTTTCATATTTATTGCTAGTGATTTTTATCATTTGTTGTACTTCTTTTCAAAAACTTATATCCTCAATGTATCCTTATTTTGGCCTTTCTTTTCCACTCAATTTTCTTTTTACCATGCTTGTGTATTCTTTGGTGTTTCTTTCTTTTAACTAGTTTCTTTTGCACTATAATTATTTTGTCAGTTCTTTAGTTCATTTGATGGTTTGTTCTTAGGCTGCTACTTTAATTAACTATTTTTTATGCATATCTTATCCTTTACTCTTGGTGTTTCAGTCATGAGTCTCTTGAATATTAAGCTTGACTTTTACTAGATTATGTTGATCCATTTCTAATCTCTAGCTTGTTAGTAAACTTAATGTAAGATGTGACAGAATTACTAAGAGCTTTGTAACCAACTAGTTTTACTTAATTCTCATTGCTTTGTTGCGAGTATCATATGCTATAATATGAAGTTACTATTTTACTCTTATCTTTGCCTATATTTCCTTTTGATATAAATTCAAGAAAATAACATTTTCCCCTTCTAATTTTTGCTAGTTATGAACATTGTAGTAATTACTTTCTTAGTCCTTTTAGTTATATTTATACTTCCTTTGTCCTTGTATGCATGTGCTTCATATTTATGTTTTCTAGTTTAATACTTTCTATGTTATGTTTCTTTAATGCCTTCTATCATAACGGACCCTTTGTTTTTTTAAGCCTTTTCTATTTTTATTGAAATTTCAGTAGATATATTTACATTCTTCTTACCTCAATTAGTTTTCTTTAGCAAGTTGTCATTTGTTTGCAGTTTTGTGCAAAATCTATTATTGTTCATGCCTGTAATTGTTCAAATCTATAATAAGTCAATATTTGTAATGCTAGGAATATGTAATTGCAAGCTACGTCACATCTATACATGTATTTTGTTTTATACTTTCTATGATATGTTTCTTTAATTCAATCTTTTAGAATTGATCTTTCTTTTCTTAAGCCATCTCTATTTTTATTGAAATTTCTACAGATCTATTTAAAAGCTTATTGTCTTAGTCAATTTTATTTAGCAAGCTATCTTTTGATTGTAGTTTTGCACAAAATATATTAATGTTCATGTCTATAATTGTTAATATAAAGGTAATCAATCCATATCTATAATGCAAGGAATCTGTAATTGCAAACAGCTTCATATCAATGTTTTCTAGTTTAATACTTTCTATGATATGTTTTCTATACCCATTCTATTATTGATCATGTCTGAATTTCTCATGAATTCATTTGTCAAGAGTTTTTGGAAATGGATCTTCATTCCATGTTTTTCTTCTTGCCTATTTATTTGTAGATTAAAAGATTGAGTTAAATCACAATTGCTGAATTTTGGAGTGGACTTAATTCAATTCCTCCTTTATTTTCTTGTGGTAAGTTTTATTTGTTTTTCAATTATGATTTTGATTCTTTGGTCCTTAATTTTCTAGTTGCTAGTATGAGGAAAAATGATTGTAATTTAGATCTTTGATCGACATTGAGAAGTGAGAAGCTTGTCCTTCAAACTTGGAATTTCTTTCTTTTTTGCTTCCCTTTCTTGTCCTTTCACTTGGTTCTTGTGTTCTCATAATTATTTCCTTTTTGTGTGGCTATGATTGGTGCATTGGAAAAGACATAATCTAGTCATCTAGCAATATCGTGATATTTTTTCACCTTTAGGTTTTTTTTTGGTGATTTCATATTTTTCGTTAATTCTAGTCACAGCATTCTAATGGTTTAGAACTCAAACTACACCTAGTCCATTTGAATCTCAAACTTTATATATAATGGATGAGTAACAAAAAAATATTCCTTTTTCAATTTGCTAATAAATGCTTTATTTTTTAATGTAGATTCTACCAATGCATTACTTAGATATTCACAATATTTTATCTATGCATATTCATCTGTAAGTCATTTTCTTTAATTAATAGTATTATTTGAAGTCATTGTATGTTTCATTCAGTATTATTATTCAAACTAAATAAAGGTATAGTGGTAAAATATTTGGTCTTTAATGGAAAACTCAAATGGTCCTAGAACATAGATGTAGGTATTTAACTGTGTATTTTCAATAAAATTTAGACTTGAACATCTAAATTAGAGCTTAATTCCCACAAACAACGACCATAAGTTAATTTAAAAATTATGTTTAATTATTAGTAAGTTAATAAACAAAAAATCAAAGATCCAAACAGTAGTTAACAATAATACAACATGTAATAGTAAAATAGTTTACAAATGATTTTTTCTTAAGTAATATATCTACCAAGTATTGCATCCATAACACATTTGTTTAGGGCAATGGCAAAACTTGAGAATCAAATTATGTGCAAAAATATTAGTCTTAGATAGTTAGTTTTTGATTAATATTATATACAAAAATAAAATGTTTTAAGATATTAATGCCTGAAAATCACATTACCTCTTGGATATATATACAAAAATGTTATATGAAAATTCTCTGCAACAAATCCTGATTTACCAAAAAAACATTAAAAAATTTAAAAATTAGTTAATAAGATTAGGAAAAGACAAAATTAAAGTACAAGATTAGAAAATTAAAGTAAAAGATTAATTAGTTAATAAGATTAGAAAAATAAAAATTAAAAATTAGTTTTTCATTTTCCTATTGACTAAACAAACATTAAGAAAATTAAAGTGAAAGGCACATATATAATGGGTAATAGGATTATTCAATATCATTTATCCCTCTCATTCTTCGAGTGCATATACGGATATTCAATATCAAGCACTCGGAGAACTAGGGGGAAATGCTGCTGAAATTTCTATTTATGTATGGATAACCATGTATTATTGTGGGATATAGATGACACATTCTTAAATGGGATATATTATTACCTTTGAAATGAATAAATGGATTGATAAAGCTTACATGTCATAATTGAAATGAATAAAGATAAATTAATTAAAATAAGCTTAAAATCATAGTTTGAATGACTAAATTATATGATTGAGCATAATTCTTTGCAAATATAACAAGGGAACGTGAGTTCAAATCAGCATTGGATGTACAAAATATTCATGAATGGAATTCTGAATCAAGATTTTTTGAATGGGCTAGAAACTTTCATCAACTTTGCTTATAATCAATCAAGAAAGATGGACGGAGATAAAATTAAGTTTCTATGTAATAACTACAAGTGTAAGAATATGTAATTTCATGATGTAAACACTATTAGATATCATGTGGCTAAATATGACTTTGTACCAAATTATTTTGTTTGGATTTATCAAGGGGAATGTATATTGGATGTGGATAGTGACCAAAATAAGGGTAGTGAATCGCATGTGTGTAGTGAAGAACCATCAAACACATATCATAGAATGGTTATGGAAGCTATTGGTATTGACTTCAATATGGATGATATGGATGAACCACCTAATCCCGAAGCTCAAAAATTTTATGATATGCTTAAAGTTGTAGATAATGAGCTGTGACCTGGTTGTAAAATGCATTCGTAATTATTAATTGTGGCTCGACTTATGAGCATGAAGTCAGCAAATCATATGTTTAATAAATTATTTGATTAGGTGACAGAACTGATGAAAGAGTTTGTTCCGGATAATAATTTGGTCACAAATAAGTTTTACCGCACTAAGAAGTTACTATGTTGTATGAGTCTATCAATGGAAAAGATTGATTATTGTTTCAATGGATGTATATTATATTGTGGTATTGATAATGACTTAATTAGCTGTACGTTTTATGATCATCCCTAGTTTAAGAAGGCACCTCATATTGTAGAAAAGCGATAGAAGATGAAAATTGCATATAAGCAGATGTTTACTTCTCTTTAATTCCTTGATTGCAAAGATTATATGCATCAAATGCTACAGTGAATGATATGAGGTAGCATTCTAAGCATGAGGTTGAACAAGGGGTGATGCGTTATCTATCATATTCACTTACTTCGAAGCATTTTAATCAGATATATCCAGTTTTTGCTACTGAAAGTCGAAATGTGAGATTGGGTCTTTGCACTAATGGTTTTCAGCCATTTGGCCAATCTAGACTATAGTATACTACATGTCTAGTGATAGTGAAACCTTACAATGACTCCATGGTTGTGTATGAAGGAGTGATATATGTTTCTATCAATATTGGTTCAAGGGATAAAAAATCCAAAAGGGATGTTAAATATTTTCTTATAGCCTTTTATAGCATAATCGAATCATTTGTGTGATGTTGGTGTGAATACATATGACATCTCAAAAAGCAAAATTTCATGATGTGGCGGGCCCTTTTGTGGATGATAAGTGATTTTCCTGTATATTCAATATTGTTTAATTGGAGTATTACAGGATGGTTAGCATGCCCATATTGCATGGATAAGTCTGATTCATTTACTCTCAAATTCAGTGGTAAATAGTCATGGTTTGATAACTATCATAAGTTTCTATCTACAAATTATCTTTTCTGTAGAAATAGAACTACATTTCGAAAAAATAAAATAGTAATGATAGTTTTACTAGTTGTTCATCAGGGAGATGATATCTTGATAGAGATTTAGAGTTTAGGTCTTAAGAAGGTAACTGAAATGGATGCTACTGAAACTAATGGACCAATATGCAAAATAAGTGGCTGGAAGAAATGTAGTATTTTTTGGGACTTGCCCTATTGAAGGTCCAATTTAATTCGTCATAACTTGGTAAGAAGGCAAGACATACACTGTGTGAATCAATAAAAATTTTGAAATTCTAGATGGATATGTGTCAAATATAAGCAGATGTGTGTACATGAATAAGCTGAAGTTATTTGGGATAAAAAGTCATGACTATCATGTATTTATACATATATTAATACCAATTGCTTTCCATTAAATACTTCCTCTAAATGTTTGAAAGGTCCTTATAGAACTTAGTTCATTATACAAACAACTAACCACAACCATAATCAAAATAGATGACTTGGTGAGACTGGAGAATGACATACCTCTCATTCTTTGTAATCTTGAATGGATATTTCCACCGAACTTTTTTGACTTAATGGAATATTTGCCGGTCCATTTGGCTTATGAAGCAAGGATAGCCGGGCCATTTGGCTTATGAAGCAAGGATAGCCGGGCCATTGCAATACATGTAGATGTATCCTTTTGAGCGGTAAATAAATATAAGTATGTGTGTTATATTATTTATAGCATAAATTAATATTGTAATTTAATTTAATTGAAATCTGACATAATAGTTGTTGGTATCTTTGTAAGTTGAAATTTAATGTTAGAAACAAGGTAAAAGTTGAAGGTTCAATTTGTAATGCATATTTAGTAGAAAAAACATCATTTTTTTGTTCTTATTATTTTGAGGTTCATGTCAATACAAAGAATAGAAATGTGCCTCAGAATGATAATGGTCGTGTACTAGTAGAAGATAAATCTGAGGATAAGCTATTTATCTTCAAGCACATTGGAAGAGCATTTGGAAGAGCAGAGATAATATGTATGATAGGTGAAGAGTACAAAGCAACTCGAAGCTATGTTTTGCTTAATTATGAAAATGTTACAACATATATTGAGTATGTATACCCAAAATGATTGAATGTATAATCATAGGATCATTTTTTAAATAGGAATAATTAAAAATTGATATCCATTGTTGTCCCTTTATTTATATTTGTGTAGTGTTTATGTTGAGTAGTTAAAACATAAGCAACCAACTATTGCCTCCCATGATGTTGATTCTATGCTAAAAACTGAATTTGCAAATTGGTTCAAGAACTATGTGAGAATTATTAAGCCTTAATTTTTTGAATAATTTGATTTATTAGTATCTTATATTTTTTAACATCATTTGTTGAATATATGCAACAGACAAATGATCCTTCAAATGAAGATTCCAACACATACATATAGAATCTAAGTAAAGACCCATTTAGATATGTGACTACCTATCATGGGTATTTTATTATTGGATATAAATTTCACAGAATAGGGCACGGTTCTTCTAAAGCAACTATGAATAGTGGAGTATGCATTAAAGGATCAAACTATAGTGCAGATGAGAGTGATTAGAATGGTCAACTAGTAGAAGTAGTTGAGTTGGAGTATCTTGGACTCAAAAATAATAAGATTGTTTAATTAAAATGTGAGTGGTTTGATCCTACATGAAATGTGGGTACAAAGATTCATTTGAATTATAATTTAGTGGGTGTTAACCATAAATGTAGGTTTAATCATTATGAGCCATTTATTATCGCAGTTCAAGCCACTCAAGTATATATTATTGTACATATTCGAGTTTATTTCATGATAAGAGTGACTGGTGGGCCATTTGAAAAATCAAAGCTCGATCAAATATTGAAGAACCAACATCTCAACAAAGTAGTGCAAACTTAGTTATTGCACTAGTATTTCAAGAAGATGACATAAATAATAGTGAGCTTAAGTATATGGATGAAGATCCAGAAAACTTATGTGACTCAAATGGTGGCCTAATAAAAATTAAAGATGATCATGTTCAATCTGAAGATGAGTTGGTACTTCCATCAGAATCAGATGAAATGTCAGAAGATCCATTAAAGAATGATAGTGATACCGATAATTAAACTTTTATAATTGTATTAGAATATTATTTTTCAAAGACTTTCTATATTTTGTTACAATCCATTGGTGTGTGTTATTCTAACATGCATGGTTGTTTATCATACAATATCAATTTATATTTTCATTATATCTTAATTATATGTTCTATGTATTTACTTTTTGCATAGTAGATTGTGCATAAAGGACGTGGGCATGCTGAAGGTGGATGAGATGGTGGACGTGGACGTAGACATGGATGAGATTCATTTAGTATTTTATGTCATGTTGTACAGTCAGTACCATCTCAAACCCAACCTATCCATGAATCACCATCACTATCACCATCATTGACACCTACACCATCACCTTTATCAAATATAAGGCCACAACCTATTGTCCCTCCTCCACACACTTCTGATCTATCACCATCATCCACACCACATTCTACATCATCAAATATTGTTCCCCCTTTTACAGCACCATCGACATCATCATCCGTTGTTGGTTCCTCTATAGGTAGTGCTAAGTTAGTAATATAAAATGTGGATGTGAGGTATAACACATATATACATACTACTTTAATAAAAAAATAATGTCCCTGTTAGTTGTTTTGTTTTTATATATAGTCATGAATTGTTTGTTTTCAATATTTTATGTTTATTTTTATAGTTTCTTTCCAACTCACAAGTATTCGACTATTATTACAAATTCTTTCAAGAAAATAATTGATTCCAAAGTATTCTCATAGAAGAAAGTTCTTGAATAGACTAAAAATACTAACTTTGATGACTTTCAGGAATAAACAAAGAAACAAAAGTATTACAAATTAATATAATTAATTAGTTCAACTATTAAGTTGGTTACTATTCAAGCATAAAAGAATATTGTCTTTGTTATTAAAACACTTTTCTTGTGTTTTGTTTATATATATAATCAGTGTTCATCATCACCCTAATTTAATGGATAGATTAAGTCATTATGGGAGAACAAAGCTGTTGAACGGTACTCATACTTTACCCATAAATTGAAGCTTGTAAAAGATGGACCTAATTTTATACCTGATGATGAGTGGCCAGTGTGGCTTAAGCACTAAGGAGCCATAAGTGAAAAAAAAATCAGAGATAGCTAGCAAGAATAGGTGGACTGAGGTAGCTGGACTTGGTACAGGCATGTATCACCACACATGAGGGTCAAATTTGATCATTGAGCACACTCGAGATTTGGTAACATTTTTAACTTTAAATTATTTAAATATTTAGCAGTTGGCCTAATAGTCCAAAAAATTCAAACCTTTGCATGGTTTTATAATTTTTGCTAAAATTTTCTTTCCTTATCATTCTTTAAAATATGACTTAAAATTTTAGATAACACATTTTTATTAGTTATTAAGCTATACAAATTTTAAATAATGTATTCCTCTAATTTGTAACATATATTATTTTTTGACTTTATAAAATTCATTCTTTAGGTTGAAAATTTGGGTCGAGATCTGAATTTTTATGAGATCTTTAGAAAGATGCATGTAAAGAAACCAGATAGCCAGTTTGTTGACAATAAATCTCAGATGATTGTAGTAAGTATATCTTATATTAATAAACTATTTGACTACTATAGTAAATGTTGAAAGTTAAGGGTGGAATGAAAAATATTAGATTTAATTTATTTATATATAGCACAATAATTTTTTTCTATTTTATTACAACACCTCATGGAAGAACTGTTATTGTATATAAATTGTTTTGATAAACTATTTATATAACCAAAATATGTTTCTATTTTAATATTTTCATGTAAGTACAAGAAGGAAAATATTAAAAGGTTGGGAATATAGTAATAGCATGATAACGGAGGTCTTACTGTTTGGTCAACGGGTCGAAAAAAATTTTGGAGTAGAGCCTGGCCCACTCGAGTGATCTGACCCACTATGGTTAATTAAACTGAGAAATTGTTATTGATATAATTTTTTTTTATTTCTATTTTTCGGTTGCTGTAATTTTGGTGTGGTACTGTTTATCTCCATTTTTTTTCTCTTCTCTGTGCGAGTTTCATCATGACTACTTATGTACACATACTTTATGAACATTTTATTTGGTTATAATCTGTAAACACATATGTATTTTTCTGGTGGATGTAATTAGTTATGTTGAACGACTAGTGAACCACATTATTTTGTGTGTTCTATTGTGGTTTCTTTTCTAGCTATAGTATTGATTCTGTCATGGTTCTGTTGGATTGTGGTTGTAAATATATATATTGTTTGCTGTCATTTTTTTGTTGTTCACTTCTTCTAAATCTCTAAAATCACAATCATGAAAGCCGAATTGCCTAACAATTGGTATGATAGCGAGTTTTTTTGGAAAATTTTCAAACAATTGCGCCATCAGATTTTGTAATTTTTTTTTTGTAAAATGATATTCTGTTGAAATTGCTGGAACCCTAAACACCATTATCAAGAAGTTTAATGGCAGAAATAGGTTTTGTGTGTGGCAGATTAAAATGCGGGTATATTTAAAGAATTTCGATATCTAGAGTCCTCTTATTCAAGGTTTTGGTCCAAACACTGCCACTGATCTTGAAATAATAGAGGTAGAGGCTTGGAGACATGTAGAGAAAGCATACTCCACTATTCTGTTAAGCTTGTCTGATGAAGTCATAGCTAAGGTAGTAGATGAAGAATCTGCTGCAGGATGTGGCTCAAGCTTGAGTCATAGTATATGACTAAATCACTAACAAACAAGCTTCTGTAGAAGAGGAGGCTATTCACATTAAGGGCACAAGAGGGAATTTCTTTGAAGAAGCATCTGGAAGATTTAAATAGCATCTTCATGGACCTTAAACATGTTGATGCTGAGGTGGAAGATGAAGATGTTGCACTTCTAATCTTAGACTTTCTTCCTGCTTCCGATGAAAATTTTGTCGAATCTCTTATAGTTGGGAAGGAGGTAATCACTTTAGAGGTTGTTTGATCTGCTCTATACTCTAGAGAGATGAGACCGAAGGCTTTTATTGAAAGAACAGAGCAATACTCGATTGGATTGGTGGTGACAAATAGGAGGCCACAATCTGTTTCATTCAAGAAGAAGAGAAATAAGCTCCAGAAGAGGTCAAAGGAGGATGACACTTGTCACTATTGCAAACAGAAAGGGCATTAGAAAACTGAATGCTCGAAGAAGAAAGCAAGGCTGGAACAGCAGGGTCAGCCTAATTTCCCACCTACTGCTGCTATTTCCTTTGATGGCTTGGATGATGGAGAAAACCTTGTGCTGGTAACATTCACAATGATCGCAAGATCAGATTCTTGGATCTTGGATACTAGAGCCTCCTTCCATATAAGCACTCACTTGGAGTGGTTCAACAAATTTGTTATGAAGGAAGCTGGGCTATAGTGGGGAACAACCCAACCATGTAAGGTGGTAGGAATTGGCATAGTGAGACCGAGAATATATGATGGCCGAATAGCCTCACATTCAAATGTAATGTATGTTACTGAAATGAAAATGAATCTCATTTCTCTTGGTGTTATGGATGATCAGGAATGCACATTCAGTGGTGGTGAGGGAACACTGAATGTTCACCAAGGAAATGATGTCATATTGAAGGGGCAGAAGAGTGGAACACTATACACACTGATAGGTTCCACAGTGATAGGGGCTTTTGCTGTCACATCTGGAGAGCTAGCATCTGAAGATGAAGTTGACCTTACCAAACTGTGGTACATGCGGCTCACACATATGGGAGAGAAAGGTACGAAAATTTTCTCAGAGCTTAATCTTCTTGTTGGTCATAGAGTCAGGTAAATTAAATTTCTATGATCATTATGTTTTTGGTAAGAAACATAGAACTAAGTTTGGTAAGACTATACACTGTACAAATAGTATTTTGAATTATATCCATGCTGACTATTAAGGCCCTTCTAGAGTCACATCTCTTGGGGGTACTCAATTTTATTTATGTTTAGTTGATGATTACTCTAGGATGTCCTGGACATTCATGATGAAACATAAATTTAAAAATTTTATAAAGTTTAAGCAGTGGGTTAGCTTAGTAGAAAACTAAACACAAAAGAAAGTTAAACTATTACTAACACATAATGGTCTAGAATTTTGTTTGTATGAATTTGAGGAATTCTGTAAGGACAAAGGTATAGCCATACACAAAACTATTAGAGACACTCCTCACTAGAATGACATTGATGAAAGAATAAATCAAACTCTTTTGGAGAGAACTAGTTGTATGCTCTCTCAATCATGCTTAGGTAAGGAGTTTTGGGCTGAAGCTATTAATACAACATATCATCTGATAAATAGATCGCCACATAGTGGAATTAATTTTAAAATTCCATTTCAGGTGTGGACTGGTAAACCTGTAGATTATTCCAATTTGAAAGTGTTCGGGTGTGTTGCCTACTATCATGTAAATGATGGTAAGCTTGAACCATGATCAAGAAAAGATATATTTGTAGGATATGTTGATGGAGCCAAGAAATTCTGTATATGGTCACCATCTGAAAGAAGAGTGATTCTCTCTAGGAGTGTCACCTTTGATGAAAGTATCATCTTAAGACAAGTACATTGTCCTATCCAGTTACATGATGTTCCTCAAGCTGAACTTAAGGTGGAGCTAAAATCTAAATCTATAGCTCCAGGAAGGATGCCTGTTGTCTCTAGACAAACAATAGCTAATCATGAAAATAATGTTAAGTCTATTACTGAACCCGATCTTGAACCTACACATGAAGAGTCTATTCCCTACTGCATTTCAAGGGATAGACCAAGGAGGGTGAATGTAGATACTCCTTTGAGATTGAGCTTTGATGAATTTGTAGGATTTTCCCTACAAGTTGCCGAAGAGATTGATAATCCTCAACCATCCTCCTTCAAGAATGCTATTAGATGTCCTGAATTTGAGTCATGGTTAGTTGCCATGAATGAAGAGATTGAATCTCTTCATAAGAAAGGTACTTGGATTATTGTACCTGAACCTAAAGGGAGAAAAATAATTTCTTACAAATGGATTTTCAAGAAGAAAAATGATGCATCTTTAGCTGATGGTGTAAATTTTAAGCATGTCTAGTTGTAAAAGGGTTCATTCAAAAAAAGGGTGTTGATTATAATGAGATATTCTCTTCTATAGTTAGACATACCTCAATCAGGATGCTTCTAGCATTAGTGGTACATCAAGACCTTGAACTCGAGCAACTAGATGTTAAAATTGCATTTCTTCATGGAGATCTGGATGAAAAAATTTATATGAGCCAGCCTGAGGGTTTTGAGGTATCAGGTAAGGAAATCCATGTGTACAAGCTTCTTAAGTCCCTTTATGGACTTAAGCAGTCTTTCCATCAATGGTACAAGAGATTTAACTTTTTTATGATTAGTCATGGATACAGTTAGTGTGACCATGACTATTGTGTCTATTCAAAAGGCACAAGGATAAGTCATATATCTAATTGCTATTGTATGTAGATGATATGCTTATTTCGGTTAAAAATAAATCTAACATTCACGAACTGAAAGATCTCCTCAGTTTTGAATTTGATATGAAAGATCTTTGAGGAACAAAGCAAATTTTTGGTATGAAAATATTCAGAGATAGAATTAAAAGAAAAATTGTTTCTTTCACAGAAATAATATATTCAGAAAATTTTATCTAGATCTGGAATAGCTTCTTGTAAGTCTCTGTCCACACCATTTGCTTCTAACCTCCAAATACCATTAGAAGTTTTCCCCCAATCTGAATCTGATAAGAAACAAAAGTCTAAGGCTCCTTATTCTAGTGCTGTTGGGAGCCTCATGTATATTATGGTGTGCACCTGACTAGATATTGCTCATGCAGTAAGTGTAGTGAGTAGGTTTATGATAAACCCTGGTCAAGAGCACTGAAAAGCTATTAAGAGGATAATTAGATACCTCGAGAAGACTTCTGATGTTGGTTTAATATTTGGTAATGAATCTAAACTCATGATGGCAGAATATTCTAATTATGACTATGCAGGAGATGTTGACAGTAGATGGTTTATGACTGGCTATGTATTCATTGTATGTGGTTCTGTAGTTAGCTGGAAAGCCACACTGCAATCTTCTATTACTTTATCTTCTACTAAAGCAGAGTATATGGCTCTGACTGAAGATGCGAAGGAAGGGATATTACTGAAAGGTTTTTCAAGAACCTCGGTCTTTATGAAGAGGTTGCAATAGTTTTCTGTGACAACTTTAGTGATTTTTGTTTAGCAAAAGACCAAGTGCACCATGAGAGGACAAAGCACATTGATATGTGATATCATTTCCTTCAATCTAAGAAGAGAGTACAAGTAAAGAAGATTGAAACTTTTGGTAATCCAGCTGACATGTTTACAAAACCTGTTACTTTAAATAAGTTAACATACTGTCTTGCCTTACTGAACATATTAAATCAAATGTAGTCTTATTTGGACTAACTGTTTATAGAGAGCATCTCTCTATCTGTATGCAAAAAAAAATTATGGTGGATATTATTGTATATAATTTATTTTGATAAACTATTTGTATAACTAAAATATATTTATGTTTTTATATTTTCATGTAAGTATAGAAAAAAATAATATTAAGAGGCTGAGAATATAGCAATAGCACAATAATGGAGGTCCCGTTGTCTGGCCAATAGGCCGGAGAAAATTTTAGAGTAGATCCTGGCCTGTCCAAGTGATCTGACCCACTCCGGTTAATTAAACTGAGAAATTATTATTGATATAAATTGTTTTTTTTATTTCTATTTTTTGGCTGCTGTAATCGTGATGCGAAACTATTCATCTCCATCCCCTTATCCTCTCTTTGTGATTTTTATTGTGATGGCTTATGTGCACATACTGTAAGAATATTCTGTTTGGTTATAATCTATAAATGCATACATAATTTTCTGGTGGATGTAGCTAGCTATGTTGAACAACTAGTGAACCACGTTATTTTGTGTGTTCTATCGTGGTTTCTTTTTAGCTGTGGTGTTGATTATGTCGTGGTTTTGTTGGATTGTGATTATGGATATATATATCATTTGCTATCATTTTTTTTGTTGTTCTCTTCTTCTAAATCTCTAAAATCATAATCGTGGAAGTGAAATTGCCTAACATGTGTGAGAAATGCTTCTCAACTAATTGAGGGTTCTATGGATCTTCAAATTAATTGACTATGATCTTATCTATTTGGAGACCATAGAAGGTCAGAAGAAGTAGTGAGTGTATGACATCAGCTCGAAGGGAGTGACATTTTGTTCTAGAAGTCGTGCTTCTAATTTCTATGTCAAAGTAGTGGTGGATGAGGCAGTCAAGTAGATTACTCTTTTGAATGTATTGTAGTTATGCAGGAAATGAAAGAAGTGAATTATGAGATGAAAAAAATAAAAAATGCAATGCAATAGTAGATGACCTATATGAAGGCATAGTTAGCGGCCTTGACACAATAGATGGCACACCGAGTTCTAGCAGATCACCCACACTGGAGAGCCTACCACAAATCCACCAACTAATGATGAGGATGATGATTTTGTTTTAGATGATTAGATACCTATGTTATTTTTTTTATTTTTTACTATTAATACTAATGTATTAATTAAAAGTCTGTACTGCTTTGACTAATGGTTAATTTTAAAAAAATGTTTTTAGTATATGTTTTTATTCATTATTAATATAAAAAATTATAAGTATGTATTCTAATTTAAATAAAAATAGTAACAGAATTTTTCCCTAGCTATTATTCTAGTTATTTTATTACAATTAAATTTAAATAGTAACAGAATTTTTCCTAGCTAATTTAGCTAGGGAATTTTCCATCTATTTTCAGTCAAAAAATATTAATTGCTCATTTGAATTAAGATCAAAATTAGAAAAGAAAAATATATAATTAGCTAGGAAATTTCCATCCTTAAAAATTTGCTAGGGAATAATTTTTCTCATTAATTTTTTGCTATGATCACTTAAACTTGTGATTATTTCCATTATAAAAATTAATTATTATATTTTAGCGACGAAATCTATTAGAATAGCTAGGGAAATTTCCCTAGCTATCTGGTTTTTTTAGTAGTGTGCAAAAAATATAGTTTAAGATCTTTCGAAAATCTAATAAGATTACCCATACTAGCAATGAACATAGTTATGTTTTCTCCTATATACTTATGGTTGTAAATAAAGTGAATCAATATATATTAAGTTGATTAATATTCAAACAGTTATTTGCTCATACTTAGTTAGGTTTGCTTGATATTCAAAATATATTATTTTTTAATGTATTATTCGACGTGTCTTTTAAAGTGTCTAACATCATCAATATTCATCATCAATATTCTTACAAGTATGTGTGTGTGTGTGTGTGTGTGTATAAATATATATAAATATACACTGTGTTGAAATTTCTATGATATTTTTAAAATTTTTTATATTTAATTGTCTAAAAGTAGGTTCATACTATAAATATTTATTTATTTTTTAGATTTTTTAGGTGTTGAGGTCAAGGCCGACTTTTGAGTTAGAGTTTTTTGGTCAGGTTGTCATTATCTATGTTTTAGTTTATATCATTTTTATAAGATTAATTATTTTTATTTTTATTAATTTAATATTCAGAAAGTTATGAATATAAAAGAGAATTGTATATTATTTTTGGTTTGGTTATACTCAAAAAAAATAATGCAAAAATTAAGCATGTATAGATTCAACATACGTGTCTAGCAATTCCAAAATCGCTAAATAGAATGCTCACCCATCAATACTACTGTAATCATGAACATAATTTATTTTTTATACAATACTGTAATATAATAATATAAATAAAAAAAATATTTTAAGTTGAGGCTCGCTCTATGATATTTTGAGAGAATGAGAGAAAGCAAAAGAGATTACAATTTGAGTGTGGAAAATTATAAATATAAACATCTTATTTATAATAAATGTTTATATTAAAAATAAAATTTTAATTTTTTTGTATATTTATCTATGAATATAAATTAAATAGTCATTGAATTTCTATTCATAGTTGTTGGGAAAATTCAATGGCATGAGCCAAGTCAAAGCACGACTCTAAACCATGTCATGTTGTGTCGTGCCAAATATGGTAGTTTCATGCCTCGTATTGGACTATGGATTTTCGGCCTAGTTGACACCTCTAGCTAAGAATGTTGTTACTTGTAGTCTTTTAATGGCAACTACTTACTACATATTATTAAAACTCACAACTTAAGATTTCATTTCGGTAATTGGCCGAATAGTCAATGTCACCCTAAATTAACATCTACTTGAACTCTTGATTAACTTTTAAACAAAAAAACTTTTCTAGCTAGATGGGTTCCTTGGTTAATTTCTTTACATTCCAATGCCTCTCATGACCAAGCCAAGCTACCCACTAAGATTTTCCAAGCTACTCATCCCAAGCAGCTAACTGCTAACTTCAAGATAACTAAGGGAAACTTTTAGCTAGAATTAGCGAATTAGCATTAATAGTTAATCCTCAGACGATTCTTTTCTAGAGGTATTAAAATGGTCGTGTTGTGCCAAAGCCTTCATGTTATAATTTGGAGCACCCAAATGATTATTATATTTGTATATTTATGTATGTGTGTGTGTGTGTGTGTGTGTACATATATAAACATATTTAAACTTATATAAACATATACATAAATATATAAACATATAAACATGCACGCGCACACACACACACACATAAGCATAAGCATATATATAAATATATAACATATATAAACATATTAAACATTTAAAAATCTATAAATATGTAAATATATATAAACATATATATAAATATATAAACATAAATAAATAAATTAATATATATATATATATATATGTTTGTTTGTTTATAAATGTTTATGTTATATATAAGTTTATATTCATATATTTAAATATATGTGGTTATCAAAAAAAAACAAACACACCCTTATATTTATTTAATATATATATATATATATATATATATATATATATATGTTTATAATTTATATGTTTATGTTTATATATTTATATATGTTTATTTCATATATTTATATATATTTATGTTTTTACATTTTTATATTTTTTGTTATAAATTTATATATGTTTATGTTAAATTAAATACATACAAATGCATAGAATATATATATATATATATATACACATACATACATACATATACATATTTATATTTGGAATGATATTGATTTGTTTCGTGTAGCTGGGTGGTTCAATATGCTTTATAGTGTGAATCTTGTAAGTTTGAATATTCGTTGTGGCATTGATTGATGAAGTTCAAGTCAAAAAATTTCATAAACTTTTAGGGGGATTTGTGTTTTGTTGCATCAAATACAAAATATTTTAAAAACTAATTTTTTAAAAAAATTAATAAAAAAAGTTCCAGAATGCAAAATAATTGCTTTTTGGTACACTAAAAATCAAAAACCCGATTTTGCCCCAATTTGCTATGTTAGCAGATAAAAAAATAAAAAAAAAATAGTTAAACTAATCATCTAGTTGAAGTTGAATCAATTGATGCCAAATGTAACATTTGAACACACATGCTTCCATCATAAAAAATTTCTCAGCACCCAATTACATGGAACATATTGAATATGTTTTAAAAATATTTAAATATATTTTATCTATTTGTATTTATTTAAACATAAACATATACAAATATATAAACCAACAAAAAAAAAAACACACACACACACACACACATGCATAAACATATATAATCATATAATCATATATAAATATATAAGTGTGTGTGTATATATATATATATATGTTTAAATATTATATATGTTTATGTTTATATATAGTATATATATTTATTTTTATATATCTATATATGCAAAGTTTATATATATATATATATATAAGTTTATATTTACATATTTTATATATTTATGGTTATATATTTATATATGTTTATATGTTTATACATTTATATATATTTATGTTTATATACAAATGCATAGATTTTATATATATATATATATATATATATATATATATGAATATTTTTTATTTGTTTGGTGTAGCTTTGTGGCTTAGTGTATTTCATAATGTAAATCGTGGGTTTGAATCTTCGTTGTGATGTTGATAGATGTAAATCAAGTCAAAAATTGAGACACATTTTTTTATTAATTTTTTATATGTTGACATGATATTTGGGAGCAAAACTAGTTTTTTAACTTTCATTGTGCTAAAACATAATTGTTTTGTAATTTGATATATATTTTTTTATTTTTTTTAAAGTTATTTTTTTCAAATGTCTAATATTTGGTAGACAAAAAGTCAAAAACACAAATACACCAATTTTATTACTTTTTTATCTGCTGAAGTAAGTTAAATGCACAATTGATTTACCAATTTTAAGTGTACTAAAACATAATTATTTTATGTTTTGGTATACTTTTTTTATTTTTTTTAAGTTATTTTTTAAATAATTTATATTTGGTGCACAAAAACATAAACTAAACCTACCATAATCCATAAATATGTATAAAAACCAAATACAGTCAGTCTAATATTTGGGATAACCACTTTATGTTTGGCTTGAAGGGATTGAGACATAGTGGTTGAAGATTATAACTGAGGAAATGTAAAACTAATCCCCCAACCACTGTTGTATTAGAACAACTCTTACTTCAGCAAGGATTATAGAAGAGAATTTGAGAAGAAGAAGAAGAAGAATAGATAAATTAAGAATAAGAAGAGAGTCAAGATGAAGATCCATAGAGCAAGCCACAGTAAACTCAATAAAATTATGTTATTTGAATATCAAAAAGAAAAAAAATGAGTATATATATGAGGTTCAATATTCAATAAAAATAAAATAGTCATTTAAACATTACAATGCGGCTGACACATTTATTAATTGAATGTCAGTGAGGGTGAAGTGGTAATTTCACCAAGTGAGAAGCCCAACATAGCAACAGAAGTAAAGATCATTATTAACAATCTCCCCCATTTGATGCAGTTGGTGTGAATCCAAGCATCTCTCGTAAGTACACAAGTTTCTCTCTAGGTAGAGGCTTGGTGAAAATATCTACCACTTGTTCTTTAGTTCTACAAAATAACAATTTAATCTCATTAGCCTTAATTGCATCTTTAATAAAGTGATATTTGAGACCTATAAGTTTTGTTAAACTATGCATAACAACATCACTTACTATGGATATAGTCGATTGATTGTCACACAGTATGTTAGTTGGGTCTTTCAATGGTTCTTCCAAATCAGCCAATAATTTTCTCATCCACAAGGCCTGAGATGTAGTTACTGAAGCTGAAACATATTCAACTTCAGTGATAGGTAAAGAAACTATGAATTGCTTCTTGGACTGCCAAGAAACAGCCACGTTCATGAGTTAAATACATATCCAGAGTTCGATAGTCCTCTAGACATCCACCCTAATCACTATCACAATATCTAGATATTCTTATGTGATTAGTTCTAGAGTACTTTAGACTTAAGCCTAAGGTGCCTTTTAGGTACCTTAAGACTTGTTTGACAGCACTGAGGTGTATATGATTGGGTGCATCTATGAATCAAGGTAGAAGATGAACTGAGCATAGAATGTCAGGTTGTGTGACAAATGCATACAGCAAGCTTCAAATTAAGCTTTTGTATGTTTTGTCATTTACTATGCTGCCTTGGGCAAAAATTAGTTTCAAGTTTACAACTAGAGGGGTAGAGACAGGTTTACAGTCACTCATCCCATAATTTCTCAATATGGATTGTATTTATCATGTTTGGCAAATGGATACACCACTTGAGTCTTGAAAAATTTTAGGTCCCAAGAAGTGTTTTAAGTTACCTAGGTCTAATATTTCATACTTAGTTTCCAAATCTCATCTAAAGGTATCTATTAATTCAGATTTGTTACTTGTGAAAATTATGCCATCTATATTGATTGACACGATTAAAATTCTAAAATCTTTGACCATCTTAATATAAAGTGTAGGCTCACTCATACTACGTTTGAATCCTTGATTCAACAAGAGTTTATTTGTTGATACCAAGCACGAGGAGCTTGTTTCAACCCATATAGAGCCTTGTTTTATTTGTAAACATAATTCTCATTTCCTTGTTTTACAAACCCAAAGGATTGTTCTACATAAATCTCCTCATTGAGTTTACCATTCAAGAAGACCGATTTAATGTCTAGTCGGAATAAGTCCCAACTCTTTTGTATGGCTAAGGCTATTAGAAATCTTACTATTTCTAACCTTGCTACTGGAGCAAAGGTTTCAAAGTAATCGGTTCCAACCTTTTGGAAATAACCCTTGGCTACTAATCAAGCCTTATATAAAGGTTGATTTGTGTTTGGTTGTGTTTTGATTTTAAATAACTATTTGACTCCTATGTTGTGTTTATTTGGGGGCAGGTCTACCAAGAGCTAAGTTTGTTTTTTTTTAATGATAGACATTTCAGTCTTCATTGTATTGGCCCACACTTGATGTTTTACTGTCTCTTCATAGTTGAGAAAGTTAACTGAGGAGTAATTACATCATTAGTATATCTCAGTCAATGATTTATATTTAATAGGTATAATTATGTCATGTAACTCCTCTATATGACTATATCAAACTCTGACTCAGAAGGGGAGCAGAAAACATACATTGAATTACATTCTTCTTTATTACTAGTGAAGCATCTATATTACAGCCTTGCAAGCTCGTATTTTGAACTTCAGAATCTTGGAAGTTTTCATCCCATTTTTCATTTTCATCAATAATTACATCTCAACTCACTAGAAATGTTTTTGTTTCTGGTGAATACAGTCATTAACCCTTTGATTTTAGAATATCCAACTTATATATATTTTAGACTCTTGGAGTCTAACTTAGTTCTAGTTGACTTTGGCATGCGGGAGTAGCACACACTCTCGAATAACTTGAGGTATTTTACACTTGGTTTCCTTCCACTCGAAGCATGCAGTGAAGTGAGGTTATCCAATGCCTTTGTAGGGCATCTATTGAGTAGGTACACTATAGTATTTACTGCTTCTTCCCAATAGACTTTAGGCAGGTATTTTTCATTCAAAATACTTTTAGCTATTTCCATTACAGTTCTGTTTTTTCTCTCCACAACACCATTTAATTGTGGCGAGTAAGAGGTGGTCAAATGTCTGTGTATTCTTTTTAGTTCACAAATATTAATAAATTTCTATGAAAAGAATTCACCCCCTCTATTAGTTCTAAGTGTTTTTATACTTAGTCCAAACTATCTTTCTATTAGAGGTAAAAATTGCTTGAAGCAATCAAGTGCTTCAGACTTGTGCTTCAGAAAGTATACTCACATATGTCTAGTATAATCATCGACAAATAGAAAGAAATAGATATTGTTGGCTAGGGACTAGACTGATATAGGTTCACAAATGTCTGCATGAATCAATTCTAGTGGTTGGGAAGCTTTCCAAGTAATGTCCTTGGGAAAATTCTACATAGACTATTTCCTCAATGAACATTCCTTACAAACAGAGGTGGGAATGACAAGGTCGGAAGGTACACCTTTCACAAGTTGTTTTTGAAAGAGATATTTTAGACTAGAGTAATTAAGGTGTCCAAATCTTCTATGTCATAATGATCCTTCTGACTCAGTATACATAAGCAATGCTTTATCCATTCTTTGGTTAAATATCAATGGAAAACTCTTTCCACTGGATATCTTCTCTATCTAGAGAGGTTCCTTAGATTCATGATTGAATAAGTGACATATATTATTTTTAAATACTAAGCTGTAACCTCTTTCCATCAACTGCTCCACACTCAGAAGAGTTTGCTCCAGTGCTGGAACCAAAAAGACATCTCGTATAATTTTGACTCTAGTGAGAGTGGGAATAGAGACACCACCTTTGGCTTTTGCTTGGACAAAATATCCATTCCCAATTTTACTTGTGAATTTACTATAGGAAGTAAATCCACAAATATGCTTTGATTACCATACATGTGGCTTGAACAACCACTATCCAAAAACCATACATTAGGTAAATGTTGTTTTCTTGTTTCAGTTACATAAAACAAGTGTTTTGCAAAGATTATTTACTCTGCACAACTAGCACACTGAGTGTGCTTCAACCTATAGTCATTTGAAAAACGCCCAAACTTTTTATAGTTTAAGCATTGATTCTGTTTTCTAAACCAGCACTCTGTTTCAGTGTGGTTTGTTCTCTTGCATATGTTACAAGAGATATGTGAGGTTTTTTGTGAAGCAATTAAGAGTACAAAAAAAGATGAGCTATTTTTATTTTTATTTTTATTTTTAAACACATATATGGAGTTTCCTCTTATAATTCTTGTCTCTGCTACTTGACATTCTTCCTTTACAGATTGATTTTCCCATATTATTGCATGGTAGATTCTCCAGATAGTTTGGCTTTCTTTAGTAGTATGCTCTCATATGATTTCAGGAAGCTAAGAACTTATCGAGTAGTTAACTTTGTCAAGTCTTTTGTATCCTCTATTACTGCTATAATAGCAACAAAATTATCAAGCAAACAAATGAGCAACTTCTCAACTAGTTGAGTTTCTGCGATATTCTCTCTATGAATTTTTAATTGATTAACAACATCAAGAAACTGAGTTGAGAACTCAGTAAGAGAATATGAGTTGTTCATACTCAGATTCTCAAAGTCATTTCTCAAGGAGTGTAGAAGAGCTCCTCGAGCCTTTTAATTTCTGTGAAACTCTTCTATAAAATCCCAAGACTCATTGGCTTGAGTACATCCCAACACTCGAGGAAAAATGACAATATTGACTCATTGTTGGATGAACAGTAGTACCTTAGCATTTAGATTTCTGAACTCTCATTCATCTAATAACTCTTTATCTTCTAGAGAAGAGATATTAGGTGCTTCTGTGTATCCAGTAACTATAATCTCCCATCAATATTGTGATATGAACAGAGTTTTCATTTTAACACGTCATAAATCAAAGTTATCACCATTAATTAAGGGTATGAGAATTGACCACAATCTTGATGAACTTAGATTCTTGGATGCCATTCTACTTAAAAAGTTTAGAAAAAATTCGAACAAAAAAAATTGGAAATCTTGTATAATTTATTTTTTAAATTACACAAATTCTTTAGATCTGGACAGATCTATACTGGATCTAAAGAATCTGAGAAGAAAAAAAAAATAGATCAGAATGATATTTCAGAATCGTCTATTCTGGAGAAGTTTTTGAATAATCATTCGTAATGCTTTGATAACAGATAGATACACTGCTTTAATACTAAATTATTGTATTAGAATATCTCTTCATTGCTTTAGCAAGTATTACAGAGAAGAACTTGAGAAGAAGAAGAGAGTCGCTATAAAGATCCAGAGAACAAATCACAGTAAACTCAATAAAATTATGTTATTTAAATATCAAAAATAAAAAAAAACTGAATTTATATATGAGATTCAATATTCAATAAAATAAAACATTCATTTAACTTTAATTGACGTGTTTATTAATTGAATATCATTGAGGGTGAAATGATAATTTCACCAAGTGAGAAGCCCAACACATCAACATCAAAGCCCATTATTAACAACCACCACAAAATACAAATGCAACAAATATGACAATCAAAAATATGACAAGCATGAAAGAATCATTCTGCATATTCCGGCATCTGCTGAGGTTGATGCCGCTGTTGTGAATTTTCAACGCTGTTCATAAGACCCAAGGTCAGAGAAACAGCACCCAACCCGCCTAAATCTATCCCATTGCCAGTCTGATACGAAATAAACTTCAAGGGTGGAATGACCTGCATTTCTACCCTAGACCTCTTTTCCTGGTTCCACTGCGATGTGCCTAGGTGTTCTCCATCACATACGGGAGAGGAGAGCAGATCAGAGTGGTCTGGATGCTTATCAATAATAACCCTCTCGTTCATCTTATTCGTTGAGGCCTCTTTCCATTTTTCTTTGTTGGATTCTTCTGCTATACCTTTGGTTTCGAGAATGTGTATCTCTTCAACCATCGGTTTCCATACTCGCACTCGAGCATTTATGAACCAGTTTGACACCTAAAGTCATATGTCAAATCATTATAATAAGAAAAAAGATATTATATATGATATTAAAAAAAATACTTTAGAAAAGAAAATTCACCTGGTTTCTAGATAGGCCTGTTTGAGTCGCTAGCATGTGCTTGTCCGTATCTGTTGGGTACCTGTAAAGAGCGCAGGTTGATAACTCGGATAACGCAATCAAAATTCAGCATAAAAATCAATGATTGTAAGGTTAAAGAATAAAGACTTACGGATGAAGAAAATGCTCGAATAACCAACTTCTAAGAATAGCTACGGAGCGTTCTGGTAGGCCACGCTGAGGTCTCCAAATGTTTTGCTGCAGTTCAAGATATCCCGCGTTTGCCATACCTGAGCTGTGCCTTCGCCTGCTTTGATCTGCGTATCTTATTCTTGATGATTCACCTTTGCAGCAACTTTCCCCTGACCAGTCTTGCTGCAGAATGTGTGATGCACTTTTGATCTGATCTAAAATGGAATGCTTTATACGCCTAAAATATCTAGAGATTTCTTCGACAGCAAAGGAAATGTATGGAGTGGCAGAACCGAGACCAGCTACTGATTCAAATGATGAAGACGCCATTTGCATCTGTTGATGATACTGTTTGCACATTTTGGCAACCTTTCATGGACAACCGAACGAAAATCAACAAATAGCTAATATAAAGAAGATAACCATGGATTATTTACATATTCTTGGTGGTGTGATTATTAATGCTCATATACATGCAACATTTATATTATCAATGTTGGGTCTATCAGGTTTTGGGCATATCAAAATAATTTTTGTTGTATGGTTTTGTTTTTTGTTTGTTTAGTTTGTGTTTGATTTTGTATTAATATAAATGTTGGGTCTATCATTTTTGCATGAAACATGCATGAGATAATGATGCTTTATATTCATGCAAGAACTTCAGATCTAGAATTAAAATTGAGTACTAAAAGTATTTTCAATTATATTTATGTTTTATTAAATTCTTGTTATATGGATATTAAGATATTTTATAATTATATTTTAATTATATAAATATTATAGTAGTTTTGGAAACAAAATATTTATTGTGATTATGTAACAATTATGATGATTTATTATTTTTAATATTTAGTAAGAATCATAAAAGCATAAGTATATATATTTTAAAATCTAGAAATATATTTTTGCTATGTATTTTGAGTAAATTTTATAACTGAAAGTTAAAATAGTTTAAAAATATTCAAAAAAATCAAAATTACCTAATTGTACACAGAAACTTAGGTTCTAAACTATTATTTATTTTTTGGGATTTATATAGGTCGAACTATGACCAAACAATCAACAATCAAGCACAAGTTCCGCAACTTTCGTTTGTATCTAGATGAACAAATTCTTTGAGAAATTATTCCTGACATAATTAGCATACCTCTTCTTGCAAGTAAAGGAGCTTTGCTTTCCTTTGTGGGTAATGAGGCTTGTAATTGCTAAAATAATTGGTTCCAGCTCCCGCGGTATTATCACCAGAAAATATATCAGTTGCATTAAGAGCATAATCCCTTAAAGAAGAAGTAGACATCTCACTTGGTGTCTCGAGTCTATAATCCGTCACACCACAAAAACCATCCAGCAGTTCAAGAGCAGGCTTCAAAAATTTTGAACTTTTAAGAACTATTGCATATCCAGTGAAAGGCCCAAACGGGCCGGCATTTCCCAGGAAATATGCAGAACTCCCCCATGGAGCGTAATTAAACAGTTGTTTTCCACCAGCTTTACTTGTAAGTTTCGCATTACAATTTGGCTCTGTGGCAGATTCCTCATTTCCAGTTCCTTCTTCTTGCTTCGAATTCGGCAAAAGCGACAAAGATAAAACCTGAGTATTCGCACCATCATCACCACACCATTTGAGTCCGCTATTAATCCAAGGGCCATCACCGTTGCTACCACCACCACAACCACCATCAACAGCTCTTGGGTAACCATCACAAGGGGGTGCAAGAAAACGTTCCTTATATTTGGTATTATAATAGGGAGAAACACCATCACAAGATGGGGAGTGATGAGGAGATGGATATCGTACGTCGCTAACATGGTTTAGATCATGATCGGTTTCAAAGTACTGCCTTGAAAAACATGGCGATGATGATGAAGCTTGGAAGACCACACCCATCTTCGAAAATTGAGTATCAGATGGAGCAGAAATATTACCAGCATTATTTGACAAGACTTCTCTTCCTAAGGATCCACCATTTCCGTAATTACCGATCCATTCATTATGACCACCTCGTGGGTCACCAGTACCAGTCTTTGAGAAAAAATTAAAGTCGTATAAAATAGGGTGATAAGACATACTTCTGGTCAATGAAGGTTCCTGATCAGCTTGCGGCACGGCCTTGCTTGGATCTATGACATTAGGGTTTCTTGCAAAATTGAAAATTTCTGAAGATTCATTAGGATGATAAACGGCCTCGCAGTTAGAAACTCGAACAAGACCCCGACTCATCGCAGGATGGATGGATAGCTCTTGTAAAGTGTTCGTGAAGTAATTATCTTGGCATTGAAGAGATGATGAAAATGAACATTGTTGAACTCTTAACTTAGAGTCGACATGCACATCTTGATCAAAAGAAGTGGTGCTCTCCATCCAAAACCTAGATTATTTCTGGAGAAGAATCCCTACCAAGAGAGGAAAATTACGAGGGCGTAAGATTTTTTATATAATTTATATACGAAAGGACTAGTAGTTCGAATATTTATGTAGATACCCCATCCATCTATATAGTCATGTCATTTGATGGACTTGCTGCAAATCCATCAACTCAAATGCAAAATCTGATTTAAACACTTGGTCCATATTCTAAAACATATTCTTTGTGTTCAGACACATGAGCGATAAAAGAATCAACGATGCAAAACAAAAATAAATTTCTAAGAAAAATCATGCTCTTACCAATTTCCATTTTTAGAAATCTTGCTAGCCAAAAAGTTACTCGATAATTTGTGTTTTTCAAAAAAACTAGCAAACGATCATTCATATACATATCAAACATCTGCCGCAAAGCCAAATATAAAGATAACGTCCCGTAAGCGAGCATGCATAATAAAAAACTAGCTAGTGTTCATATCGAAACAACTTTCCTTTCATCTTCATTGTGATAGACTTGAAGAAACTCGTAGAAGAGTTATCAATGCAGAAAGATATACTCAGAATGTGTGTATATATATAGTCACAGACAGTCACACACATCCAAATGTTTGGACATACACACAACCCCCGCATCGACATAAAATAAACATCGATTTAACTGCACATATTAGAAAAAAGAGGTTCGTAAAAAACGGAAAAAAATGCAGCAGATCTAACATGAAAAGTCACTTTTTGATCTTCTTTAACAAAAAGATGAACGTTCTTTGACGTTGATCATCTGTTTAATGGGTTGTTGATGTGAGAAACCCAATAAAAATTACAGAAAATTTTTTGTATAAGTGGTATTTACCCTGTGCAAATAAATCTCTTGAGATAACGACAAAAGAATTAGTTCCGTTTTGATTCCGACGTTGAGGACTGATCGGAACTTTCTGTGTGTCGGAACAAACGGACTGGTTGGCCCTTGCTGAAACTTGAAAGTTGAAACATTGAAGCTGAAATTTGAAAGTTAAACATGAAAGCTGAAACTTGAAAGTGATCACAAATCCTATCTGATAATTATCTCAATTGTCGCGAGATTTAAAGACTGTTAAACGTTGTTGTGCATTATATTGTTGTCCGGCGTGGGGTATATCGTTATACTCCATGGACAATAACCCCCGATCAGTTATGCGCCTGTTGCATGAATAATAATAACATACGTCTGGCCAAATTTATGCAAGACCCTTTGTTTTTTTTAAGTGAGGTAGTCTTTGCAAGTCAAAATTTATAACCATTAGATATTCCTAAGTGTTTTATCAAAAATTATGTTATAAAAATATAAGCCACAACAATAATTTGGAAATATAAAATTAAAATCTTAAAATAATAAAATAAATAATACAATAAAATAAATACAATCTAAAACGGAATTGAGATTGAGATACATTTCAATTGAGAAATAATCTTATTTTATATAAGAAAAGTTGGAAATATCAAAGTTATTTTCGATGTGAGCTAGGTCACTAAGTGATGTTTCCGTGAGTTTCACCAAATCATGCCATTAAAATCATTTTTTTTACTTATTTATTCTAACTTATGTTCTTACTAAGCCACATGAAAATTATACCATTTAAATTTTTTAGAATCTATCAGTTTAGTCAAAACACCTACTATATATATTCTCATCATTGTGAATATTTTGCATATCTACATTTTCTTCTTTTGTCTTCAAATGAAATATTGGATTTCTTGCTAAATGTAGAGCATTCTATCATAAAATAAAAAAAAAACTATAATTTATTTGTCTCCAAGCTCTTTCAATAGTATCTGCAACTAGAATGTCTCTTTGCTAGATTGTGTAGCTTTACCATACTCTGCTTCCTGCATATAAGTATATACAATAAATTGTAACTTTGAAATCCAACTAACTGCTCCTCCGACAAGAGTAAAAATATAACCCAAAGAAGACATGCTATTATCAATATCTCCAACATAGTTTGCATCAATATAACATTTTTGAGAATAAGGTTTGAACATCCATAACATAATATGATGTTTGAGATTTCTTTAAGATATCTAATAATCCTCTTCATAGTATTCCAATATTCTATGCCATGATTTGCCATTAATCAACTAATCACTTCCACAGCTTGTGCAAAGTCTGGTCTTGTACAAAATATTACAAACCTTAAACTTCTCATTACTAATATATACGGTACTTCAAACAACTTCCTCTTCTCTTCTTTTGAGCTAGGAAACATGCTTGAAGATAATTCGAAATTAATAGGAAGATGAGTAAAAATTAGCTTACATATCTTGGATGTTGAAATATCACAAAACCTTTGTTAAAATAGTTTTCTTGAGAAAGCCAAATCTGTTTATTATCTTTGTCTAGGTAAATCTACATTGCTAGAACCTTGTTTGTTAGTCTAAAGTCCTTAATATCAAACTCCCTAGCCAATAGTATCTTTAATTCTTGGATTCAATATTTGTTGAGGCATGCTACCAACATATCATCCATGTATAATAATAAAATGATAAAATTATTTTCATCCTCAATTCTCTTATAGTACGTACAATGGTCTAAACCGAGTCTATTGTATTCAAGGTTAATGTTGAAGGAATCAAATCTCTTATACCAATATCTTGGTGCATGTTTTAGAGCATATATAGATTTGTTTAAATTACAAACCAAGTTCTCCTTGCTAGTTTCAACGAATCCTTATAGTTGGAACATATAAATTTTTTCTTCAATTTATCTATGATGAAATGTAGTTTTAGTATCCAAGTACTCCAAATGTAAAATATAGTACACAAAGTCACTATTACTCTGATTGTTGTAAGACAAACCACTAAGGAAAAAATCTCATTGAAATCAATGTCTTCTTTTTGAGCATATTTCATTACCACCAATCTTACATGATATCATTCTACTTGATCATTATCATCCTACTTGATCTTGCAAACTCATTTATTACCAATAATCTTTCTTCCTAATGGTAATCTGCTAGCTTCCAAGTCTTATTCTTGTGCAAATCTTTAATTTCTTATTCCATTTCTATCATCCATATAGATGCATCTAAACTATTTAAAGATAATATATAATATTACTCTTCAAAACATACTCCGAGTAACAAGCTAACGGCTTTCTATCACATGTTGACTGACTTATTTCTTGAGCCTCAGACTCAACCTGCTCTTCTACTTTGTGCTATGGTTCTTCTTCCATAGATTTTATAATATCTTATCTCTGATTATTTGTTACTTGCATAGTAATAGTTTTCGAAACTTCTTTTAATGTGTTATCATTATCATCGATTCTTTATAGTTGATTTTTTACAAAGATTATATCTCTGCTAAAAATTATCTTGTAGATAGTGGCCTCCCTAGAGGTATCAATTCTTTCGAAACTTATTTTACCATGACATGATTCGGCCGTGCCTGAGCCAGCCAGGCACGAAAATTTCTTATGCCCGGGCTCCTGCCTTGCCAGACCACGGCACTATCGTGCTGTGCCGTGCCGAGGCCAAACGGGCCTCGTGTCGTGCCTGGCTTGGCACGGTACTGTGGCCCATTGGCACGGTACCTCAACACGAGTCGAGAAATCGAATTTTTTTTAAATTAGGGTTACGGGGGCGCTGAAACCCTATATTAGAGGTTCGGCCCACCCCGGGCCGAACCCGGCAGATTCGTGCCACGGGCCCATGCCGGGCTGACCTCCTCAGAACTGTGTCGGGTCAGGCACGACATGGTACAGTAACCATGTCGTGCCTGCCTCGGCACGAAAGCAAGGATGGGCCGGCTAAAAATAGGCCAGCCCGGCCCGATATGTCCCGTTTGACACTCTAGGCCTCCCACTTGTGATACCCCTTCACTACTTTAACATACCCTAAGAATAAATATTTTTTGAGATTTTGGATCCAACTTTGATCTTTCTTGGGTACTATACATCACATATGTAAAACATCCAAAAATGTATAAATTAGATTAATCTATTGGTTTACTAGTCCACATCTTCAATGATGTCTTAAAATTAATCAAAGTTGATGGTGACCACTTTATCATATAACATGCAGTGCTGGATGCTTTTGCCCAAAAAGAGGGGGAACCTCCTTTTATAAAAGAAAAGTTGGAAATCCCTAAGGGATTTCCAATGTGGGCTAGGTGATGTTTCACTTAACCCTAATATTACAATATAAGTATAAAATTTAAGTATCAATTAATCAACTTGTTTTATCAAAATTAGCAACACCTTCCATATGCTAGCCATTTGAATTGCAAATAGCTAGAGATTCTTAAACTAGATCATCATCAAAGCTTGTGTTCAAGTTAATTAAATAGCTCCTAAATCAATTTTCTAAAAAATATAAATGTAATTATTAATTAATGTAATGTTAATTGTTCCTATTTTATATATTAATTCTAAATGTTTTTTTTTTCTAAACAATTACTTTCAAATAATTTAATTGGTAAAAGTTTCAAATTAATATAAAATAAAAAATTCCCATTTCTAGTAATTTTAATGCCATTCCTAACCCCTAAATGTATTTTGGACATAGTACATTTATGTTATTTCCAATTTTACAATATATATAAATAGTATAGTTTAAAATAACTTATATGTTTATAAAATATCAAAGAAAAATCAATTATCGAGGAGTCATGAAATTTATTTTTCTATATTGTAATAAATTTAAGAAATACAAAATATTCATATTGCATGACCACAAAGCAGATTTAATATATGTGATATTTGTCACTAGTTTGGGAAACAAATCTCTTAATTGCTAATTAACTTTGATATATGGAATATAAATTTCACTTTTCATCACTACTTCCAAGATACGATGATAGTACAATTCAATGTGTTTTGTTATTTCAATATAATATTCTTGGCAATATGTATTGTAATTAGTGTAATAAGTTTCAAAATATTTATTTAAATATGTTTTTGGACATGCACATATGTGGGTGCATGACAATGTCACATTTTTTTTTATTATTTCTTTTTGATTTGAATTTATTTATTATTTTAAGTTTGTAATTAATGAAATAGTACAATATCACATCATAATATGCATCTTCCTTCTTCTACTCTTTGTATGGGTCCTCAAAATCTCTTTCAAAAAGGTAATACTTGATCTTATTGATAAGAGTTGAAATCAAGTATGATTCTAAGAAATCAACACACACACACACACACACACACACACACAAGATCTAAAAAAAATCAAATCTTGTGTATATTGAACTTGTATGGAATATAGTGACCTAGATTCCCAAATATATATATAAAAAACCAAAAATCTAGAATTCAAGTTGATACCTTCTTCAAATACTTTCAGTATAGGTTTTAGTTATGCATCGATTTCACTTTTTGAGAAAAAAAACTATTAATTCTAGAGCATGAAAATGATTTTTTTAATGTCACAAGATATTTAAGAATTGGCCAGATATAGGTATTATGAACTACAAGACATCTCAACTCTAGAAGGTATATAAAATTTTGAGTGAAAGGACTAAAGAAAATGGATACTAAAGATCTATTCTTATCCAGTAAGGAGTAAGCAATAACATCTTCCCAAGAATATTGAGTCTCATTAATGTTAAAGATGCTTTGGATATCTTGCAAAAGAAATCTAAAGGAGATAAAAGAGTTTGAGGAATAAAGCTTCAAACTCTTAGAAGTGACATCAAAAACTCAAAGATAAAGAAATAGAAGCACTTAATGATATCTTTACAAAATTTGTAGACATAGACGACTAGTTAAAAACATATGGTGAAGAGGCAGCATAAAAGAAATTGGTAGAAAAGTTTCTTATCAATATTACTGATAAGTGATAAGTATGATCTCATTATTGTTATAATAGAAGAGATAAATGGTTTATTTCAATTTAGTATTCAACATCTTTTAAGGTCACCAAAGTCTTATGAACAAAGACTACTAAGAACTTCAGAGAGCTTAGCCGAGCTTCCTTTTAGTCCAAGTTTCATAGTAATCTAATAATAATGCATACTTGGAAAGATATCAAACAAGGTAACTAGAGGTCCTTCGAACTACAAATTAGGAAAATAAAGTAGAAGAGGAAGAGAGAGAACTACTAGATTTAAAACCCCATATGTTGTAAATAATTATTCTTCTTATACTTACAATATATGTAAGAACAATAATAACTTTGAAAAAGAATATTGATACAAAACAAAGTAAGATTATTTCTATAGTTAGAAATTTGGGCATCTATCAACCGACTCTAGATACAAGGGTCTTCAACAAGTTAGCTATGCAGAAGAAAAGTTTAGTGAAGAAAATATATTCTATGTTTCATCTAATTATAACCACAAAATTGTTTTGTGTGGTTTCTCAATACTGGGTACACCAATCAAATGACTAGAAACAAGTCTCTATCAATGGACTTGCATTGCACAATAAGTTTGTATGAGAAAATAAGAAATCAAGAATTTCTATCTATCAATGGCAAAAGCAAAATCAATGTGTGTACATCTACTAGAGAAATTCATATTGAAAAGATAATACTAGTTCTGGTATTTAAAATCAAAATTTACTGAGTGCAGGACAACTGATCAAGAAGGGTTATAAATTGATAAATGAAGAGAATAATTATATTATATACGAAAAGAAATCAAGAAGTGTACCTTGGAAGGTAGATATGTCCAAAAATAGAAGCTTCCCTCTTGACCATAACTCTGAGATCAATTCAATGTTGAAGATGTAAGAAGTAGAACGATCTATCCTATGACACATAATGTATGGAAATCTAAATTATAAAAATTTGTATGTGTTTAGTCAAAGAAATATAGTTAATGGACTATCCTTTAATATTGAAGCTTCCAAGACAATTTGTGGAGGATGCGCAATAGGTAAATAATCTAGGGAGTAATTTTTAAAAGGGATTGTGGAGGTCAACTTGTGTTATTGAACAAGTTCACACTGATATTTTTGGACCAATGTCAGTTTCATCTATTACAAGCAAAAAATATTTTATATTGTTTATATACGATTATATGAGAATTATGTGGGTATATTTTTTATAATATAAATTAGAAGTCTTCCATATGTTCAAGAAGTTCTAGAACCTAGTTAAAAGTTGATTAGGAAAGTTGATAAATGTTTTTATAAGTGATAGAAGAAAAAAGTTCCTCTCAAAATAATTCACCTTTAATTGTGAAGAGAATAGCATTCAAAGATAACTCACAACTCTTTATGCTCTTCAATAGAATGATATGGAGGAGAGGAAGAAACAATTGATAGTAGAGATGTTCAAAAAAAATAATGATAGAGAAGTGTCTTTAAAATTTTTTTTTGGCTAAAAAAGGTAAAACTATTGTTTACCTATTAAATTGAAGCTCAACATAAGTCTTGAAGAATCTCACTCCAATTGAAGTCTAGAGTGGGAAGAAACATGTTTTTAATCATGTTTGGAAGCTTGAATTACTTGAAAATACCCAAGTAAGGAAGAAACTAGACAAGATAAGCCAAAAATACATCATAGCGAGAGATATAGTCTTCAATCCAAAGGGTACATGCTATATACTCTTGAAGACAATAAATTTCAAGTAATCATAAACATGTTGTTTGAAGAAGATTCAAGTTGGAAAAAACACTCGAATACTAGCATTGCTACCTATACATCCATATAAAACCTAAACTGAATAATATGTGTTTTACCCCAATTCTATTTTTACAGAAGTGTCAAGGTGAGTAATTTTAATTCCTAAAAACATTTCTTTTTCTCATGAGCAATTACCTACCTTTTCCACATCCTTTGATCCTACTCTAGTTAAAATAAAAAATATTAGAAGAGATATATGAAAGGTACCATTTAATTATTATAGAGCCAAAAAAAAGGTTGTACAACACTATGATTGAGTAAGTATATTAGAAAGAGTTATAGAAATAAATGAAAGAAATAAAACATAAACCTTAGTTAAAAAACTAGAGAATTAACATATTATGGGATTGAAAGGGATATTCGATATTAAAAATTTGTCTGCTAGTAATAAACCCACTTGTAAAGATTAATTGATTGCTAAAGGTTACTCTCAATTGGATGGATTAGAATTCTCTCAAACCTTTACTCTAGAAACAAAAGTAAAGGATATTCAATAATTAACACATTAAGTTGGGTGGTCACTATGGTAATGATTGTGGGGTGATCAAAAGATTTTAAGAGCACATCTAAATATGTGTTCTTTACTGGGTCTATAGTCATATCTTGGGCTTCAAAGAATTAAGCCACTATTACCTTATCCATTGTTGAGGTAGAATATATTTCTATCTCATGTGCCATTCCCCGAGCTATTTGGACAAGGTGATAATTAAATGATGTAAATAAAGAAAAACATAAAGCTACAATAATCCATTGTGATAATAAGTATGCAATAGATATTACTAAAGGCTCTATTCTTCACTATAGAACAAAACAAAAAGCCCTATAAAATATTATTCTATCAAAAAGTAGTAGAATAGAAAAAGAGTTGCTTAACCTACTACAACACAAATGAACAAGCTGAAAATATATTTACTAAATCTCTAAGAATGAAGAAACATGTATGTTTTCAAAATATACTTGGACTTCAAGAATGTTACATTAGGGAAAGAAATATTGTGATTAATGTGCTATTTTTTTAAAAGTTTATTTAAATTAGTTTTTGGAGCCATGCATATGTGGATGCATGAAAATGTCATGGTTTGTTTTTGGTTTGTTTCTTTTCATTATTTATTTATTTATTATTTTAAGTTTTTAATAATGTGATGGTACAATATTTCATTATAATAGATTTTGGAAATATACTCACCTTTTACTCCCATACACATCTTCTTTATTGCTCCCTCTCTCGATTATCCATATCATTTTATTTTAGAGAGAAATGTTCTTTGTAATGTTTACCTAATAAAATCTTCAATAATATGCATACCTATTTGATTATCACAGAATATGGTAAAAGGCTCATTGAACTTCACATGTAATTTTTGAAAGAGGTTTTTAGTTAACTTCAACTGACATTTAGTTTGTGTCATACCATTATACTTTGCTTTAGCACTTGATATGGTAATTACAACTTGTTTTGTACTCCTCCATATAATAATATTTTCTATAACAAACTAACAATAGACACAAGTGGACCTTATATCATTTTCTAAGCAAGGCAAATCTATAATAGAATAGCCAACAATATCAAATCTACCCTCTTTCTTATATAAACTTTTAGGTTGGTCATTTGTTTCAACTATCTCAACACTTGGTGACATGCATCCCAAAGACACTTATGTGGATTTTGTATGTAATGACTGAATAGACTAACTACAAAAGTTATGTTAGATCTTGTCACCATAAGATATATCAAATTTCCAAATAATCATTGATAATTTTAGTATCTTCAAACTTGGGACTTGAAACATCATCTAAATTAACATTTTAATCCATCATTGACCTAGTATCTATAGCTTATAGCATGTGTGTAGTAGTTAATAGGTCATGAATGCAATTTCATTGAGATAATATCTTTCATTATTTACTTATAGCAACTTCAATCCAAAACAAAAAAAATACAAGTGCCCTATATCCTTTGTTAAAAATTAATTATCCATATACTCATTTACCTCTTCAATACATGATAGATCATAATGAGACACATATATATCATTCACATCAACCACAAACACCATTATACCCCTAAATGTTGATTTTACAAGGAATGAATCATCTGAATGACACAACCCTAATATTCATCAGTATGCCACTTAACTTATCAAACCATGCTCAATGGAGTTTTCTCAATTTTAGACAATGTCATTTTTAATCTATAAACCATATGCATCTCCCCATGATAAACAAACTATAAGGGTTGCTCCATAAAAATTATTCAATGTAAATCAATATACAAAAAGGTATTCTTCATATCGAGTTGAAATGGGGATTAGTCAAAAAATGCATCGAGAGACATAAAAATATGAATAGAATTTAATTGAGCAACAAAACAAAAAGTATCAAAGAAGTTAGCATAAGGAGTCATTGTATAGAAGGAATTGCGTTTCAGTGTACTCACCCTGAAATATTTAAAAAAGAAAACCCATCTTTTAATATTTCAAAAAAAGTACCAAACTATTAATAAATTAAAATTCATGGCACTCAAATATATTAATCCTAAACTACTCTCGCCCCTCTTTTATTTTCCTTGCCCTTTCCCCTTGTCTGTCTCCCCTCGTCGATCTTCCCTCGCTCATCTCCCCTCGCTAGTCTCCCATCGCCAGTCTTTCCTCGCTAGCCTCCCTTCGCCCGTCTCCCCTCGTCGTCTCTCCTCGCCCATCTTTCCTTGCCGGTCTCTCCTCGCCGGTCTTTCCTCGCCGGTCTCCCCTTACCGGTCACCCCTCACCCTCTCCACGAGCTCCATCGTGGAGCTCAATGATAGAGCTCAACAAGCTCCATCATGGAGCTCATTGGAGCCCCTCGAGCTCCATCATGGAGCTCGTGGAGCTCGTCAATCAGTGAGCTCCATTGTGGAGAGGGGCGAGGAAAGATGGGAGATGGGCGAGGCGAGATAGGTAGGGTGAGGCGAGCAAGGGGCAAGGACAATGGTGAGGAAGAGGACGAGGAGGATGAAGGTGAGGAAAGGGGGAGGGGGCTGAGGGTAGTTTATGATTAATGTATTTGAGTGTCGTGAATTCTAATTTATAATAGTTTGGTGCTTTTTTTTTTTGAAATATTAAAAGATTGGTTATCCTTTTTTAAATATTTCAGGGGGAGTACACCGAAACATAATTCCCCCCATAGTATATCCCTTGGCCACCAAGCAAAATTTAAGTGTTCCTATAGAGCCATCATGCACTCCTACTCAATTGATGCACTGAAACCAAGGTATATACAACTCTAAAAAATATGATTGTATAGACCCAATGAAAACCCATAATATCATTATTAGGTAAAAAATAGTAAGTTTTTAATTACTATTCTCATGAATAAGATGAATATCCTTTTTTATTGATGCACTCCAACATGATGAACCATAGCCTCCATGCCATCAATGAATAGACATAGATGACAAAGAAGCAACAAGGACATGAAAGGAAGGAGACAAACAAGAAAAAGATACATATTGATCAATTAGAATATCTATTAGTGAACATGAGTGCGAGCACTTTGACATAGAAGGGGAGGATCAAACTCTAGTTCAAATTGATTGGTAGGTGTATGATTATAGGTATCCACATCATAGTAGATATCATGTTCATTTGAAGTATGAGGAGATTCATGAGTTAGAACACATGTAGATGAGTTGGAGCTTCAAGATAGATTCATCAAGTGAGGTGTCATGAGGTAAGAAATATGTAGCAAACTCAAAAAATATTACATTTTCACTTACGTAAAATTTATGAGAAAGTGAAAGAAAATATCTTTAACCTTTTCGAGTATTATAATATCTAACAAAAATATATTTTAAATGGAGACATTTTATTTTCAAGATGATGAACATGAACAAACACACATCCAAAAACTCATTAAATCATTGAGAATAATTCTCTATATAGATGTGAAGTAGAACATAGAGGTCTAAATTTGAAGATTGATGAATGTCAATCATTAATTAGATAGCATGCAGTTAAAACATTTTTGCTCCAAAAGTAAGAAATAATTCTTATAAGAACATAATAGAGTGAGCAATATAAAGTAAGTGCCTATTTTTCTTTCCGCAAACTTATTTTTCTAGGGTGTAATAAAACATGATATCTAATTTGTTATACCATGAGAAACATAAAATCAATTAATAATAGATGAATAATATTCAAGACCATTTTCATATTGAAATGTTTTAATAAAAAAACAAACTTATATTTTTATTTTCTGATAAATAGAATCTACTATACAAGGAAACTTATATCTCTCTTTTATTAAATATAACATAGTTTTATGTGAGTAATCATTAACATACATAGCAAAATATTAAAATCCAAGAATACTATTTACTTGTATCTGGCCCCATATATCCAAATGAATAAGAGAAGTACTTTGGTTGCTAATATTATTGATCCTAGCTAGAAATGACACCTAATGATGCTACCCAAGCTAATAGGACTCACACCCTAGAGGATGTGAGGGGATTCATATAAGATTGTTGCAATTTTGTAAGGGTACCAAAACTATCCTTAATTGATATGATCCAAAAATATAAATGAGTATCTTTTATCTAATGTAGTTTAACAAGTATATGAGTCATACATATAATAAGGTGAAATAAGTCTGGATATCAATCCAATAAAGATTGTGTAGGCTGTTGCTTAAGTAATAATGAACTAATAGCTACTCGAGTTAAATAATTGTATTTGTTCTTTGGAAAGATATCCAGGCTCTAGGGTTGACTCATGTCCTTATGAGTTATGATGTTTCTCTTATATTTAATCAATATCATGTTTATTGTTTGATGTAGGGTAGATTAATGTAAAAATTATTGTGTATTCTTTTGACATACAAGGTAGTCATCATCCTTGGACTATCACTACCAAGGATGATTCTATTGTAGTTATTCCTTAGTATTTTAATACCAAAGCCATATATCATTCATGCAAAGGATATTTACATATATACTTCTTTTAAGTAATATGTTAACTACTCTTGAAGATTACTTCTAGCTTGTACTTCTATCCTGCAACCTATATTAATTTTAAACATTTGATATAATGTGCTAATAAATATGTTTATGCTTTCATCTTCATAAGTATCATACTTGCAAAAGTTAATATACATCTTCCCATGAATCTCACCTATAGTGTTGTCACCATCATACAAGTCTGTCCCACTTGCACGTGTCATGTTACATGCCTATTATCATTAACCATAGCCAACACATGACTCCTATACTTATAATAATTATACTTACCCCAACTTCAGGTCTTTACACATTGGTTTATCTCAAGTATTAAGATTAGAAGAGTTGTCACTTCCTTCTTACTATACCACATGAGTATATCTCACGAATTGCCTATCACTATCCAACATAGCCGATACTCATTAACCTACTTATTCGTGAAAATCCAAAATCTTGGTTCTAATCTATATCCGCATACACCAACATCCAAATAACAATATTAATATAAAATATAAACTCATATAATGATTAATTCACCATAATAAAAGTATATTCACTAACCTTAAATTTCAATTTAGCTGAATATTGGAGAAGAAATTGTATGAGATGTGTTGAAAGATATCGCATAGATTTGAGGATTCCTAATAAATATCTAAGTAAAGATATAAGTATATAATCCTAATTCAAACTGAGGATTTCTTGCATTCGCCTTGGATTTATCCTAAATAGGGACCTGAAGCATTTTTCTTAGGGTTCTTGGCATGCATGTTTCCTAGGGTTCTAAAGGATTCTAAATTTAGAAGTTTCAACACAAACTCGAGGTCATGACTTTATTATTTCTTTGAATCTTTTCTAGAGCACTAATATCATAATGGTAATAGATGTCACAACTCAAGTAACTTTTCTTTGGAACTCTCTATAATACAAAGTGATGGTGTTGGAATTGGTTGTTGTTTGGTTTTGGCTTTCTGAGCAAACTGTTTTGGCACTAAAATTAAAATGACTCAGACAATTACTCTCTATAACATAGAGTCGCAACATTAGAATTAGTTATAACTTTGATCTTGGCTTTCTGAGCAAAATATCATGGAACTAAGATTGCCATGATTGATACAATTACTCTTTGTAATGCAAAGTGATGTTATTGAACAAAGCTATGACTTTGTTATTTTTTATGGATCACAAAGTCATAGCAATAGAAATGACAACCATAGTAAATACTTAGTGTTTTGGTTTTATACTGAATAAGTCATGGCTCTAAAAATTACAATGATTATTTTTACTAGTGGTGTACTTGGCTACTATAATATAAAAATTATATCATAGCCACTAAGTATTATAGAGATAGTGTTTCCATGACTCCAAGAAAATATCATGTCATGATGATTATGTTGCAGAATGAAATACTGTGTAAACTTGGTGTTAGAGTCATGACATAGAAAAAATACAATGCCTATTTTTTGAAGAGTTATAGCCAAAGAGGGATTCTACATCTACTCAATAATAAGTGTGGGAAAGATACCCAAGTTATGACAATGGAATTATAAAGTTATTTATTAAATTCTCTCAAAATAAGAAAGTAATAAAATATCTCTAATAAATACTAAAATAAGTGCAAACATAACAAGATATACTTGAATATACCCAAAAAAATTAGCACATGAATTATCAAACAAACTTTCATACTAAAGGTATTGAATATTCTCAAGTAATGAATATCCCTCTGGGCATCCAAACTAAAAAAAAGTACACATATAGGATAACCATGACTAAATTTGAGTGTCATGGTAAGCTTTTATTTTGAAATGAGATCTAAAACTTTGGAATTTGTTATGAATGAGTCATGGCATAACATGTTTACTCATCAAACTAGACAAAAATAATTCTTGGGTTGCCTCCCAATCACTGCTACATTTAATGTCTATAGCTATACCTTCATTAGATCTCCAATTCGATTAGTATCTTTAACTAACTAGGCCAACTTCTCCATGTAATATTCTCTTTGACTTGTCTTTATAATTTCTTCTTAAACATTATATAATCAGAATATCTCCTTCAAGGTATTCTACCATGGATGTCATCACTTTGGAAATGGTCATGATTTTATTACTTATATCTTTTTTTTGGAAAATATCATGACTCTTTGTATAGTCATGACTCATAGAATAATTCTTTGGACCATATTAGTTATAGTTTTGCCTATTTTCATGACTTTTATCATTGTTTCATTAAGTAAAGTTACAACATCCATTGAAATTGTGACTCTCTTTATTACAATAAATTTATTTTCAATATACCTTGGGATATTCCATACATATTGTTTCTACTTTGTTTTCTCTTTCAGTATGTCAATGATCAATCGATGCTTTTTCTTTACTTGTACCTCTATCATTATCATAATCTCAAAAATATCTGAAATAACTTTAACATGTTACCGAATCAAAAATATCATCATTTCTAGATCTTCATTAGCATTTTTGGAGTTGTTTGACTTAGATTCTCTATAAGTCATGACTTCAAAAATTATCATAGTTGTTATTCTTTTCATTGTTATTTCCAATATTTTCTTCAAACCATGGTTTATATACTTTCTCTTCATAGTGCATAAAAGACTATCTATTCTCTAGTAATTATTCTCATAATAATCTAGCTTTTGTATGCCTTTGTAAAGATTAAATTTCACTTGATCTTTACTAACATGAAGTATGAATTCTTTATCATTGACACCAATTAAAGTCTGTCTAATATCTAAAAATGGTTGTCCCAAGATTAAAGGAACATACTAATCTTCTTCCATATCAAGCAAAACAAAATTTGCTAGAAAAATAAATTTACAAACCGTCATAAAAATATATTCAATAATATCATTTGAAAATTTGATTGGATGATCAATCATTTAATGTCAAAGGGTTGTTAAAGTAATCTCAGCAAGATTTAAATTATGTACTATGGATAATGATATCAAATTTATACTTAATTCTAAGTCACATAGCTCCTTCTAGAAAATGTGCTCACTAATACTGAACGAAATGGTAAAGCTTCTTGGATGTTTTAGTTTTCTTAGAAGTTTATAATGGATGATATCACCAATACTATTTCATAGGTCTCCAATATATTCTTGCTACTCATTATGTCTTTCATGAATTTCCAGAAAAAATAATCACTTTGAATTTCTAGAAAATATTGAGAAACCTCTCAAATTGTTCATCCATCTTTTCCTTTCTAAAATATTGTAAAAAAAAGATTAAGACGGAAATATTTATCATTCACATAGTATTTTTGTTTCAAATCTTTCTAATCATTACTAGAGGTAATATTCTCTTCCTCATTCTATGCTTCTTCATTTATCTTGGCTAGGAGTAAGAATTTGGCAATAGGTTTTATGGATATTGCAACTTTGGAAAATGTCACAAAAAGTTGTGCTATAGCTTTGGAAGATGTTTTGACATCTTGTGCTGCATCACTAAGTTGCATCATGACTTTAGTGAAAATCATGGATTCTTTGATCATAACTTCCTCTGCTATGATAGCTCCCCTTATGGCTTCTATTTCTATTTTTTCCCTCTAACTCTTTACCATTTCTTAATGTAATAGACAAACACTTATTGGATTTACCTTGATATCACTTGGTAGTCCATTCATGCTCATCTCCTTCATTGAGATTTATATTGATCTAAGTTGATTTTCAATGATGTTTATTACCATGTTTATGTGTTCTAATCTGAATTCAATTAGTTTCATTTGATTTTATCGAAGATCATTTCTTTTATTCATCTCCATGAGCAAGACTAGTATATTCTTTTTAAGTGATAGTTTTTTTACTCTTTGAGTGAATGTAATTGGAGCTTGATACTTTTTATGATAGCCCTTTTAGTTATTCATAAACTTTTCTACTCTTATATGATAGGCTTTCATGATTTATCATGTTTAGATGATAATGTGCGATGAGATTATTGTTGGGTTAGAACATATACTCATTGCTCTACAAAACATTAGCTTTCTCCACTTAATATATAATAATCTGGTTTTCTTACTCTCAATTACTCGATGATTTAGAGTTTGACAATTATTATTTGCTAGCTCTTCAAATATAAAATATAATTTTGTGGGTGACTTGTTTATAATGGAACCACCCAAGGCTACATAAATTATGCCCATGGCCATATAGTTACAATGCATTTTAAAAAGTTTGCACTTAGAATCATCGCTCAAATCCATACTTTGAGCATCTCCTCAAAAACGTTTTGAATCATTCCAAACAATCTTATAATGTCTCATGCTCATCTTGTTAAAATTAACTTATCTCTCAACTTAGTTGAAAGTTGATTTGAGATGGAAAGAACTTGATGATAAAGACTTCCATAAACCCTTTGACTTCTCAATCAAACCATCAAGATAAATATTGGTATCAATGTTGGGAATTGTCTCTCAAAGAAAAAGGTAAGAGTCATAACCTTATAGTATTCAAGCTAGCAACAAGTATCTTCATTATATCACACAACTCTAAAAAATTACAGTATGACTATTTTGATCTTATGAAATTCTTTCATTATACTAATGTTGCACTATAACTATTTAACTCAGCTTTTACTCAGTAATTTTTTGCTTTCATTAGTTGCATCTGAATCCTAGAATATCTATCAATCATTTTAGGGCCACTAATAATCTTCCAAGGTATAATGAGAATTGGGCTATTGGATAGTTTGTCCTTTACCACCTTGATGGTTTATGTTGCTTCCATTTCTTTCCAAGATTTTCTCAGCTCTCTATCTTAGAAGGGCTCTCATTGTTCTCTTAATTTTTAAGTCCAAAGGATTTAACTTAATTCTAGAATCTCTACTCATAAAAGTGGTGGTGCCTACAAAATAAACAAAATGTAAATAACACAACAAAATACAAATATAATATAAACACTAAGTAATAACTATATCGACACGACTAGAAATAGAACTATTCCTTCATAAGAATTTATTATGTTAACTTAAGTTGATTAATCAAATTATAATAAAATAATTTCTAATAACAGAATCAAGATTGTGATTTTCTCAGGTTGTCAAAATTGTCATTAATTGACATGATCTCAAAAACATTGTTGGGTAAGGATCTCTCTTCCAATGTAGCCCTACAAATACATGGGTTATATAGGCAATAAAGTAGACAAGTCCAATTTTAATTCAATAGAGATAATGTAGACAATTTGATTACCTAATAGTGAAATAACAACTATTTGAGTTGAATAAATATACTTGGTTTTTAGAAAGAAATTCAAACTCTAGGGTTAGCTCTCATCCTTATGGATGATTATGTTTTTCTTATGTTTGGTCAACATCATATTTGGTTATTGGATGAAATGTATATTAGTATGAAAATACTTGTGTACCCTTTTGGCATATAAGGCAATCATCATTCTTGGACTATCACTACCAATGATGATCCCCTCATAGTTATTTCCTCTATATTTCAACAATAAAGTCACGTCATTCCTTACAAGAATTATTCATACATCTACTCATTTTAGGCAATACATCAACTTCCCTTGAAGATTACTTTGAGTATACACTTTTATTCTCCAATGTCTAATTGTCTTAAAGATACATGATACTCATTTTAGGCAATACATCAACTTCCCTTGTAGATTACTTTGAGTATACACTTTTATTCTCCAATGTCTAATTGTCTTAAAGATACATGATAATGTGATACTAAATTTATTTGTACTTTCAACTTCGTGTCATACTCATGATAATCAATATATGTTTTCTTACAAATCTCACATATGAAAGTGATATAAGAGGGAATGACTTGTAGGGCTATTACCACCATACTAGTCTCTTCCACTTGTATGTGTCTCATGACATATCTATCACTATACATCATATTCAATATATTATTTCTACACTATGGTAAAACTCATAAGTTAGATATTTTTATTTCATTACTATATTATTCGAAGGTTAGTTTTTCTAGATAGTACATAATGAATTAATCTTAAATATGTTCACACTTTTAGCTTTATAAGTATCATACTCACATTGATTAAACTTGTCTAAAGTTTTAATTTTTAGATATTAGTTTATCTCACATATTAATATTAGAAAGGCTATATCACTTATATCTTACCATATGATAAATAGTAAGTCCTATGACTTGTCATCATCCACCATAACCAAAACACATAAATCTATATATTTGTGAAAACCCTATGTTTTAATTCTAATTTATATCTTTATCAATAAACATCTAAACAACATAAACATAAACCTACATTATTTAATTATTAATTCATTATTATATAAGTATATTCTCTAATCCTATATTTCAATTTAGCTAGATATTAGGGAGGAAATCTTGTGAGATGTGTTGAGAGACATCTTGTGGATGCAAAAGTTCCCAATGAACCTCCAAGTGAAAATCTAAGTAAATAAGCCTAATTCCAATAGAGGATTAATTGTGTTCACCTTGGATTTACACTAAATGGAAATTGAATTTGCATCAACTAGGTTCTTGGTGTTCATGATTCATATTTTTTCCCCTCTTTTCTCTTTCTTTTTCCTAAGTGTCGCTTATACTTTGAGGGATCCATGTGATATTTTAAGTTGGAATTCCTGCACATACTTGAATTTGTGACTTTATTATCTTTTTAAATCCTCTCTAGAACATTGATATTGCAGCAGTAATGAATGACATGACTCAGGTAAGTCTTATAAAAAGTACTTTGTAACACAAAGTCATACTGCTAAACTTAACCATGACTTTGGTTTTGGCTTTTTGAGTAAAGTTTCATGCTATTGGGATTATGAAAACTGAGATAATTAATCTCCATAACATAAATTCATATTAGAATTGACCATAACTTTGGTCAATATATTTCTGAGCAAAGTGTCACATCATTGAGATAGTTGTGATTGAGATGATTATTCTTTATACTACAAAGTTATTATATTGAACAAGAGAAAAAATTTAGTGTTTTCTCTATGGAGCACATAGTCACAACATTGGAAATGATGCGACTAGAGTATAAACACTCTATACAAAGTCAGGATGAGAAATAATATCACAACTCATAATATATGGTATTTTGGTTTTGCATCAAATAAGTCATTAATATGAAAATTACTGTGACTATTTGTACCAATAGGATACTTGACTATAATAATGGGAAAATTATATCATAGCTAATAAGTATTTTAGAGATAGTACCAACTATGACTCTAAGAAAAAATTAGAGTCATGCTGATTGTGTTATATAGTGAAATACTTATGTCAACTTAATGATCAAGTCATGTCATACAAAGAAAGGTCATAACTATTTTTTATAAAGTTACATCCAAGAAGAGATGTCACAACTACTTCAAGAATAAGTCTTGAATGCATACTCAACTCATGTAAAGGTAATTGTTATGACTCTCTATAACTTCTCACCCATCCAAACCTTTGTTCCACCAAGTTTACCAACTTCACTTAAAATAATTATGATGTCACTAATATTTATATTTTCTAAAATATAAATTTAGTGAAATCTCTTCAATAAATAACAATGTAAGTGTAAATACAACAAGATATACTCACCAAATAATCTAAAAGAAGTCAGTATGTGAGATGCCAAACAAAGACTAAGATGTTAAAATAAGGTAGTTGCAACATGACTAATGTGATGGTGACAATGGTTTTGTAACACAATAGCATAAAGTATATAGGTGGATAAACATATTGATTTTGTCAGTGCATGACATGTCCATCTTTACAACCTCCACCAATCATCTTCCTAGATGCTAAATCCTGAAATACATAATGAGAAATAAAAATAACTTTACAATTAACTTATTTTTTAACTTAACTAAGGGCAACATGTTCATTTGAAATTCGAAAATATAAAAGATAGAAGATACAAAATAATTAGGATTCAAGGACAAACTATCATCTCGCACAATAAGAGATTTAGATTCATCAACTAATGTAGCAAGAGACTTTGTAGTCTATTTCTTAAGATTACTAAACAAGAAATTATTATTAGAAATAGTATGGGCAGCTTTAAAATCAATATACTAAATAAAATGAGAATAAGAAAAAAAAACTAATTACCTAAATGAACAATAGAAGCTAAATGATCTAGCATGAAAGATGATTTATATAAAAATTTTGATGGTATACATTCATGAGCAGGTGTAGACGTAATATGAGATGTTTATTCAAGTATGGGTTCATAGGAAACCTAGTTAGCTTAGTCCAACTTACCAAATTTTACCTATTATTTCTCTAGAAAGTGATTTGTCTTCTGATAATAATGATAATATCCATCTCTCTTAGTCCATGACATCAATCTCTACCACAATAATCACTGGTAAAAGTAAAGGCTATACTATCCAAGAACACTTATGATGACTGAGATAACATAACATCAATATTAAGGATATGATAAAATATTTAATTTATCAAGAAGAGTAGACTTAGAAATAATTTAACTTTGAAAAGATTCATATGCAAGATCCAAACCAGACAAGAACATCAATGTTCTCAGCATATTTCACTATTGTGCAATCTCATCAATAATATGGGTAAGTCATTGTAATGCATTCAAATTACTTCGCGATGAATCCAACTCATCAATGTAATCAAGTAGAAAGCATCTATTTTGTCCACAATCAAAATTTTATTTGTAGAACTGACACAAATTAGAATTTCTTTTAGCTTGCCCATATCTCAAATTCAAAACATTCCAAAGACTTTTTTTTTCTTGTACAATCATAATGCCTAAAATAGTGGGCTCAATCAAATGCCAAATCAAACATCTTGTTCATGCATCCTTTTAATTTATTTTGCATAAGTAGTACTAATAGAGGTTGGAGTAGTTTAAGTCAAATATTTTTATTTGTTTTAATTGATTACATAAGTGTGCACTTCATTTTATCATCATAAACAATTACTACCATTTAATTCATAGATGTGAATGATACTATAGAAATATTTGGATTAGTCATATTCATGATAGCCACAAATTTTGATAATCAAAACTGAAACTACAGCACAATGTTAACATAGAAATAATAGAACATTTTCTTTCAAATCAATTATTCAAGAACAAATAGTGAAATCCATAAAATTGTGCAACAATAACGACAATAGAAAATCTAAAATTAATAGAACAACCAAATAAAAAACAATAGGTAAGTAAATACATAATAGTGGTGTGCTATAAATTGAAAAAACATCACTCAAATACATACACCTATGAGGTACAACCAACTATTTTGAGAAAATCAATCATCAACACATTCAATTTATGCGACATTGTAAACCTTAGATCAAATAGTAGTACATAACAATCATGTGTGTCAATTACATAACAATATCATCATTTTCCATTGATTCTCAAAACTTTTCTCTTATCCTAGGTTAATATTTAAAAAATATAAAATATCCAGATTGCATAACCACTAAGCAACTTATATTGAAAAAAATGGGAAGAACAAGAAAAAGCTTTTTCTTAAAATGATTAACTTAGGGTACACAAAACACTGTTACAATCTATATAAATGGTTTCACAACAAAACATTAAAAAGATTGAAAATATCCTTACTAAAAAACTATATTTTCCAACATATATATCCAATTCTAGTTGGATACCATATCATATATTAAAATATATTGCATATGTGTCAAAATATTTTTTTATAATTTAAGATATTTCCCAATAGTATTGATCATGTAATTTTTATATTTTCATTTATCACCACATTCTACTCTCCTTGTTACCTCAAAATGATCCTGGTAAAATTTCATTGAAATATATGTTATTGGAGAATTTCAATTCTGTTTTTTTAATGTCTTATGAAGACATTATATTAGTCAACATATTAAGATATGTTACTATACATATAAATATATATCTATATGTATGTGTGTGTGTAATAGACTGTGTGTTTGTGTGTGTTGTGTGTGTGAGTGTTTGTGTGGGCATGTGCGTGGGCATTTTTACTAGAAAGACACTCTAGCATCACAAATTTTGTAAAATATAATAAAGATAATTCTATTCCAATTATTCAAATCAAGGATAAATATATATCAATACAAGTATAACACTAGACATATCATTATTTGAATTTTTAGGATGTGCTGTAATTGTAAATATAAAAAAATCATAAAAATATGAGTTGATATTTTGATAAAATATTGGTGAATAGTTTGACATATATTTTTAATATATTGTAACAATTTATTTAAAATTAAGACTAATTTTATTTTACATCCTACATAAATTAATTTTTATATATTTAATATGCAACTTTTAAGTAGACTTTTGAGAAATAAAGAAGAACCAAACATATTTTAATGAAAACAAGCTTTACATTTCAATATATGTAGAAATATCATTTATTTTTTATTTCAGATGTAACAAAACATATTTTAACAAAAATAATTTTAAAAATTAAGATATATAAATGAATAAAATATGTTGTAAATATTTTTGTAAATATTTATTTCAAACTATCAACTAATATCTTGTCCACCCTTTAGACAAATTATTTTATATACTCACTATTTTGGTTAATTATCAATCCTAAATACCCTTCTTGATAATTTTCCCTTTTAATTGGAAGAGTTAATAAAAAAACTTGGTGGTAATAGATAATTAAATTAAAAGTGTAAGCACATAAAATAATTTCTCTAAAGGGTGGTTAAAATAAAAAATTTTTGGTTTAGAATAAAATATTAAAATTGTCTTAAACTCAAAAATTATGAAATTTACATGAATATGTGTGTGTGTGTGTGTGTTTCTATTAGCAATCAGTGACGTCCTAAAACAAGTTCATTCAAAAACGTAGATGAGTTCTTAAGAGCATAAAATCCACTTTTAACAAGACTACTAAAAAGAGGTGGGTCATGATCTTGTGATCTTTTGTTAATGTCTAAATCACATAGCTTGAAAAATCAGTGAAATGTATCTTTTTAATGTGCAACTCATAAGCATGCATTTGTAATAGCATCCAAAATGCTTTGAACATTAACTTGCTTCTCACCATACTTTTGCTAGCCAAAAACCATCATGTATAGGTGTCTCTGTGACGGAAAGAACAGCTAAATTTTTTAAATTAGATGATTTTATTGAGTTTAATGAAATTAGATATGCATAAGTGTGAAGTTGATTCTCATGTTTGCAACCTTAATTCATTACCTTGGTGGAAACATTCACATAGACATTGTGAGTTGCTCCTAAAAATGATATCACATAAAGTTATAAAAACTTATGAACTTATATGTTCACATATGTTGTAAAATTTACTCAAGTCAAAAGTCAACTGATTATCACAAAACACAGAATTTTAAATGAAATAAAGAATATAACACCAAAAAATGGAATGATTATCTTAATTTCCATATAAGGAAAACTAATTATAATAATCACTAACGAGTTCATTTTTGAAGTATTTATGCACATTACTTGGTATGGTGAAAATGCATAATAATTTCTTTGTGGCTAGTGGAAATCAACCTAAAAAAATTGATTTCAATGTTTAGTGTGGGGAAGATGATAAGAAATATTGTTTCTAGAGGAGGATACTAATAGATGAAAGATAACTACTGTATGTTGTATTAAATCATTAACGACGCTTGAAGAAGGATGTGTATATGATAACTATGATTTTTATGTTATGAGTTAGAGAGCATGGCTTGTGACTAGTGATGAGTGGGTATTTGTCATAACATTTTCAATTTTTCATTCTAGGGCAATTTTGATATATATTTTTTTAATTAGAATTTAATGGAATTATTTACTTTTATCCACCTTTTAAAAGAATTGATGAGTTGGGATTAATAATTACCTAGAAAGGTATGAATATAAAATAAGTACTCTAAATATTTTGTAAAATAAAAAAAGACAAGTTTATCTACTCCCCCAAACAATAAATCCACAAGCATGCTTTAATTTTACTATTTAGTAGTTTTTTTTTTATTTTTTGGAGATATGACTATGGGTGCATGATGAAGAAGATGATAGTTATTACAAAAAGTATGCTAGATGAAGTTGAATGGGAAAAATAAGCTAGAGTGACCTAAAATGGAAGCAAGAGCATGAAGATGAAAATAAGTGAACAATTTAAGAAACTCATAGTTGATATAATTGCATATATGATATTTGAATATGTTTGGAATTTGGTATTCCACCTAATTTTATTAATTAGGCAATGTCTCAAAAATTGGTTAATAAGAGTATATCATTAACTGAGATCTATAAGTACAATATTTATACAAGTAGTATAATGGAATTTCATCTAGATATTGATTACACATGGATTATATTTATAATTTGGTTATTTAACAATGAGATAACATATTTTTAGCAAAATCAATACTTAGATTATTAGACAATCTTAGGTATATGATTTATTTTTATAATTTATGTGATGTCATTAAGTTGTTCGAAATATATTATGTCGGACATAGAATGAATGCTAAAGTTTTGTGCAATGCCTTTGTACACAAATGACATACAAGGTGAGTGTTGTCATTGGGTCATTTCCAAAGTAATCCCCTATTAGTTTTTCCCTCGGTATGTCACCACCGAGATAACATTTCATCACTGCACATGAGAGTCATTTACATTCTCATTCTATTTATGGAATTTTGTCAATTTTCCTTGTGATTGTTTCATATATATATATATATATATACTTTTTTTCTTTAGCCTCAATTATCTTAAAGACCAATGATTAATTTGATTTCTAAACATTTATATTTTAGGTTTCATAAGTATCATACTCAGACAATTAATATATACTTCTCTCAATTTTTATTGGTGGGAACCATATGAGTAAAAGTAGCTCACAAAAATTATTACCACCTTGTGGGTCACAACATACTCATGCATGTCCCGAAGATTTCTTATTACTATATTCCACAGTGATGATGCAACTCATACACTAAAAGTAAATCTCTTGGAAGAATATTTTATGTAATATTAATCCCAATCGAGAGCTAGTTTCTTTAAGATGTATAAAATGGGTTGACATGTAAAATTATTTTATCTTTCACTTCATAAGTACAAAACTCGAGATAATTAACATACCCAAATTTTAGGGATCACATATATGTTTATCTCTTGCATCACACTAAAAAGGGATATCACTTCCTTCCTATCATATGTATGAGTGAGGCTTATGGTTTACCTATTATTGTCTATCATGATGATGTCACACAAACCTACCAAAAACCCTAAATCAAGTTTGATTTAAGCATCATCCATCAATATCCATACATAAGATAAATCAAACTATTCATTCATTCATAAATAAAACTACTTACATAACATAATATAAATTATAGAAACCCTAAACATATACTAGTTTAGTACAAATTCTCAAATCTATCCATAGAAAAGATGAGTTTCAGAGTCGCACTTCATAACTTTATGGATTGACATAAATCATACATCTTTTTTTTCATTTGGAACCCCTAGGAAGTTTGAAATTCACCCCTATAAATGGTAGTTGTTGTGATCTTGTTTTTTGCATTAGAAAGAAGGAGAATAGATGAGAAATCATCTTTAAAATTTTTCATCTTCCACATTTTTATTTAGGCAGCCTTTTTATTATTCTAAATAGAAAGTTATGACTTTTCAAAGAAAGTCATAACTTTGGTCTTCAACTCTTTAGCTTGAGGTCATGACTCTAGAAAATGACCATGAATCTATTCTACATCTTGATAATCTAGTAACACAAAGTCATTATGTTGGTAATGCCCATGACTTTGGCATAATCTCTTCATAACACAAAGTTGCCGTATTATAAAATGACTACACCTTCATGCCTTCATATGTTTGTAGTCTATAAAAAGATGTGGTGTTGGAAAATAGTTGTAGAGTAGAGATGACTTCTCATATAATTATATAGCCATGTTGCTGTGTGGATGCTAAGACATTGGCAAAAGATATTTCTTTATATTTACATAGACACAACACTGAAATGATCATATTTCTTGATGTGTTAGCCACAACATTGAAATGACTACAACTTCGTGGTGCTGATAATGACCACATTTCTTTATGTGCTGGTTGTGGCATTGGTACTGGAAACTATTCATGGTACAAAATTAACCCTTCATAGCTTCTAAGTATTCACGGTGCTATGACTAGCCATGACATTGACATCTTCTTCTCTCATATAATATATTGCCACAGTATTGTTAGGATGGCACAACATTGGCACTTAGCATGCATGATAAAGTCATGATTATACCTTTATTTTAGGATAAAAGCCTTATAAATGATCATACTCGAGCAATATCATTTGTAATATTTAGTATATCAAAGTCACGTTTTTGATTAATTTCTAACTTTGAAATGAGACTACCAAACCATATAAAGATAATATCATGACATTGTGAAATTAGTCATGACTTTGAGTACCAATGATAATATCACTGGTGCTATGATAGAGAATTAATATCATAACTATTTAATATTTTTGAGCTAGGTAAGAATATGTCTATATGATAATATCACATCCACTGAGAATGTATTACAGAATAGAAAGATTTTGCTAACAAGTTGGTAGGATTGCGAGGTACAAGAATTTCCCCAACTATTGAAACTATGTGAGACACTAATCTACTTTCTCTGCTAAACACATTCTAAAACTCATATTTTTCAGACTATTCATCAAAATTTTCTAAAACACCAAAAATTATGAAATCAATGTATATTAGCTCCATATCTATATTTGCACATTATTATCAACTAATAAAATATAAAAGAATATTCAGTAATTTGAACACCAAATAGGAATAAAAAAATGCTCAAGGGATACAAGCCTTCAAAGCACAAAAAGAGCTTCCAAAATACTGAATCGTTTTGCTTGTGGATGTTCTCATACCTAGCACTTAGTTTTAGCAAATCTGACATCTCATAATTCACTAATTCATAACAAACCAACTATCATGTGTTCTATTCTAATGATGTCTCTCCTCTTTGTAGGTTTCTTCCCAAACCATCAATTTTTTAGATGTGGAAGTTGGATTGGAAGGTGAAGAAGATGCTCCTATCAATCATACAAAAAAGAATAAAGATGGAGTCAATTAGGATAATGAATGGGTATTATCGAGATGATTTACTTGATGTCTTGCCTGAAACACCAACACAACTAATAGTAGAAAATACAATACAATAGACCATATCACGAATGAATGAAAAAAATATTTTTTACTAGGTAGTAGTTGATGCCCTCTTTATTGACTTGGACTATTCTATTGTTGAGCTTGCATCAAGAATGACAAGAAAATCTAAATAAATAAGTCATAAAATATGTGGGAATGCACTACTAGAGGCATTAATGTTTTGAAGATCAATTTATGAACTGAGATGTTGCACATGAGTTGATGTTGTGGAGAATCACATGGGAATGATAAATTTTCGATGGATCACCCCATTGATAATGGTGCTCATTTGATTATCATGCATGGTGTTCATCTGATTTCATGTTTCAATTGTTTGCGCACATCGAAATTATTTTGGCTTTTTTTAATTGTTGCAAATGCTGGCTTTAAAATTGCTTTTATGAAATCTCATGAAGAGGAAGAGAAAGTGAAATTTTGTTCATGAGCTTATGATGTTCTTCTAAAAAAATCTCTTGTAAAGCTAGTGAATATTTAATCTTATCTTGGCCACAAAAAGGATTTGTTTCTAAAATCATAATTGTTGTTCTCACTAGAACTGATCTTACATGTTTTCCTATGGCTTAATGTTGTGTGGAAGAAGAAGATCTCACACAAGTTCTAGTTGCACAAAGAGTAACTTAGCTTTACCTATGACTTGTACTATAATTAATTTCCTTGGTTTTTGATTTCTGGTTTCTCAGTAGTGAATTTGATTCATAACAAATAAATTATTGTCATGATACATAAAATGGAGAATCATCTATGTTGCAAGTTTAAAAGTATGATAGGTGACTAGTAACATGTAGAGATTTATCATAAATTTCATATTTTTTTGAGTTGATAGTAAATTTTATATATTTTTTAAAAATAGACTTTAAAGGAATAATATATATTTACTCAATCTTTAAATGAATTAGTTTTTATTTATATCCTTCCTAATAATTATTTCTCCAACTCATTCTCCTTAATAATTGTTAAGAATACTCAAAAGCAAAGCATCAATTACATAGATCTTCTTTTTTGTTGAAGATGATATCAAAGAGATTGAGAAAAAAATGGAAGAACCATCGAGAAAAGTTTTGGAGAAAAAAAGACTACATGCATATCATTCAAAGATCAATTTAGTATATTAAAAGTGATCATTTAATATTGTATTAGAAAATTCAAGATGGAAGATGTAATCCTTAAAGTGTATTTAAAGTGGGTAGGTGGAATTTCACCTTGCCCATATCATAAATTGATTTTAAATTTTTGATTTTTTTTTACAAACGAAGGGTTTCTCCTTTTGTAATACATCTCAAATCCAAATCTCTTTTAGTTTGTATTTTATTTGGTATAATATTTATATTATTGCTTTGAGTTTAAATTTTCTATTTCAAATTATTATTATGTATCCTATTTTTATAATAGTGATAATAGAGATGAGATTTAGGATACACACTTTTATGGTGAATACATGTTGAAGAACGTTCTATCTAAAAGATAATAAGAACCTCAATGTATATGATTTTTAAAAGGGTATTACACCTCTCCACTTATATTAGAACTTATTTGTTGTATTAACAAAAATAGTTGCTACTATTCTTGTGTCCTATTTACTATAAATGTGAAATAATTGTAGCAAAAATTGAAGTAGAAAAATTTAATGAGAGTAATTTTAATTATGAAAAATGAAAATCAAGAAAATTTTGAGGAAGGATAATTACTCAAATATAATAAGAAAAATAACCACTAGAACTATTGAAGATAAGTGAAATGAGATAGATAGTAATTAAATTTTTGATATGCAATTGGTACTACTTGATGGAGTAATATCAAGTATGATAAAAAAGAATATGAAAAAAGAAAATTTGGATACTCTAACAAGATTGTATGAGGCAAAATCATTACATAATAATATCTTCTTATAGAGGAGACTCTACATTCTTCGGATGGTGGAATCCATAATAGTAATAGACTATATCAATACCATGGATACTCTATTTTCTCAACTTACTATGTTGGGTCATAAAATAAAAATAGTTGAATATGCTGAGATTTTAATTTAAAGTCTATCTAATTTGCATGATCAACTTATCATCAATTTTATGTATATTATTCTTATGGACTATCTAGTCTTTTATGATATTACTATTAGTATCTTAGAAAAAGAAAGTAGTCACAAAAATAAGGATCAATTACATGCAATTTCATATCAAGCAAAATCTTTAATGATGATATGAGGGAGATCAAAAGAACATGTTCTCAGTGAGATTCAGAATAATGATAGATTAAAATCAAGAAGTAAGAAGAATATTAAGTATTATAAATATGATTAGAAATGATACTTCAGGGGGGATTATTTGTATAAGAAAAAAGTGTTGGGATGAAAAGTCATCAAATACTCAAGGAAATATAGCAACTATAAATATGGGTGATGATTATGCTTTTAACATTGTTGGTATTAGTACTATCAAAATAAAGATATTTGTTGGTATAGATTACACCATTCAAGAGGTATAACATGTGAAAGACTTTAAGACAAACTATTATTTTTGGGACGGATAGATAATTTTAGATACAATACCCCATGTTAAAAATGAAATGATAAAGATAATGAGAGACATGATTGTGGTTATGAAGGGTGAAAAGATCATGATAAATCTATTTATGCTTAAAGGAGAAATGATATAGAAATCTAATGCATGTATTATGCCAATTAACAAAGGAGAGAATCAATGATTATGTTACATATCAAACTAGGTCACATGTCATAATAAGATTTAAAGATTTTATCTAATATAAAGTTACTTTTAGGGCACAAATCAATAGATCTACCTTTTCATGAGTATTGTATTATTAGTAAGTAGCATATATTGATATTTAGTAGATTAGTTTACATAAGTAAGTGCATTTTAGACTTGATTCATTCTACTCTATAAAAATCACTAGAAATGTTCAATAGAGGAAAAAAGTGTTTTGTGTCTTTCATTTATGATTACTCTGGTAAATATTGGGTGTATCTAATCAATTAGAAGTTAGATATAATTTCAGTTTTTAAAAAATTCAAAGCACATATGGAACTTAAATCCAAAAAAAAAATTAAGTGCTTTAAAACAAATAATGAGAAAAAGTATATAATTTGTGAGTTTCCTGCCCTATGTAGGTAGAAGGATATTAAATGATAGTTCGCGATCACATACACATTATAATAAAATTAAGTGCTTAAATTCAAAGCATCATAATAAAATAAACTTAAATAAAGTTTTTGAATGAATTAATCAAATTCTTATTGAATGAATGAGAGTTATGTTAAGGTCATCAAGTCTATCCAACTATTTTTAGGCAGAAGTAAATAATATTACATGTTATTTGATAAACCAGTCACTGTCAACTAGAATTATTTAAAGGTACTAATAGAGATGTGGACTAAAAAGATATAATCTATGCAGAAATATTATATCTTTATTGACATATTAAATAAAGTTTAGAAACTATATTTTATAAGTGGAAAATAAGTTGAAATGAGAAACTCTAGTATCTATATAGAAAGTATCGGAGCATGATATATAAGAAAAAGTCGAGTTTTAGGCTCCACAAGTTAGTCAGCCAACTCAATTTAGAAGGCTATTATTTTAGTACTCAGAGTATGTGATGGAGAGTAATATTGAATCTTGTCTTTTAATAGAGGATGAAAAACTATTAACATTTTTTGAAGATAGAAGCAGCTTAGATGCATCATTATAGATGATATAGTAATGTTGAAATAAATTGAAGCACTTTATAAAAATAAGACATAGAAGCTAATACTATTATCACATGAAAGAAAATTTATTAGTAACAAATGAGTCTACAAGATCAAGTGGGATAGTAATGATTAAAAAGAATGATACCAACTTTAATGATATTTTTTTATGATCCATCCTATAATAATCAGAGTAGTGTTAGCTTTGTGTGATGTGTTTAATTTAAATTTGAAGTAGTTAGATGTCAAAACTATATTTCTTCATGAAGAATTTGAAGAACATTTTATATGCTCCAACCAGAAGGTTTTGTTGAAATAAATAAGAACAATTTAATTTGTAAGTTGAACAAATATCTATTTGGTCTCAAATAGGTATCAATGTCTTAGTATAAGAGATTTGATTCCTTCATTATTAGACATGAGTATAATAGACTCAATTCAGACTAATATAAGTACAATATAACAAGAAGTTTGAGGAAGAAAATAACTTTATTATTCTATTACATTGATGAGATATTGATAAGAGTCCTTAACAAATTTCAAACCCATAAATTTAAGACATAATTAACTAGAGAGTTTGATATGAAGGACTTGAGACTACAAAACTGCATTCTAGAGATACAAATTTACCAAGACAAAAATAATAAAATAATTTGACTCTCTTAAGAGAACAATTTTAACAAGATTTTATGATACTTCAACATGTAAGATAGTAGTCAATTTCTATCTCACTTTCTATTATTTTTAAGTTATCCTCGTGTATATATTCTAGCACATAAGAAGAGTGGAGAAAGATATGTCGAGTTCCATATGCATCAATAATGAGAAGTTTAATATTTGTTTTGATTTGTATAAGAATAGACACTACATAACATAAGTAGTGAGAGTAATTAGTTGATTTTTGGCAAATCCTGGTAAAATATTGAAGTACAAATAAGAGGGTTCTCAGATACATTTGAGGAACCTCAAATGTCATGTTATGTTATATAGATTTATACCATTATTATTAGAAGATATGTTGATACAAACTATGTTAGAGATATTTGTAATAGTAAGTCTACCATAGGCTATATTTTAACTTTAACTAGAGGAGATGTAAGTTGAGTTTTAAGCTATAATCTATTATGTCCACTTCTATGACTGAAACATAATATGATACATCACAACTACACAAGCTAGTGAATAGGAAATTTGATTACATATGTTATTAAAAGAATTTGGACACAAATAAAATACAAATACTTTATTTTATGATAGTTAGAATACTTTATACTTAGCAAAGAATTTATTATTTTACTCAAAAATAAAATATATTAGAGTATAATATTTCTTTGTACTAAAAAAAAGTAGAAGAAAAAAAATATGAATATACAAAAGATTCACACTGATCAAAACCTAGCATATGTTATGATCATATGTAATCAATGCTCTTAATTTTGTATGTTGTTGAACTTTATATGGCTTAGCAATAATGTAAGTAAGAACGAAGCTAGTAAATAAGAATGATGGATTTCAAGTAGTAGGATATAACATTAAAATGTATTTAATATGGGTAGGTGAAATTTTACCTTGCACACATCATAAATCTATTTGAAATTTTTAATTTTTATTCTATAAAAATATTATTTCTTCATTCTTAATGTATCTTAATCCAAGTTTATTTTAGCTTGTATTTTATTTAGTATATTATTTATTTTATTATTTTGAAATTGAATTTTCTATTTCAAATTATTTTTGTTAATCTTATTTTTATAGTAGATAATAATAAATAAATATAAAGGTAAGCAGTAAGATAAATAAATATAAGGAGATTGTGCATACGTGTAGCATTCCAAAAAATAAAAGCTTTATTTTCAATATTTCATATTGGGATTATTTTATTAATTACTAATAATAATTTTATGTTTTATTTTACAAAGCATGTTTCCTTATAAGTTTGTGATTAAATATTTTGGTTGGAATTATGTTTTGGTGGGCTCCCCCAAAAAAATTTAAAAATTTGAAACTTATCTTTTTAAATTTGAAAATAAGTCACCAAAATCTTAAAATATTAAAATTTGTGGCACTCTATTATGTTTATCCTAAACTACCCTCACCATCACCCATTGGCCTTCTCCCATCAGCCCTCTTCCATCGGCCCTCACCCTCTCCGATCGACCCTCATCCTCTCCCAATGCCACCCTGACCTCTCATATCGGTCATCGCCCTCTCTCATCGGCCCTCGCCCTTTCTCATCGGCCCTCACCCTCTCTCATCGATCCTCACCCTCTCTCATCGACCCTCGCCCTCTCTCATCTGCCCTCACCCTCTCCCATCGAGCTCAACCATGAGCTCTATCGATCTCCTAGAGCTCCTGGTTGCGCTCCTGAAGCTCGACCGAGAACTCCTTAGAGCCCCTGGAGCTCGAACAAGAGTTTCGTTGAGCTCGATGGAGCTCTCCGTTTAGCTCCTGGAGCTCGTCGCCGAGCTCCAGGAGCTCAATTGAGTTCGTCGTCAAGTTTTAGAGGTTCGACGGAGCTCTCAGTCGAGCTCCTAGAATTCGATTGAGCTCGATACCGAGCTCGACCGAGAACTCCATCGAGCTCGTTGTTCGAGCTCCAAGGGCTCGATGGAGCTTGACGCCAGACTCTTGGAGCTCGACCAAGAGCTCCATCCAGCTCGTTGTCGAGCTCCTCTCGGTCGAGCTCCTCTTGGTCGAGCTCTTGGAACTCGATGGAGCTCGATGCCGAGCTCCTAAAGCTCGATTGAGAGCTCATCGAGCTAATTTTCGAGCTCCAGGAGCTTGATATAGCTTGACGCCAAGTTTCTGGAGCTCGAACGAAGAGCTCTTGGAGCTCGACTGAGAGCTTCATTGAGCTCGTAGTTGAGCTCTAAGGGTTCGATGATGCTCTCATTCAAGTTCTAAGAGCTCAAAGGAGTTCTCGGTCGAGTTCTAGAAGCGCTATCACGAGCTATAGGAGATCAATATAGCTCGTGATCGAACTCTAGGAGATCGATGTAGCTCGTGATCGAGTTCCATCGAACTCGGTGAGAGAGGACCGATGGAAGAGGGCGAGGGCCAATGAGAGAGGACAAGAGACGATGGGAGAGTACGAGGCTAGTTTAGGATAAACGTAATAGAGTACCCTAAATCTCAATATTTTAAGATTTTGGTGACTTTTTTAAAATTTTAAAATATAAGTTTTAAATTTTTAAATTTTTTTAGAATTCAGCCCAAAATATAATTCCACCAATATTTTGTCAATAACTTTAAACGATAATATGATAAATATACGTTATCAACAGTCAACACCCACGATTCCCATGTTGATGTGGGCCGTGGGGACCGAGCAACCTCGAATTTTGTAACTGCGAGTTGCAGCTTAGACTATTAATTAGCCTTCAATTCATTGGACAGAACGTGCTCAAGAACTGTTTGTATACTGACAATTGGCTATTACGTCACCTGGACCTGGCGTGAGTCTCTTGGGTGTTGGACCTTGCATTGAATGACGACCGTCATATCTTTTGCTCAAACATGAGGACATGTTAGAGAGTATCAGAGTACCGATAAAAAATGCTGGTCGCACCCAGAAACTTCAGTACAGATAGTCTGATTCAGTTGGAGAAACAAGACTGAAAAAACAGGAATTTTCATTTTTCGTCAAGTGGGAGAGAGAGTTATGCAACAGATAAGTGTCCCAACCCAGATAGGGGAACGCCAAAGATGCTGCTTTTAGTTTTACGAATGGCCACAATTTGCGGAATAATAATTAATTAATTATAATAATTTAGACACATGAATATAATCTAATTATAATAATATATGTTAACATAGTTTTTTCTATTAGTTTCTTTTGTAATTTATATTCTAAATTGATTTGCAAGTATTGTTGTGTTAATGTTAGGGAATGACTGAGATTTAGCTTGAGAATAGTATCAGAACTTTCCCTCTGTCTAAAAATGAGTGAATTAGTTTTGATTTTGCAATTTCAAATCTATTAGAAATTATATAATTAATTTTACTAAAATACAATGAATTCTAACTCATATTAGATTTATTTTTATATAAATTAAATAATATATATATATATATATATCCATGTATTATGCCCAACCACAATTGCAAAATATGACATCAAATATAAATAATATATTCTACCCAAACCTGTAGAATATACAACCACGTAAATAATAATGTCCAATATTTATACATCCACAAATTCAAAACCAAAAAGTAAAATATAATAAAAATATCTATATATTCGATTTGTATTTCCATTATAGTCTTAAACATCTGAGTACCACACATATCTTCATTTGTAAGTCCTCAAATAGAAGATTTGATAAGTGAATTATGAAATCCTGGAAAAAAAATAAAGAAATAAATAATATAATTTTGTTTCTGAAAAAAATGAGTAAAATAGTAATTTTGTAATAAGATAAATAAGTTGAAAATTTTAGAACATTGATTATAAAATTAATTTTGTTATTGAATTTGTCTTTGAAAATATAGCTACGGTGACAAATTTTGTCAAATTCTGAGAAAATCAGAATTTTGTTATTTTTTTTAATTTTTTTAAAAAATTATTAGAATACATAAATAAATAAGAAAAAAAAATAAACAAGGACAAACAAAAAGACCACTCCACGACATTAGCACATGGCTGTGCATGCGCGGTCTAGGCGTCAAACAATAATAATAATAATTATAAGTTTGTTTTTATATATTATTTTAATAAATAAATAAATAAATAAAAGAAAAAAACCGTCAGGAATCCAGAAAATGGGATGATGGGGAGAACAATTAAAACATACTTCAGCTTCTGCAGGGAGAAAGATACATAGTACAGAGGAAAAAAAATAAAAGTATTCTTTGATTTTATTTAAATTGTAACGAATTATTCTGGAGTCAAAATAGAATAGTCAAAGAACTAAAATTATTCTATGCGACGAGATCTTTAATTCGATATCAAATTTATAAAGTTTCTGTGAAATTTTCTGGAAGGTTGTGGTTTTTTCCTATCAGAATTTATTTATATTTAAAGTCTATAAATGATCATGTTTTATATTTCAATTCAAATTGTTAGAAATTTCATTAGAAATGATTAATTGGTAAAAATTTTCTATCTTTCATTTAGTAAAATTTCGTACAAGTGAATTAGGTTTTATTTGTTATGATTATGTCTGAAATATCATTTAATCATAGGTGGCATAATTATATTTCATGTGCATGGGAACATTCCATATAAATGGGTGAGTGCATGACACACACACACACATAAAGGTATATGGATTGTATTTGGCAAACTCGAATTGGGACAATGTCCAGACTGAATTGTGCGGTATTTTTTTGGAGCATAACTAATATAAATATGTGAACTTGAATTGGATCAACGTCTAAGCTGAGTTATACAGTGGTAAAAAAATATTTTATCGGAAAATATCAAAGGAGAAAATATTTTATCGGAAAATGTCTAATATGTTTTTCGGAGGAAATCTATATTTCTCAGAATATATCCAAGAAAAACATATTTTATTCCGAGAAATATCCAATACGTTTTTTGGAGGAGGTCCATATTTTTCAGGATAATTCCAAAAAAATAAATAGTTCTATAGAGATATATACACTATATATATATATATATAATATGTTACATTTGGCTTTCGGCATGTGTGATGGAGTTGATGGGAATTAGGAATATTGGCATATATTCATTTCATCCATAATTACATTTATATAAATATTATACTTGAGTGTGTATTGATATATATGCATGATATTTTACGTGCACTTAAAGAGTATCCCTATAAAAATTTACCTCTACTGAGCATTGCTCACTCCGTTGTGGGCCCCTTTCAGATACAAGTCTAGGAGAGATGACAGATCTACATGTGGGATCACACATGTGAAGGGAAGCCGGTTGTGACTTGAATAATAGATAATGTATTTTATTTCACTGAGCAAATAAATTGAAAAAAAAATATGTGTTACATTTGAGAAATTTTATTTTATTGTATATTATATTGTGTGAAGGAATAAATGAGATCCCCTTGGGGTTGGGGTGTCACATCTTGATATTAGAGGTAAGGCATACAATTACTTATAACTCAAAAATTGATACAAGTTTCGTTAGGTAGTTGGAAAGTTTAGATATATAAATATCTATTACTCTGGGAAAAAGAAAAGAACACTGGTGTAAAGAAACATATCCTAATAGTTCAGAAAATGAAACAATATTTTCAAAATGAAAAGTCTATTTTAGTTGGCATGAACAATAATAATTGGAAATGAATGTGATTCTTAAATTATTATTTGACTTATGTAGATGACAAGTAGAGAACAAGGACACAGAGGACATCCACGAAAAGAGGATTGACCCCATCCATTTTTGACCAATAGGATTTCATAGAAGCTGTGGGTGTCATCGTTGCCAGGGTTGCAAAGACTAGTGTAACTGGAGGTCAAGAAGGATCAAGTAATCTCCAAAATTTTAAGGCACATCATCCTCCGATATTTATGGGAGGATGGGACCCAATGATAGTAGATCATTGGTTGCGACAAGTTGAGAAAAAAAACTTGGATGAGGCATTGCATGTGGCTTCTCCTTTAGGGACTAAGGTGAAAATTAGTCAAATATGTCAAGATTACAAGTGAGTTAGAAATCTCACGAATTCTACTCATGGCAGACCTTAGAATTATGGACATGTCGGATTTCAATGTAATTCTTGGTATGAACTGGTTAATAGCACATCGAGTCGTTATTGATTGTAATCAAAGAAGAATTATTACCTATATACCAGATGACATATGTGTTGTATTTCATGGGAATAAGCATGATGCTTTACCCCAGACTATATATGATTCTAAATGACATAGACAACTTATAGGTTGGCTGACATGTCTCACCCTAGAAGAAGAGAAGACATTGAATATGGATCTTCCTCAGATAATTTGTAAATACGAAGATATTTTTCCTGATGAATTACCAGGATTACTCCCATACAAGAATGTAGATTTTTTTTATTGAGTTATATCCTAGTACATCACCCATTTCTATAACTCCACATAGAATGACACCGATTGAATTATAAGAACTCAAGGTCCAGATATAAGATTTGTTGAACAAGGGTTTCATTAGACCTAGCAGTTCACCATGAGGTGCTCTGATTTTATTTTCAAAGAAAATAAATAAAAACCTTTGACTATGCATTGATAATCACTAGTTGAATAGAGTTACGATAAAGAATCAATATATATTACTAAGGATTGATGATTTGTTTGACCAGTTAAAAGGGGTATGAGCCTTTTCCAAAATAGATTTTCGTATCGGATATTACCAGTCGTGAGTTAGAAAGGCTGACATCTCTAAGACAGCATTTAGAATATGGTATGGGCATTTTGAGTAATACCTTTCGGATTAACGAATGCGCCAGTAGCATTCATGAATCTCATGCATAGAATATTTCAGCCATATTTAGATCATTTTGTTGTGCTTTTTATGGATGACATTTTAATCTATTCTTAGTCCAAATGAGTGCATGAAGATCATTTAAATATTGTCCTCCAAACTTTGAGAGAACATAAATTGTATGCCAAGTTTGGTAAATGTGACTTTTGGTTGATAGAAGTAAAATTTTTGGGATATGTAGTATCAACTACTAGCATCTTAGTGGACCCTGAAAAAGTCGGGACAGTCATAAGTTGAGAGAGACTAAAGTTAGTTTTTGAGTACGTAGTTTTTGGGATTGGCTAGGTATTATAATAGATTTATTGAGATTTTTTACTTGTTAACGGCTCCAATGACTAGATTGACTAGGAAATAAGTCAAGTATGAGTGGACTGATTCATGTGAAAATGTATTCTAGGAATTGAAAAGGAGACTTACTTTAGCTTCATTTCTGATAATTCTGGATCGGGGACAATAATATACAATGTATTGTGATGCCTCGAAAGATGGATTGGGATGTGTTCAGATGCAATCTAGAAGAGTTGTAGCTTATGGTTCAAGGTAGTTAAAAAATCATGAGCGGAATTACCCCACACATGGCGCCACTATTTGTTTTAAAAATATAGTGTCACCATTTGTATGGGTAGCAATTTGAGGTATATTCAGACCATAAAAGTCTGAAATATATCTTTACACAATGAGACCTTAATATGAGACAATACCGATGGATGGAGTATCTGAAAGATTATGATTTTACTTTGCATTACCATCCAGGTAAGGCAAATGTAGTGGCTGATGCACTTAGTCAGAATCACGAGGTGTACTAGCTAGTATAGCTTCTTGAGAATGAGATATGCTTGAAACTGTGGGTCGATTCATCTTACAATATAGTAGTCAAAGTGAGGGTGTTATCAAGAGTTTAGTAGCCACACATTCCTTATTAAATATGGTGATTGAGATCCAGAAGCAAGATACAGAAATATTATCCATAAAGAACCGAGTAGAGACGGTACATGCGATGAAGGTTGGACTGTTCATATGGATGGTAGTCTTCGGTTTAGGAGATGGATTATGGTTCCACAGATAGTAGAATTGAGAGAGGAGATTCTTAGAGAATTTCTATGTTCTCATTTTACATTATATCCGAGTGGCACAAAGATGCATAATGATCTTTGTCGCCAGTATTACTGGAATGGGATGAAAAGATACGTTGATAATTTTGTGCGATGATGTCTCACGTGTCAGCAGATAAAGGCTGAGTATCAGAGGCCAGCAGGATTACTCCAAGCCTTTGGAAGTAGTAGAATGGAAATGAGAGCATATCACGATAAATTTTTTGGCTCACTTGCCACGAACATCACGTAAACATGATGTTGTGTGGGTAATTATGGATTGGCTTACAAAGTCCACACATTTTCTGGCAAAGCAAATGGCCTTCACACTTGAGGAATTGTGCAAGTTATACATACGAGAAATTGTCCGATTACATAGAGTGCTAGTATCTATTGTATCGGATAGAGATCCTAGATTTACGACTTATTTTTGGAAGAGTTTCTAGAAAGTAATAGGAACACAGTTGATAATGAGCACTGCTTTTCATCCACAAACAGATGGTCAATCGGAAAGAATCATACAAGTTTTGGAAGATATGTGGTGAGCATGTTGTCTAGATTTTAAGGGTAGCTGGGAAGAATATCTACCTTTGTTCGAGTTTGCCTATAATAATAGTTATCAGACAAATATCCAATTGGTACCATACGAAGCATTGCAAACTTCACCAGAAATCGGATACAAATCCAAAAATTATGAAATTTTAACTAGGACAACTACATTAAGGAAGGTTTCCAATGCAACAAACCGTGTCCCATTTGGACCTCAGATCAAGGAGATACAAATTTTCCAAAAGGTGGTGCTGGCAGCAATGACTAATTAACTTTGAAAATTCACCAAAATTCGAATACCTGTCGGAATGCTTTGAAATTTGACATGGACAAACCACATCAAGTTATCTGTTCAATGAAAGAAACCGTATTCAATTTGAGCCTTGGATTACAGAGATACATTGTTTTCAAACAATGTTGCGCTGGCAAAAAGAAAAAAAATATTTCTTAGCTAGTTTGTTCCCTATATAAACCCCTTGTAATTCATTTTGTAAGGACACCCTTTGATGAAATATACAAAAACTCTTTGAGTTTTCTTTATATTTTTTTGTGCTTGTGAGTGAATAACTCTCTTGTGTGGAACTCTCCAAAAATCGGGTTTTTCGGGTTTAGTTCTCGGAAGGTTCGTTGCCTCTCAATCATTAGGTAAGTGATTGATTTGCATTACTTGTGAAGTCTTTGTAAGTTTAGTATTAGTAGGTCTATTGGTGTTCGTTGCCATTAGGTTCCTAATCGACTTCTTTGTATTTCTCAAAGATTTACCATTATCCTTCATTTCATTCTCTTGAATCTTTAACCAATAAGAAATTATTCTTCTTAAAGTTTTAGATTTATTTCTTTTATTTCATTTCATTCCGCTTGGATTTTTAAGTCCATCTAGTTTATTGTCGATTTCGTATCAATATTGGCGTACAATAAATACTCAATTCAAAGGGTTCCAGGGATGATCTACTTCGTTGTATATGGTGATTGCCATTGCTAAACATTCATGATTATGTATCACATATTTTGTTGATTCATGGAAAATTAAATGTGTGATTTGAAAATATGTCATATTTCTCATACCCATAACCTAGTTATTGAAAATAATCCATATGGGAAATGAGGATGATATTAAGCTTATTATCCTTGCTAAGGCACAATTAATGAATTTGTTATGCTACTTAATTTTATTGATTAGGTGATGACACAAAAACTCATTAATGAGAGTATCTTGCTAATAGAGATCCGCAAATACATAGGTCATATAAGTAGTAAAGAGGGTTTTTATCTAGATATTAATCTCATATGGATTGTATTATCAGTTTAGTTATTCAATGACGAGACAACTCATTTTTAGTAAAATTGGTAGATTATAAAACAATTTTATATCCTTGAGTTTATTCAATTAATCTATTTGATGTATATTTAAGTTAGTTCAACTTATATTATGTTTGGATATATAATTAATATTAGGGTGGTGTGCAATGATGGTCCAATCTGAGTTGGCCCCTTAATATGTCACTACTATGATAACAAATCATATCTGCCCAAAGATCATTCACAATCTCATGTCTTCTAGGTAACTACATCAACTACCTTGTTGATTACTTTGTATGGACACTTAGAGGTATCAAGTTGGTCGAGTAGCTCAGCACATCATAAGGCATGGTCCAAAATAGATAAACTGTGCCTAGCTTGTATCATGCTAGATGCCCAACTGTGCCTCATGCTAGGCTAGGCATAGCATGCATGCATGGCTCATTGGCACGGTCCACAAGCATGAAGCATGAGTCTTGTGTCATTAATCATGGTTTTTTAAAAAAACAACTTGCATATCACATTCACCTCCTCCTTCCCTTGCCTATTATGTTTACATAACATGCAAGAATTGTAGCCTTGATAATGATAGTGACATGCACATATCTATCATAGTCATTGTCTATGAAAAATAAAAAATATTTTATTTTTTTATTTTATTTTTTGTAACAGTCAGATTTTCTTCTAATGGCTACTAGGCACAAATCTGATAACTGTCTAATTCTACCCATTAAAGATAAAAAAAATAAAAAAATAAAAAAATATAATTTTAATGTAAATATTTTCTAAAAATATAGAATAGAAATTTTTTGATATTCATTTGAGTCATTTTCTCTCTTTTCCTCTCCTCACTCTCTCATTTTCTATTTTCTTGATTTCTTATCCTACTTTACTATGTTGTGTTGTCTATTCTAGGCTCTCAACTTGCTAGTTTAGAAAAAGTGGTAGACTGTTACACAAATTAAATTACATTATTATAGTACACATTTAATTTCTATTTTTTTAGTTTTTATCATAATTTATAAAAATTTAAAATTATAAATTTTTATTAAATTAGAATTATAAAAAAATAAAAAAAAATTATAAATAGATTTTGATGATAATGATTTTAACCTAAATATAGATAATAATGATAATATGGCTGAAAGGTTCAAGGATGAAATTAAGTTCTCCCCAATAACATCAACCCATTTGCCTAAAAAAATATAAAACTAGATGAACTATAATATGAACTCACTTTAATATAATAAAAAATAAAAATTCTAGGAATATCGAAGAAGAATAATATATTGAATTTATTAAAAAAAATACATACATGTATGAGTACTTTGTGGTATTGGTCACCTTAAGAGACATGTCTATTAATGCACTAAAAAATATGATATATTAGATCCTAGACAAATCAAACTGAGTGATAGGGCCTTTGAAGTTTGATCAACTTTAACTTCATTGTCAATCTTCATTTAACATAATGACTTTAGGAGGAAATGCATGACCAAATTGATTACTATCATGGATCTTCTAATAAGATTTTCAAAGAATCTTATACTATTTTATATTATGCAACCCTACTTTCATTCTCCTTATCATAGAATTTTTAGGTCTTCTAGTAGTAATGACATAATAAAATATTATAAGTTAGAAAGCCAATTAATAATTAATAAATTTAGGAAATATAGTAGAGTAGCATGCATGACATCCTACATCTAGATGAGTCATGATAATGTATCATTAGTAGTTTCACCAAATACTATGTCGATTCTAAGTGGAAACTTAATAAAAATGTTTTTAGGATTTTTTAAGATCCTCCACCCATGTGATTGCTCTTCTATATATATGTGTATAAAGAGAATCTTTAGAAAATAAAATATTCATAATAAAATTTTTAGTATTACATTTAATAATGCTTCCAATAATGTTGTCGCCATTAATATGTTTGTCAAAATCATTAGAGATGAACCATTTGGTGAAATTTTTTATGTAAGCTATATGTATCATATAATTAACCTAAATACTACAAGCAGAAAAAAGTTACTTCATCTGCATTAAAAAAATAAGTAACTCACTAAAATATCTTAGGACACCTATTAGATAATAAGAGTTTAATAGTTTGTTATTTAGTAGGCCTAGAAAAAAGAAAAAAAATCTAAATGGATGTGAGACACCATTTGAATTATAACTACCTAATGTTAGATATAAGTATTAGCTACCAACATGTGATATCTAACTATATTAGTAGTAAGACTGATAAACTTATTCTCATCACTTGCATTATGCTTGAGCACATATGCAATATTTACGACATTTTTAGCAAGTATATAAGAAACATAGCATTTAGTATCATGGCTATTGAAATGGAAACAAAGTATTTAAAATACTAGTCCCCCATTGTAATAATATATGGCTTGGATGCTTGTGTGGATCTTAGGATTAAGCTAGAAGGGATAGAAAATATATTAAAAAATATATCCACTTACATAAACAAACTAATTCAACCTAAAGATTTTATTCATGAAAAATTAACTAATATATTTATATTTTACAATACTAGGTATGATAGTTGTAACAAGACTTTGAATATGAACATTGACACCCTATTTGGAGATTGACTTTTTCATTTAGTTTTATAGGGAAAAAAGATGTAGTCCATCAAATAGGAATGTGGTATTTTAGTACTTAGATACTAATTACTACTTCATCTTATCACATGATGCGGATAAGAATTTGAATATTTTGAGTTTTTAGAAATCATACGAATCTACATTTCCCTTGTTATCTAAGATGATATGTGATCTACTAGCTCCTCTAGTGTCTACCATAGCATCGAAGTCTATTTTTTTTATGGTTACCAAATTTATTTCGGATATAAGATCTAAACTATGAATAAATATCATTAAAGTACTTGCATGTTGATGGATTGGGAAGATTCAAGGTTAGGTATTTAAGATATAGTAAAAGAGTTACTAGTAGATAATGACTCAAGGGATATCAAGGGTTTTATGGCCACCACTAGTGTTACCTTTAGAATCATACATGATGATGATGATTTTTATCCACACTACCATACTATAGATATAGATTGATAACTTATATGATACAATTTTTTTTATTTCCATTTCTACTTATGTATCTTTTTTATTTATATTCATGAGTTAATTGTTATTATTTATGTTTTTGAGATTTTTAGTTTTTCATTCAGAATTTTAGATTGTATTATGTTTTTCATGCAATATCTTAAGCCAAATATAAAACATTTTTATTAAATATTGATTAAATTATGTTAAATTTATAATATACTATAGTTTTAAATTTTATTATTTTGAAATTTAATATTTCTAATAAATATAAATTTTAATAATTCAAAAAATTTTAATTAGGTCTTTTGGTCACCCATAATCAGCATGACTCGGCATGACTTGGAACTAACCTACCACAACCCGACATGGAAATGCTATGTTGCAGGCCAATTAGGCCATGCCGGGCTAATCTATAATAAATTTGTTCTAGAACATGGCACGAGAACCCATATTGTGCTATGTTAGGCACAACTCATTTAACATCTCTATGCATGCTCTTATTCTCTAGCCTCATGTGTCATAAAGAATTAAGATTGATATGACTTGTAAGTATTTATGCTTTTAGCTTCATAAGTATCATACTTGCACAATTAACATTTGCTTCCCTCAAGTTTCATTTGTCGGAATCATTCTGAGCAAAAGTAACTCACAAGAAATAACATTACCTTGTGAGTCATTACATACTCATGCATATTATGAGAACTTTTTTTCATTTTCCTCCTTAATGATGATGCAACTTACACACTAAAGGTAAAGCCCTTAAAATAATGTTCTATATAACATTCATTCTAATTGAGAACTTGTTCTTTTAAGACATGTATAATGGATTGACATGTAAAAGTACTTGTATTTTTAGATTTGTAAGTATCATACTCATGATGATTAACAAACCCAAATTTTAGGTTTCAAGGTATTACTTGACCTATCACCATCCACCACCATAATATTGCACAAACCTATCAATAGTTAAAACCCATGTTCAAGTTATGTTTAATCATACATCCATCAATATCCATAATACAAAGCAAATACATTCATTCATAAATAAAAACTAATATCACATTTCACATATCAATTTACATAAATCCTAGGTCACATACTATTTTAGTAAAAAAAATCAGATATACCCTAGAGAGAGAGGGTTGAGAGTTGTTCACACAACTCTAGGGATTATCATTAATCATGCATCCCTTTCTTACTTGTTGAACCCCTAAAATGTACAAAAAATTTTATAAGGTTTAATAGTTGCACAATGACCTTGCTTATTGAATAGAATGAGAGGAAGAAGAATGATAAATTATTTACAAATTTTCTTATCTTTTACATTTATATTCAGAAAACTATATTACTCTTAGTAAGAAGTTGTGAATTTTAAAATAAAATCATAACTTTGATCATCATCACTTAAGTTTGAGGTTGTGCCTCTATAAAGTAATCATAATTCTAGACTGCGTCCTAATTTTTTTGTAACATAAATTCATGATACTAGCAATAATCATGACTTGGGCCTAATGTCTTTATAATATAAATTCATTATGCTATGAAGTAATTGTGGCATTATATATTTATTTTCTTGTCTTTAATAAAGAATCATGATATTGTGATAGAGGTGGCAAGTGGGTTAGGTGGCTCAGACACTACATGAGGCATGGCGCAACTGAGTTGTGCATGGCCCTGCACAGCATGGTCCATAACCATACTTGTACATGGGTCATGCCGGCCTGAAGCACATCTCATTCAATGCTAGGCTGGGGGGTTTCATGTCTCATGTTGAGCCAAGAACGACCCGGGTGCCTAGCCTATTGGCATGGTCCATCGGCATGGTTATCATGACTGGGACCATGGACCAAAAACAAGCATAGTCCACTTGGCCAGTGCCTTCTCTGCCTAGTCCATTTTAAAAAAAATTAGATTTTTTTGTAAACCTCCCCCCCAGCTTGACAGTCTTTTCAGCTTTCAAGGGGCAACGGATAAGTAACAAGCAAAAAATTCAAATTGAAGATGATCCAGGCCATTGGAATTTTTTCCAATGGATAGGATAGAAATCTGATGGTTGTCGAGTTTCTACCCTTTTTAATATTAAAAAAAGGTTAAAAAATTTAAATATATATTGTATTAAGTAAAAAAATCTATATTAATGGTTTTAGAGAGTTGAGTTTTTCATTCTCAATTCTCAAGCTCAACTCTCTCTCTCTCTCTCTATCTCTCCCCTCTTGGTTCTCTCTCTCTCTCTCTCTCTAGCTAAAGCTTTTTAGATTTAGAAATTTTTTTAATAAAGCTTAAAGAACATAGAGTGAAGATTTGGTATTACTATTTTAATTTTATTATCTAACCTATTGTGTGTGGGCTATGACTTCTCTCTCTCTCTCTCTCTCTCCTCTCCATAAACTGAGTTTGGGTATTATTTTTTATTTAGTTTTTTTTAATATAATCTATTTGTTAACTTAGAACATAAACTAAAAAAATATAAATGATTAATAGTGAATTTAATGATAATGAATTTGATATTGATGTAGACGTAGATAATGATGATGACCCTACAGAAAAGTCTGACATCAAAAAAAATGTTCTCTCATAGCCTCGATCCAGGCTCAAATGCCTAACAAATAAAAAACTAGAAGAAAAACTATAATTTGGACTCACTTTAACATATTAAAAAATAAAAATTGCTATGGGTGTCAATGAATAATCAACACAATATATATTATAAAAAAGTATATACATATAGGAGTACACGGGTGGCACAAGCCACCTAAAGAGGCAACATGCAGATCAATATACCAAAAAATATGGTATATTAGATCATAGGTAAATTCAACTGATTGGTTCGATCTTTGAGGTTAGATCTAGTATAGCTTCTTTGTTGATCACCTTCATATAATGCAATGAGTTAGAGGAAAGACATGACCAAATTAATCACCATGATAGGTCTACCGATTAGATTTTTGAAGGATCCTAGAGTATTCAGTATCATGCAAACCTAGTTTTAGTCTACATATCATAGGATTCCTAAGTCCACATGTAAGAATGATATACTAAAATATTATAAGTTAAAAAACTAATTAATAATTAATAAATTTAGAAAATATAATGGAGTAGTGTCTATGATATCTGATATGATGATATATGGACTAGCCATGATGATGCATCTTTTGCATGCCTCACTGCCCACTATGTAGATTTTTCATGGAAACTCAATAAAAAAATTTTAAGACTTCATAATATTCTTTATCATCATTATAGCCTTGTCATATATGAGTACATGTATCTTTTGGTAGTAAAACCATTAAATGCTTATACGATGATGATAATGATAATTTGCATATATATACAAACATCGATTACCATTGAGACTGAGATTGATGCTTGCTTGTATCTTTCAATTTTGATTTTTGATATTTTACCTTTTGTCACACTTTATATTTTTTTATTGATCCTTATTAATTATTATTTTTTTCTTATTTATTGTTGTATTTATTTATCATTTTTTTTATTTAGAAGTGTAAATTAAAAATAATTTTTATTCATTATGGTGGTAGTAGTGATTGGGTGGTGGATATTGGAGCTAGACGGTGCCAATGTTGGGTGTCGTTGTGGACTATTGGCTGCCCAAAAAAATGGCATGATCCGACATGATAGTACGACCTGAAAATGTTTTGGAATGAAATGCACAAGGCTACCTGCATAACTTATGCTGATCAGGCCATGCTGAGTCGAGCATATTCCTAGTCATGTCATGCCTGGCATGGCATGACTTCCCAACTAGGTCGTGCCTGTCATGGCATGGTGGCATGACTAGGCCACCCAAAAATGGGTCATGTCAGCATGGCACGACCCATTTGAAACATCTATACTTGGAAATAGCCATGACATAGTAATTATTTCATATTGTTATATGGTCGTGTTGCTGTGAAAAAGTTATATTATTTTCATTCGTCCATCTAGATTATTATATGACTATAACATTGAAAAAATAGTTATGACACTAAGATGGTGTCTCTTATTTATCTTGTGACCATGGCACTGAGAAATGAATGAGGCATGAAATTTACTTTTCATATTTCTCAAGTGTGTGTGATACTATGGGTGGTCATAATATTGGCCGTCACTTCTCTCATATATCATGATGTCGTGGAACTGCAAGGATATCACATCACTAGTAATTAGTTTGAGCATAAAAGTCATGATTTTGCCTTCCTTTAAGGATAAGAGTCATGACCTTGAGAAATAGTCATACTTGTAGTGTCCCAAATGTCAATATTCTAAATAATTATCATTAATTTGGCCTAAGTAGTTTTGCTTATGTAATTTTTTATAGGTCAAAAGTTATAGCATTGTAAAATGGTTACAATACTGATTTCAGACTACCAAGCCATATTAAAGATAAAGTTGTGGTACTAAGATATGAGCGTGACCTTTAGTACAAATGGAGTACTATGTTGTTGTGACAGAATTAATATCACAACAACATGTAATTTTATGAGATAAATATGACTACTACTCTATAATAATATCTTAGCCACTAAGAATATGTCACACGGAGAAAAGATTATACTAATGAGTTAGTATGATCATAACATACAAAGATTTTCATGACCTTTTAGGTATAATTTTGGCCAAGAATTGACATCTAGATTTTTAAAGACTTAATGTTCTACCCCATTAGCTAAACACTTTTAAAAACCTATCAATTTCATGATAATTTATCAAAACTCGCAAAAATTCCAAAGTCATAAAATCAATCTATACTTTTCTATATTATATATCTACAAATGATCATAAAATACAAAAAAAATATAAGAATATTTGGTAGTTTGATTACTGAATAGACACATAAGTCACACATCACAATGATTTCCTCTAGCATGTGCTCTAATTCACCTTTAATAGTTTATCTAAGAATCACACAATGTCTTATGTACCTGAATAATAAGATAATACTTAGATATAATTCATTAGTCACTTACCATAGTCCATATAAAGAGCATGTTAAGTGTATACACTCATTCCAAATAGCCCATATAGAGATTTCCCACATATGTGCTCTTGTGGTTTGTCACCCTTCTAAAAGTGATACACATATGTTCCTTTTTCATGTCATACTTTTAAGAAACACAAATGGACATGGTAATTAGATTTACTAAATCTATTGCAAGTAGGTCATCAATAAACATGGTACAATCTACATGACTAATTACTTGGTAAGTCATATACTTCTTGGTAAAAGCTAAGATGTTTGCATCATTTCCAAGAGCATCAACAAAATTTTTAATACATTTCCATGATATGCATTACATTATAATTTACCAATCATCATAGACAAGTTATAAATCAACTCTAGATAAGATCTAGCCTAGCATCAAGAAGAAAGATAAATCAAATATTGGACAAATTATTAGTTCATAAAAACAATGTGTTAAAATATTGTTGGACTTATATATATATGCTAAGAATAGTTATGCATATATAAGATAATTATTTTATACAACTATGTATAGCCTATATATGATTTTGCTCGTACATGTAAAACTCAATGAATTTTTTCTTTCAATGAAAAAATTTTCTACATATTTTATCATGGTATCAGAGGTAGGTAATCCATGCTTCATTCATGCATATATCTCATGAAAAAAAAGGGTCTATGCAATCAAAGCATCTCAATAGTCGAAGCATCTATCCCTTTCACTTAGTCTCTCCTACTAAATGTCTGGCACCTCCATGTTGTGGTAGAAATCAAAATGTCTAGCATCATGTCTTGGATAACAATTGATGTAATCAATAACACGAATAAATTCGAGAGAGTAGCATTTAGTAGGAAGTGTGGTTGGATAAGGTGGTATCTTGAACTTTCTACTCCCTTCCAAAGTAAGATGCAATGTGCTATTGACCACTGCTATAAAAAATGGTTTTTAAGCCGAACCTATGACCATGCCAGTTTTTATTTAACACGCCATGTCAGTAGCCTTCCACATCAGCAATCTACCATGTCAGTAGTCCTTCCATGTCAGTTATATTGACGCCATGTCAGTAGTTTCATTGACCAAGTTTTAAATAGCCCTACCATGTCAACAACCTACCATGTTAGTAGCTTTGTAGTGCCAGCACCATTGACCATTGACTAAAAAATTCTTAATTTCAATTTAGAATCTAGATATACCTTGCGATGAGAGTTTTCCTCCATAAAATTTTTTATTATTTAGTGGTCTCAATCTATGTTCATTATCTAAAAGGCAGCATACTATGGTTTTATATTTTAGGTGACCATCTTATTCCAAAAAAAAAGGAAAAAAATTGATCTTGCATATGCCATTTAGATTGAAGACTGGAAAAATACTAATCTTCGGATCATCACATGATTTTGGAATACTTCTATTTCATCTATTGTTGATGAAACTGACTTGTTACTCGGTATGCTAGACCAAGTGATGCTCACAACTTTAAGCTCATGTGCAAACTTTATTAGATTCAACAAGAATCAGGGGAGTGGATTACTCTGTATCACAGCTAACTAAAATTTATTTGTGATCAATTAAATACATCAGAACTAGTTCATTAAAGTCTACTATTACCAAATTAGTTTATGTTTACCATGAACAAGAATGACTATTACAATTCTTAATAGGGTTTCATGTTTGCCAACAGTATCACAAGCTATTTATAAGTTAGTCGATGATGAAATATTTCTTCAACTTGATCCTAATACTACTCATCCAATGGTTCTTGCCCCTCTAGCTACTATTTCACAATTTACTACTCCTATTTCAAAAAAACAAAAAAGAAGTAATACCAAATGAAATAACAATAAGAAAACTCTTCTTATCTATAGTTTTTGTGAGAATAAAAGTCACTATATTGAATCCTATTATACTCATCAACATTTTATTCATATGACTACTACCCTGATTACTCTCTCTTGATAGACCTACATGATATGGTTATCTTCCAATACATCCAAAACTACTCTTTCTACAATTGCATGTAATTCTTCTACATGGCTTTTTCATTCTGCTTGCTTCAATCATATGACTCTTCACACACTATCCCTTTTCTCCCTACCATATGTATTGCACATGATTCTCCTATGCATGTCTCTCATCTTGGTAATATCTCTACACTAATTTTATATGTTTCTAATGTTTATCATATTCCCAAACTTACTCATTATCTTCTATCTGTTGGCCAACTCACTAAACTTGTTCTTTCTTTAAAATTATTTTCATATTGTGTTATTGTGTATGATTCTCAAATAGGAAAAATCATTGGGACTGGCCATAAGGTTAGAAGGCTATTTGAGCTTATCTCTCTTCATATACCATCATATAATGTCTTTGCTTCTGTCATTTCAGAAAAGTGCACCTCTTCTCTTACAATATAACATTCTCATCTTAGCCATGTATCATTCTCTAGACTTAAATAACTAATCTTTAAAGATTTGTTAGGTTTAGTTTTTAACAAGAATTTTGATTGTATACATTATCAATTTGTTAAACAAACTGCTTTACTATTTAATAATAGTATTTCACATATTATTTCTCCTTTTGATTTTATTCATTCTAATGTATGAAGAATTTCTCCCATTACCACTTAAGGTGAGTCATGTTATTTTGTTATTTTTGTGGATGATTTTTCTCAATATATTTAGATTTTTTATAGAATTCATTATAAACTTTATCAAATATATCACAATTTTTCCAAAATGATTAAAGCATATTTTTCCAAATCTATAAAAGATTTTAGATCTAATAATGTTCAAGGATATAACTATCATGAATTTATACCAATCCTCATGTGTTAGAACTTCTCAACAAAATGGAAGGGTGGAGCTACTCAAAATTCATCATATTCTTGAAATTATTCATTCTACTATTATTGCCACTTATACTTCTCTATTTTGTGAGGAATATAGTCTTACTATAGTTTATACCATTAATAAGTGTCCACCCATTATTCAGAATTAAACTCTATGATTTATTGTTTAGTTTTTCTCCCTCTTATGACTTACTTAAGGTCTTTGGAAATGTTTGTTTTGCTCTTCTTCAAAATCATGACCAAAAAAAACTTCAATCTCGTTCTCATTTGTTTTGTTTTTTTGGATATGGAATTTGTCAAAAAGTTATCAATATTATGATTCCATTAGAAAATATCTTTATATTTCTCAACATGTGATATTTTGGAAACACATAATATTTTACAAACTACTGCAAACTCTTATTTCATCAATTTTCTCTATTGATCCTCTCCCTAAACATTTTCCTAAGGAATCTTCTACTTCTATATCTGATTTTCTTCCTATTGTACCCTTTCTTGCACCTGATAAGCCTCAACATCAATCATTGGTGTGCCCATTGATATTACTCTAATTATGGATCCTACTGGTCCTTCTGACATTCAACCACTTCAACATTACCATCATGAAACAACTTTTCCTTTTCATCTTCATGACTTTCATTGTTTTTCTTTTGTTGGTTCTCTCTAGGAACCTCATATGTTTCATAAGGCTTCTTCTAATCCTTATAGTAGCAAGCTATAAAAGAAGAGTTGGATTCACTACATAAGACTAGAACATGGGATCTAGTTAATCTTTCCTCTAATAGATCTATTATTGGTTGTAAATGGGTTTATAAAATTAAAAATCACTCAATTAGTACCATTGATTGCTACAAGAATCACTTTGTTTACATCAGTTTTTCTCAGAAGAATGGGATTTATTATGAAGAACATTTTGCTCCAATAGCTTGACTTCTTTTTGCAAGGACTCTTATTGTCATTTATACAGCTGGCAAATGTCCTCACTTTCATATGGATGTCAAAAATGCTTTTCTTAGTAGTAAACTTTCAAAAGTAGTTTATATGAAGATTCCTCTTAGTTATTCTCACTCTTCTAGATTCCCTCACAAAGTATGTCGACTAGAACTAGCACTTTATGGTCTTAAACAAGCTCCTCATACATGGTTTACAATGTTTAGTTCTATTATCTCTCAGCATGGCTTTTCAGAAAGTTATTTTGATATAGCTTTTATTATGAAATGGTCGAAACATAGTATTACTATTCTACTTTTGTATGTTGATGACGTGATTATTATAGGAGATGATATAAAGGGTATTAGATCTTGGTCCTCTTAATTACTTTATTGACCTAGAAGTTTTTTAGATATAATTATATTACTCAAGACAAGTAAACCTTAGATATAAAAACTATCGTTAGTTATTATCTTACTCAAGCCAAGTATACCAAAGATATAATTTCTCGAGCCAATATAACTAATAGCAAGGTTGTCGACACACCTATTGAGTATAATTGTTTCCTCAATTCTCATGAAGACAAATAACTATCTAATGCTAATCGCTACAAATAGCTTGTTGGGAGTCTAATCTATCTTACAGTTACTTGCACTGATATTTCTTATGCAGCTCATGTAGTCAATTAGTTTATGGATGCCCTAATATCTTTTCATTTTGCTACTATTATCAGGATTCTTTGATATCTAGAAGGCACTATATTTGATGATCTTTATTTCTATTCTCTTTCTTCATTAATTCTTTAGGCATATTTAGATGTAGATTGGAGAAGAAAACCTATTGATCATCAATCTACTATGGGATATTATTTTCTTATGTGTGATTCTCTTATCTTTCCGAGAAGCAAAAAATAAACACTTATCTTGGATAGTTATAGCGGCCCATAGGCGCTTTCATATTCCAGCACTGAAACAAAACATAGAGCATTGGAAGCTACCACAATTGAACTTATATGGTTATGTTTGTTACTATAGAATCTTGGTGTTGATTGTTTCAAAGTAACTTTATCTCATTGTGATAATTGAAGTCCTATTTTTATTTTTTTCATGATGATGTCTTCCATAAATGTACTAAACATATTGAGATTAACTATAATTTCACACATCATCATCATCATCTACTTTGGGGTACACTCACAGTATAGTATGTTCACTCTAAAGATTAGTTAGTTGTTATCTTCACAAAACCTTTTTCTCTAGGAACTTTTTGAGCATTAGCTTACAAACTCAAAATAGTTTCTCTTAAACTACCATGAATTCGAAAAAAAAATGCTAAAATAGTGTATTACAATTGTATATATGTTAAGAATAATTATGCATATATTAAAATATTGTTTTATACAACTATATATAGCCTATATAAGGAATTGCTTTCACATGTAAAGTTTAATGATTTTTTTCTTTCAATGAAGAAAGTTTCTATACAACTATGTATGGCCTTTATGTCAAAATTACTTTTTGTGGGTAGAAATTCTCTAAGATTATGCTCTCTATCATCAACCTCGAGTGATGATGTCTTCTACCAAATTACTTTGTTAGAGTATTATCAGCATAAACACATTTAATTCCCACCTATATTTTGTTTTATCACCTTTTTTTAACTATTTCTATTATGTTCCCCACTTGTATCTCTTTATCTCTTTCCATTTTGATCCTTTGGCTTTCTATATCCATCATTTAAAAATAAAGTCCTAGTAGGATTTTATGTTTATTCAGGCCCATTTAATGATTAGAAAGACAAGGGCATAGCTCCAATTGTGCATATTAGCTCTTGGTAGGTCACGATCGAACAAATAGTGTTGAAACAAAGATATGTTGTTTAAATTAATGAAATTTGTTGGGACACGTGAAATAATGTTGCTTATGTAAGAATGGCTTTGCAACTTAAGAAATGTAGCCACCACAAAAAGATATGGTGGAGTGACATTATAATGTTGTAGCTAAAGAAATTGCATTGAGACTAGAAAGTAGAATCAATGGTAAGAGTAAAGTCTTCACTAAAAAGTAGAGTTGCAATGTATGAGATATTATTGTGACTAAGGGAAGGGCCACAACTTAATAAGTCATTTGCTACCAAATAATTGCTTTCAGCACAATTCTTTATTGTCACAACTTCAATAGTGCTGATTTGGTCTAGTTGGAATCACAAATAGTAAAGATAGGTGTGACATGTGAACGTTGAGCCTCGTAAATAAATTATCATAGCTCCTCATGCTTGAAGTCTTCTAAAGATATTTTATCCAACCTCAATTAATATGTTGGAACTTATTAGGGTGAAATCTTGTTTTATTCTATTTGGAAGGTAGAATCGTGACTTCAATAATTGACTCTTTTCACATCATTTTGCTATGTAATTCTTAATTTTTACTCAAAGCCTTCAAAACCTCAAATTGTATTGAAATTTAATAATTGGCATATGCATTCACTCAAAGCAATTAAAAACATACCAATATTAGACCTAAAATATAAGTCTATTTTAGGCATAACACCTATGCTCATTATTCTTCATATGCTTTTTCTTATTTTTTTTCTTTTTCTTTCATTTATACTTCATGTTCTTCTTCTTCTTCTACTTGTTATTTTTTTTACTTCTACATATTTTTCTAATTTTAATTTTTTTTTCTTCTTCTTCTTCCTCCTTTCATTTTCTTTTATTACTTTGTTTCATCTTCTCATTCTTCTTATTAATTTCCTTCTTATTCTTCTCATTATTTTTTTATTATACTCATTTATTTTCTTTTTTTGCCACTTCTTCTTTTTGTTCTTCTTTTTGTTCTTCTTCGTCTTATTCTTGTTTTTTATATTCTGCTTAGTATTCTTTTTTTTATTCTCATTCTTCATATTCTACTACATATTTTATTTTTCCTCTATTTTTACTTTTCCTTGTTCTTCTACAATTACTAATTTTCTTTAAATTTTACCTCTCCTCCTCCAACATTTTCTTCTTCTTCTTCTTCTTCTTCTTCTTCTTCTTCTCCTCCTCCTCCTTCTCCTTCTTCTCCTTATTATTATTATTATTATTATTATTATTATTATTATTCTTCTTCTTCTTCTTTTTTTTTTTTCTTCTTCTACATTATTTTCTGTCTTCTTCTTCATTATCTATGTCTTCTTATTGTTTTTAGCATTTTTTAGGCAACCTCTTCTTCTTCTTTTTCATTATCTTCTTCTTCTTCTTATTATTGATATTGTTGTTCTTCCTCTTTTTATTCTCTTTCTAATACTACAACTATTTCTCCTTTTTTAATACTTTTTTTATACTTTTTTTATACTTTTTTTATTCTTGTTTTTTTAATCATCATTTTCTTCTTCTAATTCTTCTATTTATACTTCTTCAATTTCTTCTTTATATTTTTCTTCTTATTCTTCTTATTCTTTCTTTTTTTTTTCTTATTTGTTATCTTCTTCTATTTCATTGTCTTATTCTTATTCTTCTATTTTATCTTATTATTATTCTTCTTTTTTTCTTCTTCTTCTTGTTCTATTTTTTCTTTTTATTATACATCCTCCTAATCTTCTTCTTTTTTGTTTTTCTATTTTTTATCTTTCTCATTTTTTTCTTTTTTCTTTTTATTTTTCTTCTTCTTCTCCTCCTCCACTTTTTCCTTTTTCTCATTCTTCTTCTTATCCTTCATATTATTTTCCTTATTATTCTTCTTCTTATTATTATTTTTATTCTTGTCCTTATCATTCATCTTATTTTCTGTGTGTTTTTATTCTTCTTCCATTTATAGTTATTATCTCTTTTTTTTTCTTATTATGTTTTTTCTTCTCTGGATTATTATTATTCTTCTATTTCTACTTCTTCTTATCCATCTTCATGTTTATGTTCTTCTACAAAGTTTCTTCTACTTTTTATTTTTTCTTTTATTTCTACTACTTCTTATTTTTCTTCTTTTACTTCTACTTCCTCTACTTTTTTTTTCTTTTTCTTCATCTTTATTATCTTTTATTTCATAATTAACTTCTTCTTTATTATCAAATTAGTCTACATATTTTTATTTTTCTTCTTTATCTACTTCTTCTCCTTCTTCTTCATATTTTTCTTTTTTTATTATGCATCTTCTTTTTTTATTCTGCATCTTCTTTTTATTCATTATCTTTTTATTATTATTCTTCTACTTTATATCCTCCTCTTCCTTATTATTCTTATGCTTCATCTTCTTCTTCTTTATTTTTCTTCTTTTTCATATTCTTGTTCTACTCCTTCAACTTCTTTTATTTTATTTTGTGATTCTTCTACTCCTTCTATTACAACTATTTATTCTTCTTCTTCATATTCTTCAACATCAACTTTCTTTTTCTTCACCTTTTCCTTTCTTTTAATTTATTTGTCTTCATTTTATTCATTTTCTTCTTCTTATTTGTATTTTATTTTTTCTTTTTTTATAATTTATCTTCTTCTTTTTCTAATTTTAATTCTTCATCTTTTTATTATTCTTCTTGTTATTCTTCTTCTTTTCTTTTTCTTCTTTTTCTTATACTACTACTTAAAGTCCTTAGTTTTTTTCATTTTATCTTCTTTGTTTTTGTGATATTTCTTCTTTATATTCTTGTTATTTTTTTCTTCATATTCTTTTTATTCTTTTTATTCTTCTTATTCCTCTTCTTCTTCTACTGCTATTTTTTTTTCTTCAGCTTCATCTCCTCCAACTCTCACTCCTTCTTCAACTTATTGTTCTACTCCTCCTCCTCATCCTCCTTATTGTTTTTCTTCATCATTTTCTTCTTCTTATTCATTATATATATATTCTTTTTTTTGTTGTCATTTTTATTATACCTCTATTGCTTCAATATCTTTTATTATTATTATTATTGATGATGATGTTGTTGATTTTCATCATTTTTTTTTCTTTTAATGCTATCACTACCACTACTAATTATTCAACTCATAGTTCTTCTTTTTCTTTTTTTTTCTTCTTCATCAACGTCTACTTTTTCTTCTTATTCAACTTTTTTTATTCTTATTCTTCCTTTTTCTTATTCTTCTTCTTCTTCATTATCTTTTTCTACTTCATTATCATATTCTTTTTCTTCTATTTTAGCTTATTAGTTTTCTTCTTCTTCTATTTCTTCTTTTTCTTGTTTTTCTTTTTTTCTTCTTCTTCATTTTCATATTCTTCATCTTCATCTCCTTTTTTCTTCGCATTCTTCTTCCTTTATTTTTCTTCTTCTTCTCATTTTTCTTCTTATTCTTATTCTTATTATTTTTCATCTCATTCTTCTTGTTTTTCTTCTTCTTCTTCTTTCATTTACTTTCTTCATCTTCTGTTTTTCATATTCTCATCCTTATTTTTCTCTAGATTCTATTTATTATCATTATTATTATTATTCTTATTATTATTATCATTAATTATTTTCATCTTCATCTATTTGTTTTTTATACTTTTTATCCTTCTTTTACATTTGCATCTTATTTTTTGTTCTTCTTTAGTATCTTTTTTTCTTCAATTATGTTTTTCTTTTTCTTCTACTGTATTTCTTATTCTTCTTTTTATATTGCTTCTTTTTCTTCTTCTTCTTCTTCTTCTTCTTCTTCTTCTTTATCTTTTTCTTCTTCTTGTATATCTTCTTCTTGTTCCAATTTTTCTTATTATAATTCTTTTAATTTTTTTAGTTCTTCAACTTCTTCTTATTCTTCTTCTCTATCTTTCTCTTCTTATTCTTTTGCTCTGTCTTATTCTTCTTCTTATCATTCTACTCTATCATATTTTTCTTTATTTTTTTATATTCTTCTTCTACTCCTTCTTATTCAACCTCATTTATTTCATCTTCCTCTTCTTCTTCACCTACAACTAATACTTCTTATAATTTTTCAATATCTTCGTCTTTTTCATTGTCTTTTTCTTTCTTTTTATTATTATTTTCTTCTTATTTTAAAGTTTACTTTTTTTTCTTCTTACTCATCATTTGCCTCTTGTTCTTTTCCTTCTTAGTGTTGTTATTATTCCTCTTCTTAGTTTTCTTCTAGCTCTTCTCTTCTTCTTCTTCTTTTTCTACTCATTTTTCTTCTTTTGCTTTTTCTTTTTCTTCTAATATTTATCTTTCTTCTTATTCATATTCTTTTTATTCCTCTTTTACTTCTTCTTTTTAGTGTTATTTTTTTATTCATCTTATTCTCTTTCTTATTCTTATTCTTCTTTTACTTCTTATTTTTACTTTACTTCTTTTTCCTCTTCTAATTCTTAATATTTATTTTCTTTTTCTACTTTATTGTCTTTGTATTCTACCCCCTTCTTTGGATTTTTTTTTCTATTTCTTTTTCTTCTTCTTCATATTTATTTTATTTTCCATCTTCTCCTTCTCCTTGTGACTATTATTCTCCATAGTTTTTTTCACTTTTTTTTGATAAGTAATAAAATATACTTTTAAAATTTATACAATCTAATAAAGTTTCAAACTACTACTTTCCTTTTTGAATCCAAAATAATTTTTTGTTTTGATTTTTCTAAGTATAGTTACAGCATCAACTTTATTTCATGCTATATTTGGCTTCTTTTTTTTAGATGTAGTATATAGTTACTGCAAACAAAGCTTTCTAAATAATATTCAGGGAGGAGTTAGTAGAATATTTCTTTTGCATCTATTCAAAAGAAGAAAGAATTAAAATCATGTTTCCTTTCATTTCTGTTCAACTTTGAAGATTATCCCATATTTTTTTGGTAAATACACATTCAAATAAAAGGTGTTCGAATGATTCTACTACCGTATAAAATTTAAAATTCATATTATTTGGAATTCCAAATAACTGATATTTAGTGCTGAACTTTCCGCATTTAGCGATCCACAAATATATGACATGTTTGGGAATGCAATTTTGAATTCAACTAATTTTTGACTAGGCCATTGCTTTCTCTATTTTATGGATACTGCTTGTTTTATACTTTCAGTTTTTTCAATTAATATATCCCTAATCAAAATTAGGGACTTCTAGAAAAGAGAGTCCATGTTAGATATCTAATATTTTCATAAGCTTTGAGTGTTGAGATAAAAATGGTGTATCCATTTTATTTAGAGGCGATCCTTCTTCTTTATTCTCCATAAGGTTTTAATAAAAAAGATTTATTCTAAATAGATAAATAAAGGATACCAAGGCCTCCTTGTGAGATGAGCATGCCCACTTTATCCCAAGAAGCTTTGGAATGAAATCTTTCCTTTTAGGAGCCTCCCCATAAAAATCTTATACATTCACATTCTATTGAGTTTATGATTTATGAAGGTAAAAGAAAAATTGAAACTAAATAGCCTTCAATGCCTTGTATAATTGTGTAGAGTAATTCTAGCCTTCTAGCTATTGAGAGGATATTGCTTGCCCATTAGTGTATGAATAATGTGATTTTAGCAAGCTTTATGAGAATTAGAAGGTTATTAATCTACTGGAAAAAAATAGGGCTCCTAGAAAGGTGAATGCTAGAGACCATTCTACAAATCTAGAATTTTTTAGAATTTCTTTCTTGGCAATTTATGAAAATCCTTTAAAGAATATATTCAATTTGGAAGAGTTGACAAAAAAATGAAATGTGGCTCAAATTCTCTTAATGTATTTAGGATGATATTAATGAAAGAGGAATCTTCTCTAAAAAAATAATGAGATTAACCACATACATTAAGTATGTTATATTTAAAGGGTAACACCCTGGATGAAAAAAAAATGTTTTGAAAGTGTCACTTTAGAGAAAGTATGGATAAATGATCTATGCAAATTGCAAATAAATATGGAAATAATGAATCTATTTTCTTTAAGCCACTTTTCCATCTAAAAAACCATGTAATTGTCTATTAATGGAAATCTAAAAGGATGTAGTGGATATACATTCATAAATTATTTCTATGAATTTAATAGGAAAATTTAGCATGCCAAGAATTTCTTTCAAAAATGTCAAATATATCCTACCAATTGATTTTTGGAAATTAATTTTTAGAAGCATCTTGGTGATATTCTTTTCATTGCACATCTTCTAATTAAGCTTGGTGCATGGAGGGAATTATCCGAAATTATTCTAGCCTTTACAAAAGCTGCTTGGGAAGGATTAATAATATCATTCAATACCAAATTTAGTCTTAAAGCTATAAGTTTAGAAATTAACTTGTAGATCACATTACAATGATGAATAGGTCTATAGCCTTCGACTAGAGAAGCATGAGAAGACTTAGGAATCAACACTATGTAAGCATGGTTTATTTGTTTCAGCATTTTTTTCAAGATGGAAGAAGCCATGAATTACATTTATAATGATCCCGTGAGCATTTGAAGAATTCCACCATATACTCATCTAGACCAAGAAATTTTGAATCCCCCATTCTAAATAGATCTCTCTTAATTTTATCCAAGGAGAAGTGTGAAAAGAGAAAATTTTGGCTATTTGATTGGAGTTTCCTAAATATCAAGATTATCTCCGTGTAGATAGACTCATTATATTTTGTGATTCCCAAAAGATCACTCAAGTATTTTAAAAACTTTTCTTTGATCTCCTCTTGAGAGGTGGTGAAATTTCTTTCGTCTTTCATCACCATTACTATTTTCTACCTTTGAGGAATAGTATTTGTTAGCATATGAAGGAATTTTGTGCACTTATCACTTAAGATATTTGAATTTATTTTTGTCTAAGAAAAGATAATTCAACTTCCTCTAATTTCTTAAGTTCAAGTTCAATGCAATTTCTTTCTATCTAAGGATAATAAAGGTAGAAGATTGTAGTTTAGTTTTTTGGAGTGAGTGAAGATCATTCCTAGCAAGTGATACCCTTGCAATAATGTGTTCAAAGTACTTCTCATTTAGTTTCTTGACAGACTTTTTTTATAATTTGAATTTCTTTACCATCTGAAGCATGTTGGACTTATCTATCCATGTGCTTCATACATTGAGATGTGTTGAAGTGAACTCTTTATGTGAGAACCATATGTTTTAGAATTAGAAAGCAACTTTATGTTCATAAGCTACCATCTATGTGGTCATGAGTATCATGCAATGATCAAAAATATTCTCAGAATAAAAAAAATGGGCATTGTGGTATAGATATAGATTAGGCCATTCTTTATTTATCAATGCCCTATATAGCTTACTCGAAATTATTTCATTTGTCCATGTGAAGAATGTTTCCAAAGAAGGAAGATCTACTAGGTTTAATGGGGAAGTCTATAGACTATAAAATTTAAGCCCAAAGTGAATTCTCAGATGTCCCTTCTAGGACTAGGTTGTCCCAAAGTGGTCTTCTACTTATTATGGAATGAAGTCTATAGAATATTGATAGTTTAACGCCTACTCTTTTCTCCTTATCCAAAATTCATATGTAGATTTGTTGAGAAGTGGATGATATCATTTTAAGTTCTATGGTTTGGTTATCCCACTAGACCATTATTTTATTCTTCTAATGGTATGAAAAAGTATCTAAACAATAAACCTTTCTGAATTTCATTCTCGATAACCATACTAATTTATCAGAGTTTAGCTTTGCCTCAATAATGATAAAAATATCAATGTGATAGGCATTGATAAGTCTAATTACCTTATTGTGTTTTATGGTGTTCTAGTTAGCTATTTTCATATATATATATATATACACTCCTATCCATTCCTTTTCCCAAGATACCCCTCAAATAATTTTGTATGTAATGCATTCTATTGTATTCAAATATATCCACCATATATCTACACTCAAGTGTTGTCCAATTAGCATGTTGGGACATGACCATAATATAATAGGAACTCTCTTTCATATTGTATTCAGTATATAAAAGAGGTATGTTATTCATATCCAATTGAAACCCATTTTGTGTCATACCATAAAGCACGAGATGGAACTCATATGCATCCAAGAAAGGAAGCATATCAATATGAGATGCATAAAATCTCAATTATCCCCCATGCACATGTGAAAAGCCTAGATAGATATGATGCATACAACCAGCATAGAGTTGCCCTTTTTAGTGATTCGATACTATACCAAGCATTAATTCTCAAGCAATCAGACATATCCATACATCCATGCATGCATTCCATACAATCCATTCATCCACAACATATCCATACTTAGAGGCATCTTCTCCTCTTCCAAAAAAACCCTTAATTAGTTCACCATGAAGTGTCTTTTTTGACACTCCCTATACCTTCTTCCAAAACTCCAACAATAGTACCTCCAGAAAAAAAAAACTAGAAAAACCATAAATAAGTCTCTAATGGTTAAAAAGCTAATGCTTGCCATGGATATATTATGCAGGGCCATTCGGAGGATTTTTCCTAGGCTGATTATCCTTTATTCTACCTTTATTTATTAAGTTTAAAGAAAGGCATTCTCTTGTAGTAGCTGATTCCTTCCTCTTCTTTTTTTATTTTACTATAGTGAAGTTGTCTATCTCTTCTGAATACATGACATTGTTCTCCACTTCTTTTTGTGAAGGAATCCTCCACTTCTTTTTTTTTCTTCTTCTAATTCTTTTTCTCTATCTTTTAAGACTTCTTATCCTTTCAGCTTTTCTCCTCCTCCTCATCCTTATTCTACTTATACTTCTACACTCCTCCTCCTGCTTCATCTTTCTTCCATACATGCATATTCTTAAAAATTCTTCTTCTTTTTTTTATCATTTTATTTTTATTGTTCTTTTATTTCTTATTCTTTTTATTATTATTATTATTATTATTATTATTGTTGTTGTTGTTGTTGTTATTCTTCCTCTACCATTCATCTTCCTTTTCTTCTCACTCTTTCTCTTCCTCTTCTTAATCTTCTCCTTCTTTGACATTATCATCATCTTTTTATTCTTCAACTTCTTTTTATTCATTGATTTTACTTCTTCTAAAACTATTACTACTGCTACTTCTTCTACTACTAGGAATTATTTTACTTCTTCTTTCTCTTCATTTTTGTCCTCTTCTTCTTGAGGTCATGATGATATCATCTACATCCATACCACTCCTCATGGAGTAGATCCCACATCCAACCAAGTCTTTGACCATGGAATGAAAGAATTCCCACTACACCTGGCAGGCTAGTCAGGCCGTGAATGCAGTGGGAATAGACTTTCCAAAAAGCCAGCCCCAAGCCAATTCCGGTAAGAAAATGGATGCGCCATTATTCTTCTTAGATAGATTCTTAATGTAGTTTGGCTGGTACCTCCCTCTCCTCTGGTGGTGTAATAAAAGATGGTGGAGACTCGTTCAATGCTGGTTAACCGTTACTAGCCAATGTCAACTTATTATTTTTTTTCTTCTACTTCATGATCATGATCATGATCATCTTTTATTATTATTTTTATTCTTCTACTTCATAATATCATTATGATCATCATCTTTTTATTTCTTTATGTTCTTCTACTTCATTATCTTTTACTTCATCCTCATTATCTTTTTCTTCTTCTTCATTATCTTATTATTATTATTATTATTATTCTTCTTCTTCTTTCACAATAACTTTATTTTGTCTTTTTCTTTACCCTATACTTCTTTTTCTTATTCTTTTTTTTACTTTTTTTTCTTCTTCTTTTGCTACTTATTCTTCTTCTTTCAATCTATTATCATCTTCTTGAAGTATTTCTTCTTCGTGTTCTTCTCCTTATCTTTTTCTTCATTTTATTCCCTACCTTTTTCTTCATTTTATTTACAACCTTTTTCTTCGCCTTTTTCTTCAGCTTTTTCTTCAGCTTTTTCTTCAACTTTTTTTCCACCTTTTTCTTCACCTTTTTCTTCATCTTTCACTGCAACTTCTTATTTTGTTTTGTCTTATTTTTTATTATTTTCATTTTTTTACCTTCTTTCTTTTCTATTGTTGTACAGTTTTTTTCTTGTTCTTCTTCATTGTCTTAATCCTCTTTTGTTCAACATCATATTCTTCTTATTCTTATTCTTTATATTTTCTTTCTCTTTTGTTTATTTTTCTTCTTCATAAACATTATTATCTTCTTCTTTTTTACATTCTTATTGTTATAGTTTCTTTTTTTCTCTCTTTGTTTTCTCATTCTTCTGCTTCTTGTCATTTTTTTTCTTCTACTGGTTCTTATTATTCTTGTTCACCTCATTATTATCTGTTTGTTCTTCTTCATGTTCTTCTTCTTTCATATCATCATTATCTTTTTCTTCTCCATCTTCTCATTCTTACTCTTTGTATTTTACTTTTTCTTCTTTTATCTTTATCTTTGTCATCATTTTTTTCATCTTCTTTTTCTTCATTTTTATTTCTTTTTTTAGTATTTTTCTTCTTTTTATTTTTCTCCATCATTTTCTTCTTCTATTTCTTTTCATCTTCTTAATCATCTTATTCTTTTAATATTCTTCCTTCTTATTCTCTTTCATATTATTATTATTATTTTTTTTCTTCTTGTTGTTATACTTCTTCTCCTTCTTATACGTCCTACTATTCTACTTATTCTTCTAGTACTTTTTTCTGCTTTTCCCCTTTCTTTTCTTGTTCTTCATCTTATTTGTATTATTCTTCTTATTTTTTATATTTATTTTATTGTTCCTTCTTTTTCATCTTGTACTCTTTTTTCATGTTCTGCTTTTTATTCTTCTTCTATATCTTTTTATTCTTATTCTTCTTCTACTTCATATTTTAATATTATTTTTTTCATTATTTTTCTTCTACTTCTTATTCTTCTTTTTATTTTTATTATTTTTCTTCTTCAACTTTTTCTCCTACTTCTTATTATTCTTCTTATCCTTCTTTTTGTTTATTTTTATTATTACTCTTCTTCAACATTTTATTCTACTTCTTCTTCCTCTTCTTATTCTTTGTCTTTTTATCATTCTTATTCTTCTTCTTATTTTCATTCATTTCTTATTCATTTCACTTCTTCTTTTTCTATATGCTCTTCTTCTTCTACTCCTTCGTCTACCTTTTAAAATTTTGCTTCTTATTTTTTTATTCTACATCATTTTCTTCTGCTTCTAACTCTACTTATTCTTTTTCTTTTTCTTTTTTTATCCATCTTTTTCTTCTTTTCCTTTTTCTACTACTACTACTACTACTCAACATTCTTTTTTTATTTCTTTTACTTATTATTCTTTTGCCTTTTCAATATTATATTTTTATATTTCTTCTTTTTCTTTTGCTTTTTCTTGTTCATTCTTTTGATCATTTTGTTGTTTCTTCTTCTTTTTTATTTTCTTCTTCTCTGTCTTCTTTTTCTTCATAGTATTCATCTTTTTCCTATTCCACTCTTTTTCCTAATTCTTTATCTTCTTCTCTTTCATAATCATCATCTTCTTCTACTACTTTTTTTTTCTTATTACTTTCTTTCTATATCTTCTTCTTATACTTATTATTCTTTTTCTTTTTTTTTATTTTTATTCATGTTCTTATTCTTATTATTCTTTATTATCTTATTCATTTTTTTATTCTTTTTCTTTTCATATTTTTCTTATTTTTTTTACTTCTTCATTATTTTCTTATTCTTCCTTATTATCTTATTATTCTTCTTCTTTACTTTATTCTATTATTTATGATGATGATAATTATGCTTCATCTAATTATTATTATTTATCTTTTTTTTATTCTGATATTTCTTCATTTCTTCTTATATTTTTTCTTCTACTACACCTACTACTATTTCTTATTATTCTTCTTTCTCTTCCTACTCTTTCTTACTTTTTTTATTTTCCTTATTCTTATTATTGTTCTTCCACTACTAATTCTTTTTCATCATCATTATTTTATTCTTCTACTTTTGGTCCTTATTCTGCTTCTACTCCTTCTACTTCTTATATTTCTTGTTCTTATTTTTCAACATATTTTCTTTTATATCATATTTTTTTTCTTTTTCTCCATAGTTTTCTTTCTTTTTCTTTTTCTTATTCATCATTTTCTTTTTATTCTTTTTATTCTTATTCTTTTTATTCTTATTATTATGTTTCTTCATATTCTTCTTGTGATTTTTCTTTATTTTCCTCTTCTTCTTCTTTTTATTATCCTTCTTCTACTTATTCCCCCCTTCTCTCCCCCCCCCCTCCTCCTCATTCTTTCACTTTTTTTTCTTTTTATTTTGCACCTACTACTTTTTTTCTACTTGATCTTTTTCTTGTTCTTCTTATTTTTCTTCATCTTATTATTTTTCTTTTTCTTGTTCTTCTTATTTTTCTTCATCTTATTATTTTTCTTTTTCTTTTTGTAATATTATTTATTTATTTTCTTCTTTTGGTACTTATATTCCTCTTCTCCTTCTATTTCATTCTTTTACTTTTATTCTTCTTTTACTTCTCTTTCTTTTTATTATCATTATTCTTCTATTTCTTCTTTTTCATCATCATCTTTTTTTCATCATACGCATCTTCTTTTTCATATTCTTTTCCTTTATTCGTATTCTTCTTCTATTTTTTCTTCAACTTATTTGTTTTCTTCTTCTTCTTTTTTTTCTTCTTATTTAACTTTTTCTAATTTTACTTTTTCTCTTCTATTTTTTTTCTTATTCTTCTTCTATTTTTTGTCCTTGTAATTCTTGCTATTATTCTTTTAGTTCTTTTTTTTATTTTTCATTATCTTCTTCTTATTTTTTTTCATTATCATATTCGTACTCTTTTTATTCTTCTTATTTTTGTTATTCTTGTTCTTCTTCTTTTTTCATCAACTTCTTCTTTTTTATATTTTTCTTCTTTTTTTTTCTTCTTTTTTTTTCTTCTTTTTTCTTCTTCTGTTTTTTTTTTTCTTCTTTTTTTTTTCTTCTTTTTTTTTCTTCTTTTTTTTTTTTTCTTTTTTTCTTCTTTTTTTTTCTTCTTTCTTTTCATTATTCTTTTTCTTTTGCTCCTTTTTGTTCATATTCTCATTTTTTTTTCTTCTTATTCTTCTTATTTTTCTCATTCTTCTTATATGTTCACTACTACTTGTTCGTCTATTTTATCTTCTTTTGCTTCTTCTTCTTCTTCATATTTTAATTCTTCTTTTTTTTTGCTTATTCATTATTATCACCTTATTCTCCCTTTTATTTATCTTTTCCTTATTGCTCTTATTTTACTTTTACTTCTTCTTGTACTTGTGCTTTTTTTTATTCTTCATATTCTATTCTTTTATCTTTGTTTTATTCTTTTTATCCTTCTTATTCTACCCTTTCTTTATCTTTGTCGTGTTCTTCTTTTTTTTGTTCTGCGGCTTATACTTCTAATTTTTTTATACTTATTCTTTTGCTTTATCTTCTTCTTTTTATTTTTATTCTTATTATTCATCTCTATCTTTTACTTCACATTTTTCTTTATATCATTTATTTCTCCTTCTAATTTTTTTTCTTCTTATTCTTCTCCTCCTTCTATTTCTTCTTCTTCTTCTTCTTATGCTCCAGCTCCTTCTATTATCATTTATCCCTTTACTTGTCACATTCATTGATGATCACTCAAGAAAGATATAGATATTTACACTAAAAACTAAAAATTATGTCTAGCCTATATTTTAGGATCTCAACTCCAGAGTTGAGAGAGAGATTGGTAGGAAACTAATTTTTGTATGTTATAATAATGAAGGAAAATATAAAGCCCATTTTGAGAGCTTCTATATATCTCATTGCATTATACATGAAAGATGCCAACCAAGATGTCAAAATTAAATGGTGTAACTCATAGGATGAACCAAACTATTAAGAAAAGAGTTTGTTGCAAGCTTCTTGCATGTATCTTTCCTAATAATTTTGGAAATAAGTTATGTATGTGAATATTGATGTAATCAACATATGTATTGCCCTATATAAAATATTTCCAATAAAATGTGGATAGGAAAATGTAACTCATATGATCACTTGAAAGTATTCAATTGTGAAACCTTTATTTATATCTCAAAAGATGGATGATCAAAACTCAATGATAATGCACATCTATGTATCTTCATTTGCTATGGACAATAGGAGTTCAAGTGCAAACTGTGAAACTTGATCACTAAGAAGCTTATTATGAGTTGAGATGTGATTTTTCTACAAGACCAATTAGTAGATGATTGTGTTCTGAGTAGAGAGAAGAGTGATCTAAGCAGAGATTCCTATTTACATGTATTAGTTTCTTCTAAAGATCGCTCAAATTAGGGAGGGGGGATTAAGCAACAACTTGATGATTTTGAGCCATAAGAAATACCTAATATGTTTGAACCTTAGGATGTGCATGTTGAGGAGATGATTGATCATATTTCAACCATAACTAGGTAAGATCGAATTGTTCTTCTTGATACATCTAAGTCTAACTTGAGTAGATCATCTAGACCCAATCAATTATTTTATAGATTCTATTATTAGATATATCAATTGGGTCATGATGAACTAGCATAGTCTGAATTTTGGTAGCTTAGTCGGGCATCATGCCTTGCCTGACATGACATAGATCAGTTACCTAGGACATGCCATGCAAGCATGACATCATAGAAGGTTTCCCTAGCACAACATGATGATCCACAATTTTTAGCTAGCCATGTTGGATTGTGCTAGTTTATAATAGGTCTTGTTAGGTCAAGCTAATAGTGGAATGACACTAGCCAGTGGGCCACTAATAATGGTCAAATAATTAGTGCAGTGCCTAGTAGGCTATGGGCAGAGTGGAAATATATTTATGAACCCAAGTACAATGCATGAGATGAGAGTGTACAAAAAATGAACACATATTTATTATATCATAAAATATTTAATAATTTTAAAAATAATGATTCTATTTCTAAATCTGAATCTTTAATAATTTCATCAGTTTTACTATCGACGTAATCGAATATCATGTATTGATAGTCAACACATTAATCCATCATCAAGTAGGTATATTTCCATTAGTTTCCAATATTCATATTTTTTTGTGAATTTCTTATGTTTTATTATATGTGATAATCTATTTTTGTTCATGCTTGCACTATAAATTAATTATGTGATACAAATAATTATCATAAAAAATATTAGCTAAGGGTTTATCTCTAATTATTCTGGTAGACATATTAATAGCGACTCCATTATTTGAAGTGTTATCAAATATAATACTAAAAGGTTTATTTTGAATATCACATTTTTTAAAGTGTTATCATATATGTCAAATACTCATATATGATAGAGTCACCATGAGAATGGAAGATCTCAGAAAATCATAAAATTTTTATTAATTTCCACTTAGTATCAACATAGTGGGTGGTGATGCATTTGAATGAAGTATCATTGTGACAAGTCCATATCTCAGACATCATACAAATTATTCTACTATATTTTCTAAATTTATTAATTACTAATTATTTTTCTAATTTTATATATTTTATTATTTTATTTGACACCCCTAGTATCTTTATTTTTAATTATATTAAAACATATTTACACTACTATTGTTTAGCAATTTTTAAATTTTTTTTAGGTACATGGGTAGAAACCATGGAATAAAACTTAGTTTTAGCTTTAAACCTTTTAGTTTTTGATCGAGTTGTTGTTGTTATTTATATTTAAGTCTAATTCATTTTTATAAAATTCACTATTTGCCATTTGTTTATCTAAGTGACTAGAATGAAAGTAGGAGGAGAGTAGTGTTTTTTAATTTTTTATTTTTTATTATTACTTTATTTATCTAAGAATAGTTAAATAAAATAAAATAATTTCAACACAAAGTGTAACTTAACTTTATGTATATAGTACACTTTTTTGCCTCAACCATTTATTCTCATGCATATAAGTTATGACCAATCACCAAAATAAATATATCAATATGCTATTTATAAAAAAATATTTTTATTAAAAAATATTTTGTTTATTTTTTCATTTTTTTCAAGGTTGAAATTTGACAACATTTGAATTTCTAAAAAGAAGGCGCAAGATATGAATTGTAATATGATTGGTCTAAAAATCTAAAAAAGTAATTTTTTTTTAATTAAGACTAACAAAATAGCGATAAGCATCATCATATCATCAAAGACTAAAATAAAAGCATCCATTTTAAAATAGTTACTTTTTGTAAATTGTGGCCATGTCACGCTTCATGTCCGCATGCCATGCAGCCCCAATTCGGCAAGACTCGGCATGAGTCAAGCCATAGGCTAACATAAGTATGGTCTAGGTACAACTCTAGACCATGCAATGTTAAGCCTGGTATGACTAAATTGGGTTGTATCTGGACTACTGAACCTACATTATACTTTTATCTATGATTATATATTACTCATTCATATACATATTACAAGCCTGAGACTTTTTAGAAGGTCATCTCTCTTGGAAATAAAGAGGAATAACTTTAGGCGATGTAGGAAGAGATATAATCTCTTTATATAACTAGACTTATAATATGATATCCTTACCTAAAGAGGAGTAGACTCTAAAAAGCAAATAGCTTTTCAGACTAAAAGCAGGAGATGATAATTCTCAATAGAGACATAAGACTTAGTTAGTAATCAAAGAATTTAGTCAAAATAAAAAAAATTGAATTTGATGACATATTTTCTTCTACAAAGAATATATTTTCTTTTCGAGTAGTTCTGAGTTTGACTATCAAATTAGATTTAAAAAATGCTCATCTCGATATGATTATAATATTTCCTTATGATGCCTTTCATGAGACTCTACATAAATCATCTCGAAGGACCCATAATAGAAGTGAAATATTTTAAGTTGGGTATCGAGTATAATACCAAGACTAATGAGAAAATGAGAGATATGAATCATGTTTACTATGCCTCAACTATCGGTAGTTTTATATATTATATGATCAATATTAGATCAGATATAGTACATATTGCCAACATAACTAGACATTTTCTCTTGATCCCTAATAGATATCACTATGATGTAATTAAATCTATCTTGAGATACCTATGAGGTATTTCTTAGCTATCTTTGTGCCTAGTTGAATTTAAACTCATACATCTCAAATACACTTATTCTAATATTACTATTAATTTAGATTCATGCAAATCCATCTCGGATTATATAAAAAAAATATTTGGAGAGGGAACAATATCCTTGCAATTCAAGCTGATGAAGTATATAGTAATATTCCACACTAAGATTGAGTTCATTGTTGTAATAGAAGCTTGCAAAGAAACTTTATGAATAAAAAAGTTTCTTGTAGACTTGGATATGAGAGATGATACAAATACTATATTATTTAATAGTCAGAGCACTATATATCTCTCTAAAAGTTTAACCTTCCATAGTAGGTCAAAGCACATTGAGATATATTAGATAAAAATTCAATTATATTTAAAAAAATATACAAATAGAAATATCATCAATATGTTTATCAAATCATTATTGTTAATAAATTTAATTTCTTTAAGTTATGTGCTAATATGTATCTCTCTACCTAGAGCAAAGAGAGATATTTATTGAGTTTGCTCAAATTGGGTAGACCATTTTAGATTTAGTTATGTTTCTATTTGGTTATCTTAATAGTAATACATAATTATTATTTTAAGTATGCTTATTTTACATTTTTGTTATTGTCATTTTTGTTTTTTTTTTATGTTTTTTTTTGTAGGTGTAGATCATGATGAATCAAGAATGTGGTGACACGTGTTTTCAATTACAAAAGTGAATGCTTTTAACATGCAATTTTTTGGTTCCAAAAAAAGTGTGTTTCTCTTCTAAAAAAACAAATATAGAGTTCACTCTCATTTTTGTATGGACAAGATACAACCTATTACTCCCAATTTATATCCTAGCCAAGAATTTTTTTTTGTGTGCTACTATTGTTCTTCCTTTCCTTTTTAGAAGAAGATTATGTGTTCTTTGTGTACTACTGCATAAAGTGTGTGTTGTTGTAGATTTTCAATTGATGTGCATGGATGTTGTGATGCTACATAAGAATCTTAGAATTTCAATGATATGAAGCTTGTATCGTGCTTGCTTGCTTTAAAAATATTATGGATAGAAACTCATCTTTTGTCTAGAATACATCACAATTGTAAATATGGATTTTTGAGACACCAAGGCCAATAAACATATGCTATCACTTAAAGGATAATATATAATATTACTGGACCATTATCCCAAAAATGTCAAGTTCATATTTGTATTCTAAATTATCATATTTTAGAATTTTATCTTCTAGAAAATCAATTTTGCTTCAAACATAATTATTGGGTAAAATTTATTTTATGGAATTGGTGTGTGTAGGTGGGTCTTTAGTACACCTTCATTTTAGTACTATATATTTGACTTTGGATATTATTTTGCTAATTGAATTTTTTTTGTAGAATTGAATTGTGAATTTTGTATTTAAAATTTCAAATTTAATTTATTGATTTTATTTAAATAAAATTTATGGACTGAATTTATTTAATTAAAACATTATACTTTCAAAATAAAAAATTTAATCTCGATTTGGGCTTTAGATTTTTTTTCATTTAAAGTTTATGATGCATAACCAAACAATCAATTTATTCTTGTATTTTAGAGTTTCAAACTAACCACTATCAAACTAATGTCTCTCAACACAAGTATATAAGGCCCGACGCACAAGTCAACACACATCAACTAAAGATTATTATAATTATTGAAATATATATACATACTCCAATAAATGATAATGAGATTACTTTTCGAATGGTTAGTATCCTTGCTCGATATAGCTTTGAAGATAAATGTCAAGCATGGATTAGTTCAAAGATGTGTAAGATTTGAGTTGAGGTATCAAACGGGTCATGTTATGCTAGCATTTACCCATTTTTTTTTAGAACTATGTCAGGCATAACATGATTTTTAGCATGAGTTGTGTTGCGCAAGCATGACTTTAAAAATGGGTAGCCCGACATGATCCATTGGTTTGCATTTTGGTCAAGTCATGCCATGTCTATCAAGCTGGATCGGTTTGGCCATGCTAGCCTAGAACATGTAATGGGCTAGTCAGGCTAAAACTAACGTGAACGGGCTATCATGCTAGGTCAGGCTAGGCTAGCCTAGAATATATTGTGGGCTAATCAAGCCAAAACTAGCCTGAACGAGCTATCATGCTGAGTCATGCTGTGTCGTGCTTCTTGTACCAAAAAGTTTAGCCCGACCCAAGCCATTAGTTAGTTAATGACACATCCATGCACAATTCTAAACTATATTGTGCTATGTCGGGCACGACTAAATTGCATCATGCCCAAGCTGCCTAGCCTAGTTGACACCTCTAGGTTTGAGGGCTCTCTAAAATCCAAATGTTAGATGACAAAAAAAAATGATAAGACTTAAATGAACCAAGAATTTTTTTTTTTTGAATGAATCAATGAGATCGTTACAAATGGTATCAAAAAATAATGCAGACAATAATGTGACCATTATGGTTAGGATGTAGGAAAAGACTGACTAGTATGTTGGAGGTGGGAGGCCTAAGAAAATGAGATGATTGTAATAGCACAAGAGAAAACAGTAAGTATAAGGTATAGGTGTCAAATGGGTCGTGCTAGGTCGACATAACCCATTTTTTAGGCCCATACGGGCCCACATATTGTGCCAAGCATGGCATAGTTCCCTGGACGGCAGGCCTGGCACGACACAAGTCGTGCCGAGAGTCCACCCAGCACAATCCTAGACCATGCCGTGCTGAGCTCCAAGCCGAGCCTGGGAAGCTTGGCCCATTTGACACCTTTAGCATAAAGGGCTCTAGTGGGGGAGCTAAATTCTTAGAGAGAATCTTCTCTTTGCACCACATGGGAGTCATGGTCAATGATATATAAGCCATACTCAAATTGAATTGTAACAAGATGTTTTTTGGTATTATTGAGTGTATGATTTAAAAGATCTACAAAGTTAATAACATAGAACCCAGACCAGCTCAGAGATGGGTGACCATCATAAAACTCTAATAATTGTGGATGTATAAAAACAAAATTGTCAAGTTTATGAGGCCAAAATATATAATTTCTCATTTAATTTTATTAAATTGCCACATCACTCTACCTTAGATATATGAATATGCACAACAATAATAATTATAAAATTATTTACAAAATTATTTTCAAAATTTATGTTTAAGTAAGTCGGGATAGATGCATGAATCTCAATTCAAAGTTAGGATTCAAGCCTAAGATCTCACAAATAATTAAAAAACAAATAGGGGGTATTGATTGTAAAATAAATAAAAAATTTAAAAATATAAAAATAATAAAATACTAGCTGATCCTAAATAGGGTGGGATAAGATTTGGTTGATAATTATGGTAAAAATAATAAAAAATAAGTTATAAAAAATCGAAAATGATTCAATTATTAAAAAATGAAATTATAAGTGTTAGAAAATTATTGAAATAAAAAAATATATAATATTTATAAAATTTTGGAAATTATAAAAAATATAAACTAATGATTACAATTTATAAATTTAAAATAACTAGAAAAATTATAAAATTTTAAAATTCATAAAATATAAAAATTAAATAATTACAAAGATTATAAGAATCATAAAAATAAAATTAGAAATTTAGCCTAACATGAAAAAAAAAATTAACATAGCAATATAGAAATTATAAAAATATTAAAATTATAATTTGAAAAATCATATAAGTATAAACATATGTTCTAAAATAATTATACAATATAGAATTAAAATAAATATATTTTCTCTTTGTATAAAAAAAAGGAAAATTGAAAAGAGAAATAGGAAGAGAGAGAGATAGAGATAGAGATAGATATATAACGAGAAAGAGAAAAAATATAACATATTTAATTATTAATATAAGTTAGTGTAAGTGCCTTTTATAGGCTTGCAAAAGTCAATTTCATTTACTTATCTTAATTAGTAGTAAGTGATGAAAATCATAATTTATAAAAACTTTCGTTAGTGTGAATAAAGTCATTCACCATTCATGTAAGTAATTTATTTATAATGTTTTCTCTTAAATGACTATCATTAAGAATATGTCTCATTAAAACCTTGCTAGTAAAGTCCAATTGAATATAACCTAGCAATGAAAAAATGTATAATTTTTTTATGATATTGTTGATTTTTATTAGTCTATTAGGACTATCTTATTAAAACCTTACTAATAAAACCCACTATAATAAGACTTGAATAAAGGTAAAAATGTAGTATACTAATATCTTCTCATAAGCATGCTCCTCATGCTGATATCTTTAAGTTGACACATTCCATATTCATGTATTTGCTTCTTGAATGTTGAGATTGACAAATAATTTCATGAATAATTATACTAGATTATTACTTAAGTGTATTTGTTGAACATAAATTTCACGACTTTTCTATAGTTTGCATGTACAAAACAAATTTAAGAGAAATATATTTAGTTTTATCTCTTTTAGTATAACCTCCTTTGATATGTGCACTGCATGAAATAATTTTTTTCAAATAATATTTTCAAACTATCTTTTATAGAAGGGAGTTTGCATGTTTATTAGATATGTTGACTTATAGATACTAATCATGTACATTTCCAGCTTACTTCATGAATTGCTATATGTCTCTAAATGATTTGATGTTGTAGTCATTATTGTCTACTTAAAGAATCATCATGAAATAACAAGTCTATTATAACTAAACACATACCTTGTTTATGATCTAACATTATGTGGGCTGAAAGGTATCATGCATCAGCATATACAAGTAATTGTTGCTCTAATTCTTTTGAGTAAAATAGATTAATATTAGTTGTTCCTTGGAAGTAGTATAATATATGCTTGATACCATTCAAATATCTTTGGTTGGAGTAGAATAGTACTTGGCTAATAAATTGATAGAAAAAAAAAATAATATTTTGGCCAATATAGTTAGCAATATTAATAAGTGAATTAATGACACTAAGATATGTTACTCCAAGACAAAGAAATTATTAACTCTTTTAACAAGGATGAAATATGTTATTTTCACATCGAGTAAATAGTCAACCACTAGAAAATATAAATAGTCTAATTAATTCATATAAATATATTTTTTGATTTTCTTAGTATTTTTTATTGCTAAACCAAATCTCTAGTAGAGAAATACTCAATTTGAAGATAGAGATAAAAAAAATTTATCAAGATCTTTCATCTCAATTTTTTTAAATATTTTATTATTATTGTAAGCTCTTCAAAGTCTTAATAAATACACCTATTTGTACCTAAGAGACTTTACACCTTTAGTTATTTGGACTACATATCCAAAAACATATCATTTTATTAATGAGTTTAAATGTTTAATTATGCATACATAACTTATTTTTATTTTGGTTCATCTTTATTTCGACATTCTTTCATATTCTATGATTTAGGATCCTCATCAATTCTTAATGATATCTAATGCCATTTGGAAAATAAAAATTATTATTATTAATGACTTTATTTTGATCCCATTTTTTCTATTATGCATATTAATTATTGAGATCTCATAATTCATGAAATAAAAACATACATAAATCTCAAGTCTACTTTAAAAAACCATTTTAGCACATTGTGTACTTGTAATTGCTATATGGATTGCACAACCAAAGATTTGTAAATAAGAAATATTTGGTCTTTTTCCTTGTACAAATTATGGAGTATTCATGAAAATTTATTGGTTAAATATGAACCAATCTGGTAGCATGCATAATAGCATATCTCCAAGTATCCCCTTTAAGAAGATTGGCATCTCTAATGTTACCTTGCTAATTAATGATCTAACTACTAATTTTTCTTGTGAGCAAGTAGCACATGGGTATTCAGTAGGAAAAAGAATCTTTTGGTTTTTTTGTGTATGCTTATGAGAGTGTTCTATAAATTATTTGTAACATTGAGGATCCAAAGTGACCTAGCATATCCTATTAAAGAACAAAAGTCATTGTATTGTTAACCTTCTTATTCAAGATAACATATGATCTGATAGACTTTATATTTGTATGATATAATTCATAGGAGAATACGGATAGTTTTTCATGATAAGTTTCTTGCTAGAAATAATAGAAGTAATGTAAGGACATTTTGTATCATCTTCATTTAGAGTTATGATATGATATGCATTTCTTCAAATATCTTTAAAGTATGGAACTTTATTTGTGAATTTACTAGAATATAATGCATCATTGATATGAAATATAGTTCTATTTCATATCATTATGTTTGTACTTAAGAACCTTCAATTAATTTTGCAATACTAGATATGATACTTACATTGAAATTTGTTAATGTAAAATTTAGAACTATTTTTTATCTGGAAGAATTATACATGTGGTTGTATAGTCAATAAGATATATAATACCCTCATTCATTTTGAAATCAATAACACATGAATTTAAGGTATAACTAATATAAAAAATAATAAAATAACATGAATAGAGTCATATGTAATAATGAAATGAGGTATTAATTAATATGAGAAATATCATTCATGAAACATTTAGGTTTTCACTAGGAGCTCCAAAGAATTCAACATCCTAATATGTTAGGTATATTGATTACTATTGGTAAAAGTCATTTCTATCTTTTCCTTTTATTCCAGTGTTACATAGTGAATGTTAGTAAAATGTTTGAGTATATGGCATGTACACGACCAATACATTTTCATACCATATATTTTCATTATTCTTGGACAATTTTATCTTTTATGCACTTCTTATTTTATCTTGATATTAATCTACTTATGGTGGCAAGGATCTTTCTTTTCTAAGGATCGATGAGTTTGGGATGATATTGCTTTACTCAAGGGAGTCGTTTAAACCCATTAGACTAGGTTAATGATTTTTCATCAAAAGTTAAAAAGTTTATTTACAACCAATGATCAAAGATAAATAATTTTTTTAAAAAACATTAAATATTATAATAGTAAAGAAAAAATAATTACTAAGTTTATTATAAATTGCTAATTTTTAGTAAAGAAAAAGAAAAGAATTAGAATTATGAAAATGTTCTAAACTCTATATTTTCATTGATTTGAATCTCTTATTTATAATAGTTAGGTAATATCATAATTAAATACAATATTTAATTATAGACAAAGAAATATCAAAATTAAATATAATATTTAATTTATGAGCAACTATAAGATCATTCATAATTAATCATATTATTTCTAATAATAACAATAACAATACTACACTTTTTTTTTTATTTCTAATCAGAATAAATATTGATGTATATTCAAAATTAAAGTAACTCTAAGTTTAAGATTAGATAAAACATTGGGGGTATTATATTTTGTTGCACTCCCCAAAATATATTTAAAAAAAGATAAGAAAAGTTTTAATTTTGAAAATAAATGTATCAAACTATTAACTAATTGATTTTTGGTGCACTCTAATATAATAAACCAAAAATATTCATAACTCTATCGACACATGACGAGCTACATGGACACATGATGAGCTACATGGACACATGATGAGCTACATGGAATTCGACTAGGAGCTCGCAGTTAGGCTCAATGAGTTCGAATTTTACCACAAGTTCCTTGAGCTTGACAACTCCTAGAGGTTATATTTACATATTTATAAACCAATAAGTTAATAAAATAATTATTTATAAAGATACATATTTGTATGTATGTGTGTGTCTGTGTCTGTGTTTATATATAATCTAGTAGATATAAATATTTATAAATATACATATTTATATGTGTATGAATATATATATATACACATATGTTTATTTATTTATTTATTTATATTTATTTATTTATTTAACTTTAAAAACATAAAAATCACTTTCCAAATTTTAAAAGCAATTTGGTTAATGTTTCGGTAGTTTTCTAATTCAAAAATTGCTTTTCAAATTATAAAAGTAGCCTAATTTATGTTGTGGTAGTTTTTGAATTTGAAAATTGCTAAAATTTTTTTAAATATTGACGTATCAACACAAGGGTGCTTATTGTTTTTTAATTTTTGGGACCCCAAAATATAAATATTTTATGTTAATATGTTTGTTTTTTTTAACTTTAAGATATACCAATAAATATTTTCATTTGAGTCATAAAACATAATTATTTCTTATTTTAAGTGTTGGTTGTCGAGGAGAATCAAGTGTCATCGGTTGGTGAGAAAACTTGCAAAATAATTATTTAGCATGAATAGAATATAATACATAAAATTAATTGTGAGAGTGAGAAAAATTGTAAAATTAAACTAAATGATATAAACTTATAAACCTTTGATGCTAGACGAAGCTACTGCCTATATGACTAGGTCGAGTGTAGCTAGGGTGTGCATTGAGTTCAATCTTCAAGCTACATTCCCATAGAGAGTGTGGATTGGAAAGGATGACAAAGCATTGTAATAATTGCATGAAAATTGCCAAAGCATGAGCTTTGGCAACCCATACTTCCTGAATAGCCCCCTAGTTACTGTAATAATTGCATGAAAATGGGGCATGATAATATTGAATGCATTGTAATGAGGGGCAATAGAGTGGTTAGAAAGGGTAGCATGAAAAAGGGGAGGGTATATGGTAGAAACAAGTGGGTTAGGGTAGGGCAGAATGGGCAGACAATGGAGGATGCCATGAAGGATAAGGGAGAAAAGAAGGGAGAGGTTTTGGGGCATAGTGCAGAAAAAAATAGAAGAGAAGAGATAGGAATATTGAATAGGACAGAAAATGAGCAAGTAGGGAAAGGTAAAAACAGTAGTATAATTGGTAATAAAGGGGAAGAAGAGGAGTGGGAATATGAGAAGAATGATTTGATGGAGGAAGAGTTACAAGAGCTTTTGGCGCAAGAAGCTGAATCAAAAAGTTGTACATTGTACAACCGAAACAATGCAACATATAAGAACGTATTCAAGGGTCTAAAAGATGATTTGGTGCTAGGTTTCGGTAAGGGTCCTTGCACAAAAAAGGAAGGTGTGGGGGAGACAAAGCTATGAAAAAATAATTAGAGAAGGGTAAACATGAAGGTGAATGCTCAAGGGGCAAGAAGGGTGGACTAGGGAGGAGCAGCCTAGAAATGATATGGAAAATATGGGAGAAGGGCAGGGTAGAGAAGAGGAAAATAGGAGAGAGGTCGACTCTCAAAGGGGAGTGCTATCAGATGGAGTAAACACCCCAACTGGGGATGATATGCGGGTAGTGGAAGGAAATGGGTGGGAAAGAATCGATGGCACTAAGACACATAGCATAACAAGGAAAAGGAAAATGGGTGAAGAGAGGTACATGCAAAGAAGGATAGCAAGGAAGAGAGAGATGGAGTATAGTGGAATAGATGAGGATGGGCTGGTTTTTTCAAATGCTTTTGAGGCCAAGATTTGTAATTTTTTCATCCAAGATAAGGCGGACAGTGAGACGTGCACAAGCAAGTCTAAAAATGACCTGGAAATGGTTGCAAGGAAGTGGGCTTCATTTCATACACAAAGAAAAAAGCTATTGAAGATACCAAAATAATGGCTTCAAACCTTATTAAGTGTCTAGAAGAAATAGGAATGGAGCCGATTCGAGATATCATCTCCGTGGGACCATTTGGGAACATGAAGAAGTACTTGAAAATGAGATATATGCGTCGAAAAGTGTTATGAGAGCGCAAGCAAAATTAGATTTTGATAGATAGATGCATCTATTGGAACATAAGAGGAGTGACGAATATACCCTCTTTAAACATAATTAATAAGCTCATTAAAATGCATAAAGTAAAAATTCTCATTAAAGCCAATAAATGACGAATAAAGGCCACATTGTCAAATATAAGGGGTTAATGGGATTTGATAAAGCCATTGCAAATATAAATGAAAAAAATATGGGTTGTGTGGGAAGATATGTATAAAATTATAATTTTAAAAGACATAGTAGTTAATACATTTAAGGGTGAGTAATAAATAGGAGGCTATAATCTCGGTAGTATATGCAAAAAATATGAAAAAGAAGATAAAGAGGTTATGGCAGGAGATATCGGAGGTAGAGTCAAAGAATCTTTCATGGACCACTGGAGGAGACTTTAACGTGATTAGAAGCACTAATTAAAAAAGAGGGGGTCAACCTCTAGACACAGAGGCAATGGCACGATTAAATCGTGCCATTGCTAATGCGAATCTCATGGAAGAAGACTAATTGGGTTCAAAATATACTTGGTGTAATAATTGGAAGAAGTAGGGGGCGATTTGGGCAAGATTAGATAAAGTCATGTAAAATGCAAAATGGGTGGTTTCATACGGAGCCACACTGTATGATATTTAAATAGTACTTGTTCTGTTCACAGCTCGGTGCTCCTGAACTTCCAGACAAACTTGAGACCATTAAAAGTTTTTAGATTTCAAAACATATCAAGTCTGCATGTAGATTTTGAAAACATAGTAAGTAACTCCTAGCTAGAACATGCAGAAGGAAATCATCTGCAATTGTTAGCTATAAAGATGAGAAGATTAAAAATAACTTTTAATACATGGAATAAAAAGGTTTTTGGGAATACTAATAAAAGCATCATACATGCTAAAGAGAAAGTGATAAAGTGTGAAATAGAATATGAGAGAGACCAAAAAGAGGAAAGTAGATAGGATCTAAGTAAAGTAGAGGCTGAACTAAGACTTAGATTACAAATGGAGAAGGTTTTCTAGAAATAAAGAGCTAAAATCAAGTGGCTCAAGGAAGGAGATAATAATGCAAAATTCTTTCACACAATGGCAAAAATCAAATCCCAGAAATAGAAAATTAAAGGAATAAGAAACTCAGAAGGAGTCTAAGTGGAAAAAGAGGGGGAGATTGAATCTCATTTGGAGAAATATTTAAGATGCACCTGTGCAAGAATGGTGGAAATGAAGGGGGCACTTTAATGTGGGTAATGAAGTATCATATTTCAGAAAGGGAGAACACTAAGCTAGCTGAATTCCAGGAAGAAGGAGAAGTTAGAGTAGTAGTTTTCAGCATGAATAAATAAAGTGCAATGGGGCTAGATAACAGGAATAATGTTTTATTCCAATAATGTTGGCCCATCATTAAAAAATACTTAACTCAGGCTATCACATGGATATTCGCGAGAGAGGTAGGGGGGGGGGGGATGTAGGGAGAAAGTGAGAGGAAGAAGAAGAGTGAGGAGGGGGAAAAAGAGAGAGAGTGAGAGGGAGGAGGGAGAGAGAAGCAGGGAGGGGACAAATGAAAGAAGGGGGGTGGGGGGGAGGGTGGAAGGGGGAGAGGGAGAGAGAAAGGGTGGAAGGGGGAGAGGGTGAGGGAGGGGGAGAGAAGGGGGCAGAGAGTGAGATAGAGAGAAAGAGAGAGGGAGGGAAGGAGAAAGAGAGGGATAGGAAGAGAGAGACAGAGAGGGAGGAGGGAGAGAGTGAGAGAGAGGGAGGAGGGAGAGAGTGAGAGAGAGGCAGAGAGGTGGGACGAAGAAAGAGGGGGGAGGGGGAGGGAGTCGAGAGGAGAGAAAGCGAGAGATAAAGAGGAGGGAGTGGGGAGAGAGGGAGGGAGGGAACGAGAAATTGAGAGAGGGGGAGGGGGAAGGAAAGAGGGAGAGGTAGGTAGAGGGTGAGGGAGAGGGAGGTAGAGGGTGAGGGAGAGGGAGGTAAAGGGTGAGAGAAAGGGAGAGGGAACGAAAGAGAGAGGGAGGTAGAGGGAGCGAAAGAGTGGGAGAGAGGGAGGGAGAGGAAGGGAGAGAGAGAGACAAAGGGAAAGGGAGTGAAAGAGTGACAGAGAGAGAGAGAGGGAGGGAACGAGAGATAGAGGTGGAGCGAGGGATAGGGGGTGTGACCGGGAGAGAGATATAAAAGAGGGGGGCGGGCAAAAGAGAGAGAGAGAGTGGAAGAGGGAGCTAGAGAGAGAGAGTGGAAGAGGGAGCTAGAGAGAGAGAGAGAGTGGAAGAGGGAGCTAGAGAGAGAGAGAGTGGAAGAGGGAGCTAGAGAGAGAGAGAGTGGGAGATGGAGCTAGAGAGACGTGTGTGGGAGAGGGAGTTAGAGAGAGAGAGAGAGTAATAGATTGAGAAAGAGAGGGAGAGGGGGAGGGGGAGAGATTTTATATTGAAGTACAATACAATTACAAATAGTTAAAATGAGTTGTTTATGATATTATTTGTCCCAAATTTATTATGTACCTTTTTGTGATTTTTAAAAATTATTTTCCCGACTTGCCCCTAACTCCCAAAGCCAAAAAGGCTAAAACATACTTATTTTGTAAAATAATGTTATTTTGTTTAATTAATAAATATTAGGAATTAAATTCGAGTTGAACATCTGAAAAAGCATTCTAACGTGGATTGAAGCCACTTAACTAGAAAACTTCGAACGATTTCTTGATCGAACTTAACGAGGTGAGATCCACACCGTTTTTCTTTTGCTTCAGGCGTTCCATAATCATATCGGTGATCAATTTTTTCTTTCTCATTGGATTCAGTTATCCAATTTGCGTTTTCCTGTTCTCTTTGAATGTTGATTCTGGCTGTTCTGTTTTTGAAGATTTTTTTTAAATTTTAAAGTGGTATTGTAATTGACAAATGTGGTAGTTGACATTAAGATGTATGAATGAAGATTTTTGATCACCCTTTTAAATCCCTTATTACTAATTTTCATTCATTCCCATTAAATCGATTCTTTTTGGTTATTGATTTATTGTTGATCACCTCATTTTTTGTCTTAGATTTTTTGTTAGCTTTTAAAGTGTACATTTCAATTTTTTGAATTACTTATTCAGTTTTATGTTATCTATTTTGATGAAAGGGCCTTAATGATTTGCACAATGTGTGTGTGTGTGGGTATAATACATATAAATTTTTGACAAGCCCCAAGAAATTCTATTCAAATGAGTCATTACTTATAACATCTTGGTCAAATGTAAGAGTATGTATTAAATAGACTTATTTGATAAGTATGGTATAAATAATATATATTTGGGCCCTACTATAGCTCAAAGAGTCTCAATTAATATTATTGAAGTGTTAGATTATTTCATTAATGTATAAAGCTATATACAAGAATATTCCAAATAATTTCAGTATTATAAATCTTTTAATATTATTATATTATTGCATTGTATTTTTTTTATTTTCTTGTCTTTTTTTCATAATTTTTATTTTTTTATATTATCATTGAAGTTGTTTCTATACAAATTGAAGTTGTTATAATACAATTATTTTGTTAAGGAATCTTATATCAAAATAAATATTGTTTGTAATTATTTGAAGAATTTATATAAGTTTTTGTTTATTTTTATATGGATTGTAATAGTGAGAGTATGAACCTATTTATTTTTTTTCATTGAAATTTTTTAAGATCTTATTCAATGTTCGTCTAGGTGGATTCCATTGTGGGGGTGTGAAATTTCATACCCTTTTGAATTCTCATTAATATATTTCCCTTTCTAACTTTGTTTGACACTGATATATTAACATTGAATTGAATGACATAAAGACTCTCAATTCATCTATAATTCCCAAATTTGAGTCAATAATTTTGGTACTTGACTCTAGTAGTAGAGTCTCATCAAAGCACTATATCTCATTGAATGGAGATATCTCAACAATCTATTCAAGGAGGTTTTTTATTGAATGTGATGCTATATTCCTATTTCGTATATTTGAATTCTTGAATGAATAAATTCATTTAAATAAATTAATTTTTAACTTTGCTATTAGTTATATTTGAATTCCTATTTTGTACAATCTACTCTTGTAGAGGTCAAGAGAATTAATAATAGATTTATGTCCCTAGATTTTTCATCATTCTATTATATCTTTCGTAGATATTTCATATTAATTTTTCCATGTTTAAAGGTGTTAATTAATTTTATATTTTTACTATTAAATGACCTAATTTTCAAAAATTTATTTTATACCCATTAACGTGGGTTAATTTCTTTATCCGTCATCATCCAAGAAAGTGTGAGAATCATTTTCCTTTTGACACTATGATTGGACACCATCACAATGGTTTTTTTCCAAGCCATTATGCTAGAACAATATAGTGGGTTGCATAAAGAAGATAACTTCTTAGTATTAGTATATATCAATAATTTATAATTAATATTAAATTATAGATGAGTTTATCAAGGTTATCCTCCTTTTTTATTAGATCTTGGGATCAACAACACAAATATAACTCAGAGGTGGGGGAGCATTTGGATTGCCACCTAAAATTAAATAATTTTTTTTATTTTTTCTTTTTTTTCATTGTAATAATCCTAGATATGTAGAGATTAAGGGAACTAGTGATAAATTTATAGCTTTCAAACTATTAGTAGATATAGAGATTTTAAATATAACTAGTGTTTGTGCTTCATAAGTTGGACCTCAAAATAATGGAGAAAATTTTTTTGAAATATATAAATGAATTAATACAAAGCATATCAAATGGAAAAAAAAATTATAATTGGTGGAGACTTAAATAGGCATGTAAGGATAAATAATAAATATTTTAAGAGATATAATGAAAAATATGAGTTTGGAGAAAAGAATGAAATGAAACGATAAATTTTAGATTTTATTTTAGCTTATAATCTTAATATAGCTAATATCTACTTTAATAATAGAGAAAAAAACTTAATCTTCATAAATGATTCTAATTGGAATCAAATATGTTTTTTTCATTAAAAAAGCGAACATATTATGTAAAGGTTGTAAAGTAATACAAAGTGAGAATTTCACCACTTAATATAAATTAGGCATAATGAATATGTATCTTAGGAAGTATAGTTATACATAGATTTCAAATAAATATTTGATAATTAAATGGTGGAATCTAAAGGGAGAAAATACAAATATTTTTAGATAAAAACTAGATAACAAAATTAATAAGTCCATAAACATAAATATAATTATTTTGTGGAATGAAATGCTTAGGTGTATAAAAAAAATATCTAAAGGACTTTAGGCGTGTCTAAGAGAGTTTTTTTCTCACATAGGAAAACGTTGTGGTGGCATTCTAAGATCTAATAAATAATTAAGGAGAATAATAGGAATGAATATTTTGAACTTGTGTCAAAAAGCTTAAAGAAATCTAAAAGGATAGTGAGTGAAATTATGTTTAAAACACATGATAAACTAATAAAGTAAAGATAAATAAAATACTATTTGTAATCTATTTAAGATGAGATAGAAGAAGAGCAAAATTATTAATCATGTAAAGTGTTAAAAAAAATAATCAAATTATAACATAAGATGAACAAATCAATGAAAAATAGAGAATATATATTTATGAACTCTTAAACAAGTTCATAGATTCATAATGAAGTATCGAGGATGATAGCGAGTTAAATAATTTTTGATATATAATTAAGATAAGATTCATAAAAATTATGGAATTTCTTAAAAATATGCATTTAAGAAAAAATCTTAGGGCTCGATGATATGCCTATTGAAGTTGAGAGGGTCATGTGTGAGAAATGTGAGATATGGTTGATTATATTTGTTTAACAAAATAATGATTATCAAAAATATCAGTTAAATGAAGATAAAATATAATAAAATTTATTCATAATAATAGAGATATTCAAGATTTTAACTTGTATTGAGGTATTACAATTCATGAGTTATATTATAAAATTTTTTAAACAAGTAATTGAACATAAATCAAGAAAAGAAATAAAATTTTAAAGAAATGACTTGAATTTATGACATGTAGATCTATTATAAAAAGTATTTATTTAATTAGATAATTAGTTGAGAAATATAAATAGAATAAAAATGATTTGTGTATGATTTTTATTGACATGGAGAAAACTTATGTTAGTCTTAAAAAATTTAATATGATAAGAATTATGTAAGAAAGAGGTATCATGCATGTACATTGACTAATTAAAGACATGCACGAGAGAATGATATATTGAGATATGTTAGTTTATAGTATCACTAATGAATTTCAAATAATTATGTGATTTCAATAAGGATCATCACTTAATTCATATATTTTTGTATTAATTATAAATGAATTAAGAAGAGACTTTTAAAAATATATTACTTAAGATATGTTATTTGTAAATGACATAATATTACTTTATGAAACCAATAAAGTATTAGATAGAAAAATAAGAGATTTTCAAGAATATATTTTTTGGTATATATTATTCTTAGATGACATAATATTAGTTTATAAGATTGATAAAGTGCTAGATAGGAAAATAGAAAATTGAAGGGTAACGCATAAGTCTAAACAATTTAAGATTAGTCATAGCAAGATAACATATTTGAAATATTAGTTTACTCATATTAAGATTAATAATGATATAGTAATCAAAATAAAAAATAAGAAATATCATCAATCAATTATTTTAAATACTTATGCTTTATTTTAAGTAAAAATATAGAGATTAATAGGGATATATCGTATAAGATTAAAGTAAGATCAAATGGAGACTGGAGAGCTATATTGGTTTCTATGTAATAGATAATTACTAAATAGGTTGAAAGAAAAATTTTATTGCATAATGATAAAAATAAAATTAATTTTTTTTTGTGAATGTGAATTTTAGGCTATGAAGAAACAATGTATATAAATAATGAGAATACCATTTGAGGATAATAAATTGAATGTATGATAAAATTAAGATGAATAAAATTATAAATAAAATTACTAAGAATAAAATTAAAATAACTCATATGTTAGTTTAAGCTTGACTAAAAGAAGTTGTTTGCTTTAATATAGATCATAAATTATTTATATATGCTAATGTTAAGAAGTTTGTTTTAAATACATATGCTATATTGTTAGATTATAGAGGCATGGAAAAGTCCATAGCATTGTTGCTTGTTCATAGTGTTAAAAGTGTAATGGTTCATGCACTTTCTTGAACTAGGTTGGATAAAGAAGTTAACCCAAGTTAATAGATTAATGATATGTCATGATAAAAAAAACACCAAAGTTAGTTATTAAATGGTAAAACACCAAAGTTAGTTGATGTCATAAAATATATTAATGTTGATATAAGATGTCTACAATAGATGAAATGTCATGATAAAAAAATTAGGGAGATAGTTACTTGTAGAGATTAAGAAAACTAGTAGTTGGCTTATAATAATTAAATTATTAGTAGATAAAGATTTTAAATATGATTAGTGCTAATGTTTTATAAGTAGGATTGTGAATGAATACTGAAATTTTTTTGGAAAGATATAAATGAATTAGTACAAAGTATATCAAATGAGAAAAATATCATAATTAATAGAGATTTAAAAAAGCATGCATGAGTAAATAATAATGATTATGATAAATACCATGAAGAATATAAGTTCAAAAAAAAGAATGAATAGAGAGGATCAATCTAAAATTTTGTTTTAGCTTATGACCATACCATAGCTAATATATATTTAATAAAGAGAGAACACTTAGTGATCTTTAAAAATGTTTCTAATCAGAATCTAATAGTTTTTTTATCATTATAAGAGAGAATAAAGTATCAGTGATATCAAATAAGAGTGTAACTACTAAACATAGATTTGTCATAACAAATATGTATTTAGGAAGTATAGTCATAGATTGACTTTAAATAAGTGTCTGAAAATAAAATGATAGAATCTAGAAGGAGAAAATGTCAGAGTTCTCAGGAAAAAAAGTACTATTTAGGAGAACTCATCATGATCTCATATGAGGTTGTTACATGGAGCTCGTGACAAACTCCTTGCATCTTGTATGAGCTTCTTATGTTTGGACTTGAGAGATGGGTACTAGCAGTTGTTTTGAGTAAATATTATTTTTGGAATATTTATTATAATAGATATCTCAGGTTAAATTTTAAAAGGTGAAAGCATAAGGTGATGTGTTTTTGTGTTCGTGAGACGAGATATTTTTGTGTTCGTGAGGCAAGACGTAAGCCTCGAGACATTAAGACGTAAATTTTTCGAGCATCATAATATATAATTAATTAATACTTTTAAATATATAAAATAAAATAATATAAATTAAAAAATAAATTAATAAATATTATGGATTATTTTATAATTAATACTATTTATTAATTTAATAATTTTATCAAATTATCAAATTAAAATATTATTTTAAATTTTAATAAATTTAAAATTTAAAATTATATAATTTTCTCCTTTTATTTTATTTTTAATTTAATACTATTTAATAATTTAATACTATTTTTCAATTAATACTATTATTAAATTTTAATAAATTTGATAATTTATTAAATAAATATATTAATTTTTTCTTGTTCCTCTTTCTCGCCCCTCGCCCCTCCCCCTCGCCCCTCCCCCTCGCCCCTCGCCCCTCCCACTCGCCCCTCTCCCCTCGCCCCTCCCCCTCCCCCTAGCCCCTCTCCCCTCGCCCCTCCCCCTCGCCCCTCTCCCCTCGCCCTTTCCCTTCTTTACTTGCCCTTGCCCTTCTCTCCTGCTCCATGGAAAGCTCAATGTAGTTTCATAGAGCTCCAGTTAGCTCCATTGTGGACCTCGAGGAGCTCCGTTGAGCTCAATGGAGCTCACGTGAAGCTTCGTTGAGCTCGATGTTTTTTTAATGCATCGAGGTGTTTTACGAATGCCTCACCTTGAGGTACGCATCAATGTGTTAACAAAATGATTTTTAAAACACTGATTTTAAGGGAACTATTTTTCAAAGCTATCATCTTATGTTATTATCTATTCTCACTTATCTTGTTTGATAATTTTTCTAAAAAAATAATAGTGAAAAAACAAATTGTGTACGATGCATAAATTCTTACTTGAATCCATCACAAATTTATAATCATAAGACTTGTCTATTAATATTAATTTATATGATTATATAATATTAAAATAAAAATAAAAAAATATATAGTTAACATCTGTGTTGCACGGATACGCCTAAGGACTGCTGTGTCCACGTGTCCGACACGTGGATACGGAGACACGGGTCGGACACGCATCGGACACGTGTCCGATAGGCCAGGGGTGGGTTTTGGAATCTGCATCGGGAGGGGGGGAAGGCTCGGGAGGGGGGGAAGGCTCGGGAGGGGAGTTTTGGAGGGGGGGAAAAGGTTCGGGAGGGGGGGAAGGCTCGGGAGGGGGAGGGTGTTAGAGGGTTTAAATTTTTTTTACATTATTTTAAAATACAAAATTTTAAATTATTTTAAAATACAGTATTTTTAATTATTTTAAAATATCTAATATTTATAATTAATAAATTTTTTTTAATTTTATTTTTTTTATCATGACGTATCCTAGTCGTATCCGTATTCTAGTTTTTTAGAATTTGCCGTGTCCCCGTATCTTGCCGTGTCGTATCCCCGTGTCCGTATCCGTGTCCGTGCAACATAGGTTAACATTATTACAATTTGAGATTTTGAGAGAATTGAGAATTAGAGAGAATAAATTATAGTTTGAGTGTGAAAATTAATAAATATTAAATTTTTATTTATAAAAAAGTGTAAATAAAAATATTAATTATTTTTTAAATTTTTTTGGGAAAAAGCAAATAGTCATTGGATTTTTTTTAGAACCATTAAAAATAAATCTAATGGTAGAGATGAGGTTTATTAAAATCTATTTTTTTAAAATGTTCTATCAGTAACATATATGTAACAATGATAATGTTGTGTCATTGTTAATTTATACTTTGAGTTATTTTTCTGGATAATTTGTGAATTAAAATTAATTTCAACATTGATCTTTGTTACTTATTTGTGTTGTGTTTATTTTGAATTATCTTGTTAATTTATTTTTTTGAGTTATTTTTTTAGATAATTTAACTTAGATTTTTTATATTTCTATTGATATTTATTTATAAGTTTGAAAGATTCTAAAAAATATTTTATTTCTTGATTATCAGTATGGATTATATATATATATATTTTGATGATAAAATTTTCTTCTAAGTATTTTAGTGTGTTGGACTTTTTGTATGTGCATTCTCATCATGGTTACTTATTACCAATCAAGTTGAGAATATTTTTTTTTAGTATTGGGCAATTGTGCTCCCACAGTTATGATTTTAACGTACAGAAGACAACAAAATAACAACACAATAAATAATATATATATCCAATCAACAATCCAATCACGGCAGAATAAAAAAAATGAAAGATAAAAATCAAAAATAATGTGGTTTGCTAGTCGCTCAGTACGACTAGCTACATCCATCAGAATATGCTTATGTGTTACAAATAAAATCAAAATATCTTATAGTATGTGTAGCGCAGAGACAATCACGATAAATCGCGCAAAGAGAGAGAGAAGAAGATGAATAGTTTCGGATCCAAAAAAATAGTAACACGAAAATAAAATACAAAAATATTTATAATAAAAAATCTCAGTTCAATTAACCGGAGCGGGTTGGATCATCGGATGAGTCAGGCTTTGCTCCAAAAATTTTGGTTCATTGACCAGACCGCGAGATCTTCATTATTGTGCTACTGCTGTATTCCCGGTCTCTTAATATTTTCTTTCCTATACTTATATGAAAATATTAAAATAGAAATATTTGGTTATACAAATAGATTATTAAAATAAGTTATATATATAGCATTTAGTCTTAAGATATTTTAATATTTAAGTGTGAAATTTTTCAGTTAAGAAAAATTATCAAAGTTTCCTATTATGTATCAATTATCAATTTGGTTTGAATAATAATATATTTGATTTTTACTTTCAAACATATAAGGATGCAGTAGAGATTTGATCAGAGAGATCTTTATATATTTAATTATTTTTATTGATGATTACTTAAGTGTATGCATGAATATATTTATTTCATGATAAATTATAAGTTTTTTTTTATTTTTTAGATAATAATAAAACAATAATCTAATAAAAAATTAAAAAATTTAAAAATAATAATGCATTATAATATATATTATAAAGATTCATCACTTATTTATAAATAATTATATTATATGTCAGACTTCTTGTGTTGGCATACCCCAATAAATTGAGATTCTTAAAATAAATAATTGAATTTTGAGGATATTTATGCATAGAAATAATATTCTAAAATATTTTTGGGAAGATATGATTTTAATTATGAACTACTTAATGAATTGATTTCTTATTTCTAACATTTCTTATTATATATAATTCTAGATCTTACATTTTTGAGAAATTATTTAGCTTGTTTCTTTTAATTTTTTAAATATATTTATTTTATTCTTGATTACTCTATAGGATGAGACAAACTGGTATTTAAGTATATGAAATATATTTTTTTGGATACTCAAGTATTAAAAGAGTATGCAAGTAATTTTTACTTGAGATTGATAGAATTTTAAAAAGTATAAATGTTATTTTTTTGATCCTAATTTATTTTGTAATGATGCATGCTTTTCACTCTAATGTGACTTGAGAATTATTACTATGATTTTTGAAAAGGTTTGTCACAAGTGAGTATTCATTGTGAAAATATGTCTAAATGAGAAGTTAAATTGTTTGATGGTGAGACTTGTAGTGATGAAATTCACTTAGATATGTGATATGAATTATTAAGATACTTTTTCTCTAGTAGTTATAATGATTTTAATACAAAATTTTATTATATTTTTTGCAAAATCTCACAGTTAAAGAATACATGAGTTAGTGGCCAAAATTATTCTAGTATGAATTCTTATTTCTCTTTAAATATTTTACAGCTAGAGAATTTATTAGTAAATGTAAAGAATATAATTTTTCATAGTGACCTCGTCGAGGTGTATATGGAGTAATCATATCACTTTCGAGCAACATAGTTAGATATAATTTATAGATTATAAAATACATTATATGTCATGTAGTAGTCATCCTAATCTAATTTTATAAGTTTTTTGTAGGTAGTTATCTCATTTGAATTACACGGATATATTATAATTTTTTTTTTGTTTTTTTAAAAGATTCCTGATGACAGAGTGATTTTGTTAGTTGTATACGTTCATGGTATTCTAATTATAAAAAATAATGAGTTGGTATTAACTAACTTAAGGATTACTTTTAGACAAAATCATAGACAAATAATTTAGGGAGATTTAAATATTTTCTCTTTATAGAGGTGATTTATTTTATGAGAGGTATCATCTTGACACATAAGAAATGATTATTTTGTAGATATTCATCTTTTAGGTTATGCTATTATAGATATTTCTATTGATCAATGTATTCATTTTATTTTTAATATTACTTTCTTTAATTGTTCTCTTTGTTACTTATAAAAGAATTATACGTGTGATTAATTATTTAACTAAGACTAAATCATATATAACATATATTGGTAGTATAATTAGTTATTTCATTGATTTTTCTTGGTAATTTTATCATTGATATAACTTTTTGCATACTGAGATATGTGAATAGATTTTCAAGTCTTGAGATTTTTTTAAATATTATGGGTACTTATAATTAGCCAAATATTTAGATTCAATTTGGGCGCGAACATGTATTAAGAAGAGATCTATGATATAATTGTATCATTTTTTTTGATGTAATCTTATTTTTTAGAAAAATAAGTTTTTCGAGATCTAATACAAAGATAGTGTTTAAAGCTATGATAATTATTATATATAAGATAATTTTGATATGATATCTACTCGAATAAAATCAGAGATATACATTTTTTTCATTAGTTTTTATTGTGACAGTCAAATAATTAGATATATTATCTTAAATTTAATATTTTATGAGCAAATAAAATACATAAAAGTAAATTATGTTTTTCTTCAAGAAGAAGATTAAGGATGAAACTGTTGCTAAAACATTTTTTTAAATAGTCGAGCATCTAATAAATATCTTTACAACAGTCTTGAAGAATTTGTATTTTATTTTTTTCTCATCTAAGCTTGGTATCTTGGATTTTTACATATTAGTTTGAGAAGGGTATTATAGTTTGCACTTTATATGTTTTTTTTCTTTTATTTTTATGTTTTTGATGTGAGCCCTCGAACTGTGAGTTGTGCCAATCAATTTTATTTTTTAAATAAGGATGTATGATATATGATTTTATTCATCCTGAGTGATTAATTTTTATTTTATGTTATGTGGTTTAAATTTTAATACTAATTTTAATATTATATATTTTAATTTCTTATTCTTACTTAATAGTTGTAGGATCTCGAATATTTTTTTTTAAGATACTTGGGGGGTGTATTCATTCTTGACTTTAATGACAGATTTTTTTTAATGAATGAATTTTGTTGATTGTCACAATTTTTTAATGACTTTGAAAGACTTATGAAAGATTTTCATAAACTTTCATAAACTATTTTTAAAAGATTTTTAATGATTTTGTGAGAATTTTAAAGAAAAATTTATAGTTTATAAATTTTGTTGGATTTTCATAGAATTAATAAACTTTTATTGAATTTTAATAGACTTTCATTATATATCTAAGTTAAATAAAATTATATTATTATTTAATAATGAATAAAATGCATATAACATAAAATTAAAGTAAAGTAATTACATAAATATAGAACAAAATTACCAAGTACATTATTATTAGTAACCCAAACATTGCTCCACATATTAGTAGCTATAGTAGCCCTCCATTCGTTAACATGCTCTCTTTGTTGTTTTTGAGTATCTAAAAATGAGTTAAAGTTTTTCTCTTCATTAATTGATAATGATGAAGATAATGTATCCTGCACAAGGTAGCACTAGCTTGTTCAAAGAAAAAGCAATATCATATTACTTTTTATGAATACGCCCCTCTTAAAATAGTCTGATTAGTTGTCTAAAAATTGTAGGAAGGTAAAAAAAGAAGATTGAAAATTTGGAAACAATTTGATATTAGCATAGGTATTTCAGAATCTAATCAACTAAGCATTCAGAAGAAAAATTGTCAAAGAATCACCTGATGAGTGCCCTTGAAAGGAGAGGAAGCATTGTTTTCTTTGAACAATGAGTCATTGTGAGTTGTGAGTGAAAGGGTTTAAGCATATACGTTCAGGTAACTGTTTTGTAAAGAAAAAATGGCATACCAGGTAAACTTTGAGCTATTAGGGTTCCTACCTCAATTGGAAATTGAAAAACATCAAAATTTTTTAGGAGTATGGAAGAGAATTCAAGAAATTAAGTATTTATATATATAAACCAAAAGTCTATAAAAGTTATTCAAGTAGGAAAATTTATAAAAGTCATGTACTTGTTTAATACACCTAATATTTTTTGACTCTTTAAAAATTTATATTGAATATTACTTAACCTTAAAAGATTTTAAAAATGTCTATAGAAGCATATATTGAATATCCCATAATTTTTGTAGTATTTAAAACTCATGAATGAGCTTACTCCCTTAGTCATCCAAGATAATGACATTCTATGTTAGAAGAATTGAGTGCAATTTTATCTAATCATATATGTTAGAAGATGATGCTATGAGCTGTAGATAAGTGTAAATGGTGAAGATCCAATTTGAGGGAAATGTCAATCAACTCAAAACTAGGTTGGTAATAAGAGGTTTTATACAAACTTATGATATTGACTATTAAGACATATTCTCATGACCAAAATTACTTTTTATGTTTTTACCTCTCATTGCATCATCACACGAACAGTGTATTAGTTATATGTAAGGATTGCTTTCCTTTTTGTGTTCTAGAGGAAGAAGTATCCATGCAATATCTATTAGGATTTATTTTTCCCGTAAGTATAAGTATAATATATAGTTTATGAAAGATTTTTTATGGCCCAAACCCCAATGTAATCTTTTAGGGTATGATTTAATGAATTTTCTTTGATAATTATTATATTTGATTTTATGAAATATATGTTAGATTATTCATATTTCTTTTCATGTCAATCAAGAGATGAATATGTGATTTAATTGTTTATGTTGATGAACTATTGATTATATGGGATGATCAATTGAATATAATAGAATAAAAATTATTTTTTATAAACTAAGTTTTTGACTAAAGATTTGAGTTGTTTGTATTTTCTCGGTATTAAGGTTAAATATTTAAGATGTGCGATATTTTTTTTAAGAAAAGATGTGATTTGAATTTTTTTATGACCTTGGTATATCGGGATGTACATCAATTGACTCAACATTTGATACTAGTATAAACTTATCTATAAATATTGATTTATCAATTGGCTTCACTAGATATATGATGATTATAAGAAATTAAATAATTTAATCGTAATTAGATTAGTTTTTACCAACATTACTAGTATAATTAGTTTTTTTTTTTAGATTTTCAAAGACATTTATATGAATGTAGTATTTAAGATTCTGAGATATTCGAAGAACATTTTAGGACATGAGATATATTTAAAGATTGTGGTCATTATCGAATAAATGGATATTCAAATTTTAGTTGAATTCATGTGATTACAAAGAGGAGATCCATCACAAGTTTTAATATTTTATTATAGATAACCTCATTTCTTAGAAAAATAATATATATATACAATTATTTTGAGATCTGATATAGAGATGTAATATAAGACTATGACATTAGTTATCTGTGAGTTTTAGTAGATCAGTTACTTTTTGGAGGAATCTTGCCTATTAGTTTAAAAATAAATCATACTTTATTGTGCAATTAGGTAGCTTGACATATTATGCCAATTTAATTTTCAACGAGTGAATGAAACATATTAATGTTGATTACCATTTCATTTAAAAGAAGATCAATGATAATTAGTGAGATTGAGTGATGATTTGTTTGTATTTTAATTTCTAAATAAATATTTAGAATTTGATAATTATTTCAGGGTGGTAGAATGTTTTGTTCTGTGTCATACTTTTCATTGTTGTCATAGCTAGACATCTAATTATATAGTTTCCAATTTATTCTTTAATGAATAGATGAAATATATTAATATCAATTCATATTTTATCAAAAAGAAAATAGTGCTGAGTTATTTGTTATGGTATATATTTTAATAAAGATTAGTTGGTAAATATTTTCACAAAGGTACTGAAAGGATTATACCACTTTTTTCTTTTCTCTATGTTTAATGTATATGATATGTCTCTACCAATTTGAGTGGGTATCAAATATGTTTTATAGAAATATGAATTTATTGTTTTTTGTATATTCTGAGTTGTATTTTAGTTGAAGTAAATGAATGTCCATAGTAAAATGATGTAATCATATTGTTTTCTTTGTATTTTTTTTCACTATGTTATCATAGTGTAATTTTATCATTTTCATTTATTATTTCTCAATACATACATTGGTAAGATCACGTGGGAGTCATCTTATTTTTAGGCACAGGTGTCCCCAATACTAATTTGGTTTCATGCTTGCTTGTCTCAGTGACCTGTAGGTCAAGGATAACATTGTATTTTTGGTTTTAGGATGATCATTTCTGGAATATTAACTGGCAGTGCAGGATGTCAGAGTCACCTTTTCTACCATGGGAAAGAATTATTGAGAAGCAGAAATATTTTCAAAGCATCAAGAAGCCTACATATCTGAAGGGCCCTTATGATAAGATCACCTCAGTTGCCATTCCAATAGCCTTGGTGACGGTCTCAATGTGTCTCGTTGTGAGTATCAAGTGAAATACAAATCATGTTTCTTCAATTTCACAGCTCATCTTGCTGCAGAATCAAATTGCAGTTGTCAAAAAATTTCTCTGCTAGCTCACAGATGTTTATTTCTTTTTTATTGCTGGAAATGATCAATTTCTCAATTGATCATTAGTTTTGAATTGTTTCTTTGTTGCTGGAAACGGATTGGAATCTGTTAGGTGCCATGCTTGCTGGGGAGGGGCTATTAGACCCAAGGGTCTCCAATGAGTTTCCAAATGTTGGCTGTTTATTGATTGCTAATGAGCTCAATTCAACTTCGGATTGCCCATTTCCACATGTACCTACTAAGCAAAATGTCACTGTTATCAATCTCATCTGTTTCTTGCTGCATAACCATCAATGGTTTTAATTTTTTAATATGTTTGATAAAAAAATTTAGGAAGCTTATAATTGAAAAATTTAAATAAAAAACCATTGAAAATAATAAATTAGTAGAGACCTACTTATCCTTGAATGCAAAAAATATTCAATAAAATATTTTTTTAAGTAACTATTTTTTCTTTTTTTTTATCTTTTTCGTTTTCTCATTCACGTTACAGTTAAGTTTGTAAATCTGTTTTCTCATTCTCTTTTCTTTACCACCACAAATCCTCACCCTAATCCTCTTTCATGATTAATTTAAGAGAGGAAATAGTAAAACTAGTTGTTAATTAATTTTTATTTTTATATTAAAAGTTTGGATAGTTTTAAAAAATTTAGATTTTATTAGTTATTTTTTAAACATATTTATGTTTTTTGGATATTATAATTTATTTATAGATATATTTCCAATGATTTTCTTTTAAATAATAATTAATAATTATAGTGAAAAATATAATATTATTAGAAATTTTATTTATTTTAAATAATATGTAATGCAATGATAATAATGATAAATATGTAAAATATATAATTTTTAATATTAAGCATTCACAGTTATCAAACAATATATTTATTTTCAGCATTTAATTATCATTAACTTATCAACCAGTTTTATAATACAAATTTAATACTTATAAAATTTAACACTTAATTGTTTCAGTATTTATTTTTCAGCATTTAATTTTTTCTATTTATCAAACATGCCCTATATTTAGCCCAATTTAGGCTTGGCCATAGGGTCAAGCAAAGTTTATCTTTTTTGTGAAAGTTTCTTTTATTATGTTTTCATTATGAAATGTTACAACTTACTAATTTGCATCTCGAAAAGTGGAGACTTTATTTTAGACAAAACAAATTCCTAAACTCACTTGAGGTTTTGAAAGATCCTACTCACTATTTTATTATCAATCTTTAGAAAGCAGTACAACAAATTCTTCTCTAGGTCAATTGTTAATTTTTCTCGACTTAGTTCAGATTTTTAAAAGGGAGTTTGCAAGACTCTCTCTAGATCTGCATTATATTTCTTTGATAATTTTGTTATTGTAGCTTTTTTATTTCTTAAAAATTTTGAATAATCAATTTGGTAGTCAGTAAGTATATCAGCGACAATCATTTTCTAATTTTTGCTCTATTTGATTCTAGGATTTTGTTGTTGTTGTTAATGTAACCAACTCCATAATTTCTAGAATAATTGGATATGCCAATACTAATATCCTTGCTCCACGAGTTACATTATATGACACGTTATTACAAGTAAAAATCAAGCCTATAGCTATTATTATTCCAATAAATATGAAGTTGCCGAGACTTAGAATATATATTACCCCTATGAGCTTTTTTACAGTTTTATTATGTATTTTCATCTTTACTTTCTAATGACCTTCAATGTTATTAGTATAATAGGTATCCATATACGCCCTTCCACCATTATGGATTTCATACTCATAAAATCATTCTTGATGTAGAGTTATGTGATGTGAAGCTTTAGAATCATTGAACCACATGTTTTCAAAAGTGTGAGCGACACACGACACATGATGCTGCAAAGTGAATGTCTCTTTCTTACTCCACATTCTTTATTGATCCACTTTTATCATTTTTAGTTTTAGAAACATCTATTCGGTAGTTTTTTCTAAAGTATCTCAGTTTGTATTTTCAGTACTTGATCTTGAATTTTTTCACTCTTTAATATTCCTCTAAATCATTATTTATTTGTCGAGCAAGAGATTTATTGTCATTAGTTCTCTTAAAAGCAACACTTCATGTGAAGATATTCTCATGTTCTATTTTCTCATATTTACAGACAAAAGAGTTGTAATCACACTCTCATATGTTAGTTTCATCAAATCATTACCAATTGTGACAATTAGATTATCTCATGAATTTGGCAATGAAATTGTCCTATCATTGTCACTAATTTCACGGTCTATATATGTAAATTAGTTGATTGGCATGTTGAACTTATGTAAGTGATAAGAGAAAGGCACTTAATCATTAATATGTAAATTGAACTTCTTTATTAAGAAAGTCTAGTTGACTAATGACTTACTATAATCGAAGTCACTTGTCATTTTCTCTCAAGAAATATTCAAAAGCACATAGTCATTCAGGTATAATTATATCAAGTCTTGTTTTTTGGTCTATGTTATCTCATTCACCAATGAAAAGTGACTTCGATTATTATTTACTACTGTTAGAAGGCCTTTATTTGTCAATCACAAATCATAAATTGTTATTCACCAACAAGTATTTCATTTTTAACTTCTAGTTTCAAAATTTTTGTGGTATAATTTTTTAATCTCCAATTTCATTGACCTAGTTTTCCCTAGTAGATATTGCAGACAAACATTTGAAAAAATTTTGCTTTGATATCAAATTAAAGATTGAGTAAATCAGTTCTTTTTTCTGATACAGTAGTAAATTATTATTTACTACTGTATCAAATGACACGGCACGGCGGCACGGGTTCTTCCCGTGCCGGTTTCACGCGGGCACGCGTGGGCGTGACCCGGCCCCTCCCGAAAAAAAGATCGCGTGTCGGGTCTGATTGGATCCCAACCCGCGGTCCCGACCCGGCACGGCCTGCCGTGCCGTGCCATGATGTTTTTAAACCGTGCCCGACCCGGCACGGTAGCACGTTCGTGCCCTAAAAAAATGGGCCGGGCCGTGCCGGGCAGGCTCGTTTGACACCTCTAGTTGGGGGGGGAGGGGGGCCTGATTTTTATAAAATAAAAAATTTTTATTTTATAAAATAAAAAATTATATATTTATATAATATAAAATTATTATTAAATATTATTTTATAAAATAAGATTATTATAAATATTATTTTGTAAAATAAAATAAATACAATATTTTAATTTTATAAAATAAAAAAATATATTTATTTAATAAAATAAAATATATTATTTTATTTTATTTTATAAAATACTTAATATTTATAAAGAATAATTTTTATTTTTATTATGCTGTATCCTAGTCGTATCTGTATCCTAGTTTTTTTGAATTTGACGTGTCCCTATATCTTACTGTATCTTATCCCCGTGTCTGTATCCATACTTCTTAGGTGATAACAACTTGAATTGTGGCTTAAAGAACAAGCTTGAGATTATTTAAGGTCAAGTAACATGTTGATACAGTCACGATGCAAAAGATCTACCAAGTCACATTCTTAATATATCAGTGTTTATTTTTTAGTTTGTGACTTCATTCATCTTAATTGCTTTCTAAGATTCTAGATGATATATATGTCAATTCTAACACTAGGCAACTAAAAAATAATATATACAAAAATAAGCTAAACATAAATGATGATGACAAGAATAATGTATCGTAAGTCAATGAATTAGATAATTAAAAATTATGTTATTAGGAACAACATTGTAATAACCCTTTGTTAATGTTTGATGTCATTTGATAGCATATTGTATTTATTTTCCATGTTAATTTGAGTTTAAGCATTCGACATGTGAGCTACTCTAACTTGAATATGTATATATATTATTATTATTTTTGGATTTTAATGAATTAATAAAAATAAAATATTCTTTTTTTTTTCTTTTTCTTGTTCTCTTTTTTCTATTTTTAGAAATCCTAAATTAAACATTTCCGAAACACTCAATTGAACATGGTGTCAGAGGGATTTTGGTTATTGAAGGGTGTTGCACAATGATGGGCATGGTGGCATATGATGCACTAGTATCGAATACATCAGTGTGATGGTGTTTGGCATTGATAATGGTGGCATAGTCATTTTGTGGAGGTTGAGGTAAATTTGTGCATGTTTATCACTTTCATTTTTTTTTGATAAGTCATAAAATGTTTCACTTTCATGGTGTTATGCATGGTGGCTCATGGACTTTTGACAATAATTTTGTGGTGGTACAGTGAGTTGAGTATGCAATTGCTATGGTGGTAGTTTGCGTGGTGATACTAGTATAATGTCATGGTGGTGCATAAGCAAAAGTTTTAGGTTCTAATGATGCTTGTTTGAAACTATTGGTTTGAAGTCTTGGTACGTTGTGTTTGTTTTGGTGTTGTCGGTTTGTTTTTTTCTTCTTTTATGTGCCTCTTGTTAGAAAAAAGATAGTCATAATTAATATGATATCATTGAGAATAACTCAGTTGAAATTGAAGGTGAACTTCATATTCGCTATGGGCTACTTTGTTGAAAATGTCATTCTTGGGCCAAAAGATATGTGAGACACATGTTGGATGAGCTATTTGAGATCGCGTTTGATGATTCGGTGGCGATCGATATAAAGTTTTTTTTTTGTGATCAATATATAATTATAGGTTTCTCTATGATTGTCTATTGATTTGAGTATGATTATTATATTTGGTTTGTGTTACACGTGCAAAAAATCTGAAACATGGCTATGTCATTGTACCCATTTAAGATGTTTTATTTGATTGATGATACTATTGCTTATTTGTTGGCATACAGATAGATTGATCATGATAAAGTGACTCATTATGTGGCTTATACATTATTATGTGAGATGATTGATGATGTAATATATATGTTGATAGACCTCATTGTCTTGAGAAGATTGAATGATAAGGTTTATAATATCTTGTATTTCTATTTGTTGGAGTGCTACACCATTTGGAAGACCCAGATCTTAATAAGATGATATTTTTAGGATTTATCGGAGAGTGATTTAGATGCTTATAGATGTACCTAGATCGAGCAGAATTTGGATAATCAAATAGTTTTTATAATAAATTCTCTTCTACACACGTTGAGTGAGAGAGATGATAGGGGTGTTCCGAGAGGTAGTAATGAAGTAGTAATTTGTTTTTTTTTGTGGAAGGTAGGGACATACCTACCAGAGGTGCTAAACGCTGTATCTTGACTTATTGAAGATATTTTAGAGTTTAGAGGTTGTACCATACTACCATGTTCACACATATTGGATCTTCTACTTGTACTCATACTAGGCTAGTTATGCTTACTCAGGAGGTGTATTTCAAGTTTGTGTGTTAGCTTCAGCATAGATGCTCTCACTTTTATAGCTATTTTTGTTTACCACCTCATTTCCAACTTTTGAGTCATACATTCAAGAGCTTATACCAATATTACGAGTGATAATATATTTTTTATTTTATTTTAGTATAGATTCTTAAATAATATTATAACCTTTGATTTTATTATATGAATCATATGTTTGATAATATTAATGTTAAATCTTTTCTTATAACACATTTTCTCTATACTTTTTTTTAATTCTCCTCCCAATCCTTCCATACCAATTCAAGGATAAATGTATAGGATAAATATTCACACTGGTTAATCGTCTCAGTAGTGATCGCGACCAATAATGTTTAACTTTGGAGTTCTTATGATATCCAATGCATTAGTAATGGTGTAAATGCATTTGATTTAAAATTATCTTATTACCTCACATTTATTGTAGCGATTGTGTGCTTCGAGTTCATGAGGTACTCTTGCTTATCAAAATTTATGCTGTATTAACTTCTTTTACCATTAGTTGTTTTTCATAGTGTTGGCAGCGTAATGTGATGCGCACCGACATATTGTGAGGTACTCTTATTTTTAAATTCCTTTTTTTGTGAGGTACTATTGTTGGTGGCTGTTGCTTTGATTTTTTTTGTGAGGTACTATTGTGAGGTACTCTTAAGTTGTTTGGTGTCTGTAATACTGAACTCAACCTCCCAACTACTGATTTGGTCTTGCTTTGATTTTTTTTCCAGGGAAGAGGAATCTATAATATGAGCTATGGGATTGGAAAGAAAGAGTGATTCTCCAGTTTGGTGGCTGTTGGGGTGCGTGCCTGCGCTGTAGCAGCCTTTACTCCTGGGTCATAATTTGTTGAGAGCCCTAAAACTCAATGAAACTAGTTTCTCGTTAACTTGGTTGATGGCATTGCCTCCTGTTCATGAGGACCATCAGGCACCCGCATATCTGCCATTTTTTTGAACCGGCACCTAGAGACGTCTAGAAAATGGTTATAAGAGAATTTCACGAATTTTAAAAAATATTCATAATTTCCAATGTCTCACTTTAACTTGGTGCATGGAATACAGTACAGCATTTATTCTATGCACTGTATATGCAACATGTGTGTGTGTGTGTGTGTGTGTGTGTTTGTATAATATAAGTATCTACAGCATGAATCCATGTATTCATGCATACACACTGTTTATATGGATACAGTACTTATAAATAATTGCAATATATGTATATATACAGTATATATGTTTGTCTATGTATATGTATATATCATATCATATATAAATTCATATATACAATATACATGTTTAATATATATATATATCTATGTGCCTTTATTTTTTTTTCCAATACTTTTTTTTTAATAATATGATAAATGGTATTTTCTGGTTTTCAATTTTAAAAACAAAACATAAATATTTCTAGTTCTGAGGTTTTTTTAAAAAAATATGAAAATTTGAGTTTCAAATTGACATTGTTTTTTTAAGATCAAAACATTAGTTTACAGTTTTACTTCAGTTTTATAAAGGAAAACCTCAAAAATGAAAACTTTTTGCATTGAAAAGACTTTTGAGGTTTTATGCGAGTTGGTGTTCATTAATTTGCCCTCCAAACAAACGTAAACTTGTTTTTTTTTTTTTTTTGGGTCCTACTTGTGATTTCTAATAAGATATATTAATGAATTGATGTCATATCATAATTGACAGGAAACTTTTGGAAGATAGTCTACTTATATATAAATATAACTATATATATATATAGTTATATATGTATATATATACATACACATATATCTATTTAGAGTTATATATATAAGTATATATATAAGTATATATATATATATATAAGTATATATATATATATAAGTTTATATATATATATGCATTTATATATAATATAGTATATATATATATATATATGCATTTATATATATTATATATATAAGTTTATATATTTCCATTTATGTATATTATATATATATGTATATTTGATAATTTGTTTCATTTTTTTGGCTAACATGTACAGTGCATGAGTAATTTTGACTTTCTCATTTATATTGTATCAAAATGTTAATACTTTATTTGTCGGTATAATATTTATAAAATATAAAAATTTGTGTTCCTTTTTGTGTAAATATTATGTAACTAGTATACCTAAACATAATTTTTACATAGAGGCTTTAAGTTCGAACGGAGGGAAAGAGGGAGCAAAACTAGGAGGGAGCAAAACTAGGAGGGAGCAAAACTAGGAGGGAGCAAAACTAGGAGGGAGCAAAACTAGGAGGGAGCAAAATTGGGAGGGAGCAAATTAAATGCATGACTCGATCTACATTCTACCATGTTATGGATATTTTGATTGGGCATAACAGAAGCAACCACACAGACACCATAAAAAAACTTTTTAAATACTTAAATTTTAAAATAGTTACCAGAACTTTTTATTTGCTATTAATTAAATGACAAATGAACAAAGAGACAATTCCTCAAAAAAAAAAAAAAAAAAAATCAAATTCAGAAATGTTCCACAAAAAGTCAGATACAATAGAACAAAATATTATTTGAACACAACCAAAGACTTATTCACATCCACATAGCACACGAAGTGCACAAATCCCTACATAAATATAATATAATATCGGTCCTATCTTGAGTGGTGATTGTATAGCAGATAAGCGGTTGATATTATTTAGGGTTGTGTGTTCCAAATGGGTGCAAAAATAGAGAATGCGGATGATATTATTTAACAAAATAATATGCAACAGTAGAAATTTACATAGTAGCAACATATTAATTCATACATAGAGTTCCACAATTTAATGCAGATAGGAGGGGGATTGAGAAAAAAACCTAACCCCAATTTCCTTCATTTGTCAAGTAGTGAGAGTAAGATATTTTGTTTTTCACAGACCGGCTGGAACTAATTTATACTAAAAATCATTTTTGAGCTTTTTTTTTTTTAATTTTCTTGATTTACATTTTATTTCTTGTTTTAATATAATATTTTACAATGAACTAAATTTATAGAAATACATATATCATTTATTCTACCCCATAGATGATTTGATATGTAGAGTTTAACTTATGTATAAAATATCAAATCATTATAATACTAAATTGCAATAAGTTTATCTTGATTATGATAAATAATAAAGTTTGATCTTCTAGTGTTACTGCACTTGAGTATATTGAACAAGACCACCACAATATGATTATTTTGGATTAATATATAATATAAAATACACCACTATTATTATGAATATCATTATTCTTATTCTTGAAGTAATTAATTTTTGCATATTTTTATTACTAATTATTTTGATTTATAAAGAGTGTGACCTAGAAATAGATTAAGGAACATTATGAATTGAATACTTTTATTAATTATATGATGAATATTAATTACTGATAGAATTCATGTCATGTTACAAGAATTGACGATGTTTCTTTGAGAAATCTTATAAGTTTTGATATTGTCAAACTATACAGGTGAATTTTAATTTGACATTTCAAATAAATTAAGTAGAAATTTTCAAAAAAATAATTAGAAATTGATTAAAATAAGATTATCAGTCATTTGATTCTGTGATATCTCGAAAAAAAATAAAGAAATAAATAATATGATTTATTTTTGGAAAAAAAATGGTAAAATAGTAATTTTATTATAAGAAAAATTAACTGAAAATTTTAGAATCCTGATGATAAAATTAATTTTGTTATTGAAGTCGTCTTGAAAAATATAGCTATGGTGATAAATTTCCTCAAATTCTAAGAAAGCCAGAAATTTGTTATTTTTTAAATTTATTTAAATAATTATTAAAATAATTAAATAAATTAAAAAAAATGAAAATGGGAAGTCCGTGCCACAACATCAACACGTGGCTGCGCATGCGTGGTCCAAGCGTCTGACAAAAAAACAATTTAAAAAAATTTAAAAAATAATAATAATAATAATTTTTTAAAATAAAGTAAAAAAAAAGGAAAAAATGTCGGGAATTTGGAAAACGGGATGACGTTTGGGGAAAGAAAAAAAATTTCGGGAGCGAGAGATTGAGAGAAAGTCACTATGTGCGGAAAAAAAATATAAACGATCCGTTGATTTTATTTTAATTATAACGGATTATTCTAGAGTCAGAATAAAATAGTCCAAGAACTAAAGTTACTATAAGCGACAATGTAGTGATTTTCTCCTATCAGAATTTCATTCTATTTAAAGGCCAAAATGATCAAGTTTTATATTTCAATTCGAATTGTTAGAAATATCATTAGAAATGATTAATTGGTGAAAAGTTTCTGTGTTTCATTTAGTAAAATTTAGTGCATGTGAATTGAGTTTGGCGAACTCGAATTGCATTTCATATGCATGGAAACATTCCATATACATGGGTGGGGGTGCATGATATATATATATATATATATATATATATCATGCACCCACCCATGTATATGGATTGTATTCGAACTCGAATTGGGACAATGTCTAGGCTGTGTTGCGTGATATTTTTTTTCTAGAGTATGACTATTATAAATTTGCGAACTTGAATTGGGATAATGTCCAAGCTAGAGGTGTCAAACGGCTGGCCCGGCCCATTTTTTTGGAGCACGAGCGTGCTTTCGTGCTAGGCTAGGCACGGCACGGTAGGCAGTGCCGTTCGGGGTAGAAATTTTTTTTTTATAAAATATAAAAAATATTTAAAATTTTAGATATTGTATAGTATTATATATTTATAATTTTAAAAATGTTAAAATTAAAAATTTATTAAAATAACAAAGTTTAATTTTTTTTATAATATCAAATTAGTTTAAATTTTATTATAATTATTAATTATATAATAAAGTTATTAATTTTTAAATGAAAAATTAAAACAAAAAAAAATAAATCAATACATTATGTTAGTAAAAATAAAAATTAAAAAAAACATAAACAACACAAATGAAAAATTACCAATCATCCATTTGAAACCGAAGGTCCGAATCAAACAAATTACAGTTTCAACACAACGTACAAACAAAGCGTATAATCAATAAAAAAACATCGAAAACAAAAAACAGTAGATCATCATCAATCGTCAATCAGCATATCATGAGAATCATCAGCCACAACATCAAGATCAGTATCATATGGATCATCATCATCGGCGATCAACTCCTCTACCATCGTAGTGGATGCGACTGCAGTCCCAGTCCCAGTCCCAGCTCCAGCACTATCATGGATCCTAAACCTCGAATCCTCCCAATCCTTCAAACAAGCCAAGGCCTCAACAATATCTGGACGTAATCTCGATCTCCTATCCGAAATCACATTCACTGCAATAGAAAAAGTAGACTCCGATGCTACTCTCGACACCGGAGGAGTCGGTAGATCCCGTGCCATCCTAGATAGCACGGGAAAGGTGGACTCATATGATTTCCACCACTGTAATAAATCAAGATTCTTAGTATCAGAATGTGATAGGATTAAGCAGTAATTGGTATCTAAGTACCGAGACAGCTCGCTCCTATGTGATGGTCCACCCCTACATTTTCCCCTTGCTAGCTGAATGGAAAAATTATCATCTCCGAATAAGGTATCAATGTCCGTAATCACAGTCTCACCACCACCACCATACCTAGTATCGTAGTATGTGAACAGGTCAGTCAACTTCTCGTGAATGAACCCTTCAGGTGGGTCTTCCAGGTTCATGCACGAGAAAATGTAAGTCAGGGTGTTTTCTACCCCTTCCACCTTAACCCCAGGGTCCATGCATGCAGCGAGGCAATAAAGAGATGGAATGGTGGACCAGTACTTCAAGTACTTAGTTTCCATCTCTGTAACCATATGGCTAAGTGTCGGGTCAGCTCGATACTTCCTAAACATGCTACTAATGTTGTATATGCACCAGAGTGCAATGCAAGTGGTGGGCGTATAAACCGACGAACACATGTTCGTTGTGTCATAAAAAATCTTCAGGAATTTCATAAATGAAATTCCTGAAGCCCAGTCAATGTCGTCAATAATAAGTTCGTCACTCTTACTATTGACGTAGTCAGATATCACGTGTTCGTATCCAAAACATGATTCTAACTTCAAGTACGTGTAATTCCAACGATGTCTCACATTCGATTGGAATTTCTTCTTCTTAAGATTCGCAGACAAACATAGAGTACCAAACTCTTGTAGTCTACGAGGAGTGCGAATATACTTTAGTGCATTGCGTATATTATCCAACGCGGTGGAACACACCTTCATACCTGCTTGAACAATCAGGTTAATCACGTGACACATGCATCTGACATGAAAGATCTCTCCTAATGGTGCGTCTCTAATATTCCTAACAAACATGCTGATCGCTACTCCATTATTAGATGCGTTATCGAATGTGACACTAAAAATTTATTTTGAATTTTATATTCCCTAAAGATTTTCATCATACACTCAAAAATAACCGGGCCATCATGAGGATGAAGAATCTCAGAGAATTCTAAAATATTTTTATTGATTGTCCAGTTTGAATCTACATAGTGGCTGGTGAGATATGCATAAGAAGATTCATTGTGACTTGTCCAGATATCGGACGTCACGGACACTACTCCACTATATGCCATAAATTCCTTAATTATTTTTTGTTTTTCTAACTTATATATCTTTAGTATGTCATTCCTAGACGTGGACCTAAGAATCCTACAATAGGCAGACTGAAAATATGTCTGCATGATGCGCACTACCCTTGGATCTTCCGAAAATCTGATCAGAAGACCCATCAATGTGATAAGTCTGACCATGTCGTCCCTACTCAACTCGCTGGAGTATATGAAGGGAGTAAACTTTGAGACTGAACTCGATCCAGTCTCAAAAAATGCAGTGCCAAGTTGGGTTTGCCTAGGATCTAATGGTCTATATTTTTTGGTGCATAATTCAGCATGTCTCTTAAGGTGCCCATTCCCAAACGAACTCTTACATGTTAAAAGTCTCATACAATATTTGCACTGTGACATTTCTTGTTCCTCACCCCTAATATTTTTTTTGTTTTATTATATTAAAATGAGTCCAAACTACAGAAGTCCTCCTAGTTTTTTGTTTTTTAGAAGTTTGGGTTGAGACGACTAGAGAAACCAAAGTTTCTGCAGCCTCAGACCTCTGTGTAATATTTTCATTTTCTAAATTTAAATATGTTTCAGTTGTATTTGTCTTTTTTTATGATTTTTGTTTCTAAGAATAGTTTAATAAAGACTAGATGACTGATTTTAATTTTTCTTAATTTTGGTCTAGAGAGAGAAAGTTAAAAAACCGTAAAATAAATTACCCGGTAAAAGCAGTGAGGTCGGTCACGTGCACGGTGCACCGCAGTCAAGCTCTAATGTTCAAAACTCAAGTCGAGATTCACGAAATCCAAGCCGAATGCCAAAATCTCGAGGCCCGAGAGAGAGAAGCAAGATTTTTGAGAGAGAAATAGAACGATTTGAGAGAATTTATGTTTTTGAAAAACATAAATGTTAAAGGGAGGGGGTGAAATTTATAGATTAAAGATATTAATTTTTTATAAAAAAATTTTTTTTTTTAAATTTTTTTGAATTTTTTAGGGGGCAGAATCATGAGGGCCGTTGGATTCTGCCCCCTAGCCGTTGGAGGTGAGATCCAACGGCTGAAAATATATTTTTATATTAAATTTTTTTTCCCATTGGGGGATCTTGGTCGGTTCGGGCCTTGTGGAAGTGGGACCGCGGGTCGGGTCCAATCAGACCCGACCTGCGATCTTTTTTGCGGGAGGGGCGTGGGTATATCGCGGGGTAGTCGTAGGAAGTAGGCTTGAGGGACACCCGGCACGGGACGAACTCGTGCCGGTGTGCCGTGCCACGGGCCGAACCGTGCCGGGTCAGGCACATCACGGCACGGGCCAAGCACGGCATGACACGACTCGTGCCTAACCCGGGCACGATTTTTTCTCATGCCAGGCCGGCCTGGCCCGGTTGACACCTCTAGTCCAAGCTGAGTTACGCTGTGGTTTTTGGAAAATATCCAATGAAAAAATATTTTGTCGGAGAAATATCCAATATATTTTTTGGAGGAGATCTATATTTTTTGGAATAATTCCAAAAAAATAAATATTTCTATATTCACACACACACACACATATCTATATATATAATATATCACACTTGGCTTCGGCATGTGTGAGGAAGTTGATGGGACTCAGAAATATTAGCATATAAATATTTTATCCATAATTACATTCATATAAACATTGTACTTGAATGGCCGTTGATATATATGCATTATGTTTTACGTGCATTTAGGTAGAGAGTAACTTTGTAGAAGTTTACCTCTTCTAAGCTTTGCTCACTTTGTTGCGGGACCTCTTTTTAGGTACAAGTCTAGGGCAGATGATAGATTCACATGCGGGATCACACATATGAAGGAAATCTGGTTGTGGCTTAAATAATATGTTATGTATTTTTTTATTCCGCTGAGCAAATAAAATGGAAAAAAATGTATGGTACATTTGAAAAAATTTTATTTTATTGCACATTATATTGTGTGATGGAATGAATGAGACCTCCTAGTGGATGAGGTGTCACAGCTTAGTATCAGAGGATATGTTATATAATTACCTATAACTCAGAAATTAGTACAAGTTTCATAAGATGGTTGGAAAGTTTAGATATATAAATATCTAATACTCAGGGAAAAATAGGAACACTAGGGTAAAAAAACATAACTTTAGTGGTTCAGAAAATGAAATGATATTTTCAAAATGAAAAGTCTATTATTAGTTGGCATGTGCACTAATAATAGGGAATGATTGTAATTCTTATATTATTATTTGATTTATATAGATGACAAGTAGAGAACGAGGACACCAGGGATGTCCACAAAATGAGGATTAACCACTAGCCTTCTTTGATCAACATGCTCTCATAGAGGCTGTGGGTGTCGTCATTATTGGAGTTGCACAAACTAGTGCCGCCAGAGGTCAAGAAGGATCAAATGATCTCCAAAAGTTCAAGTCACATCATCCTCCGATATTTATGGGGGGAGGGGACCTAATGGCAACAGATCATTAGTTTCGATAAGTTGATAAAATATTGGATGCAAAGGAAATCATTTCCAATGCTAAATATATCTAGCTAGCAGTGTTCCAGCTAGAGGGTGAGTCCTAAATTTGGTGGGATTGGATCAATGCCTCGAAGAATATAGAGGTAATGACATGGAAAGAATTTCAAGAACTCATTATGAAAAAATATTTTCCGACTTCAGCTAGACATGCCAAGGCCCGAGAATTCCTTAAACTTAGACAAGGAAATATGAAGGTGCTGGACTACGTGGCTAAATTTACCGAGTTGGCATGTTTTGAGAATAATTATGTGGCTACTAATGTGGCTAAGGTTCGGAAATTTGAAGATGGATTGAAATTGTCCATCCGATGCAAGATTATGGGATTTCTTATCCAAGATATGGATTTGATGGTTACTTAACCATCGAGCGGAAGGTAGAGAATACACGAAATATCTGGGAAATGAGTGGAAGTACTAACGGAAAAAGAAAAAAGAATCAACATTTTTTTGGAAAATAGTAGAGACCATTTATCTCATGAGGATTTCATGGATAAGGTTGTTATTATCAAGGCCAAAGCCAGACTGGGAATTCTAGCTAAATTAGACAAAAAATTTGTTTTTTATGTCATCAACCTGGACATTAGAAACAAGAGTGTCAACTGAAATAAGGATCACAGGATTATGAGACATCATAGTCCCATATATTTGTGGGAAATACACAAACATGATTTATTCCTCCTTTCTCTAGTATGGGTCTAAGGAAACGAGTGCAATCTTGGGGTATTCCACAATTATCTCCTACTTCACAAGCATAATAGGAAAGCCAAGGGATGAGTCGAGGTCGAGGAGAGAGCTCACAGACCGGGACATTAAGGATCCATGGGTGTGTCTATGCAATTACACCACAGATGGAGAGGATAGATCAGTTAGTGGTACAAAGTATTTTCTTACTTTTTCATTTATGGGAAAGAGTGCTATGTGATTCTGATGCATCATATTCATTTATTTCTACATAATGTATGAAAGAATTAGGATTAGAAGTTAAAACTTGGATGAGCTATTGCACATGACTTCTCCTTTTGGGACTAAGGTGAAAATTAGTCAGATATGTCAAGCTAGATTGTGAGTTAGAAATCTTAGGAATTCTACTCTTGGTAGACCTTAGAGTCATGGACATGTCGGATTTTGATGTAATTCTTGGCATGAACTGGTTAAAAGCAAATTGAGTCGTTATTGATTGTGATCATATAAGAATTATTATCCAAAGACCAAACGATATATGTGTTATATTTTAGGGGGATAAGCTTGATGCTTTATCCAAGACTATATATGTTCTAAATAGCATGGACAATTTATGGGTTAGCTGACATGTTTCATCCTAAAAGAAGATGGAACAATAAATATGGATCTTCCTCGGATAGTTTGTGAATATGAGGATGTTTTTCATAATGAATTACCAGGATTACCCCTACACAGGAATGTGGATTTTTGTATTGAGTTACATCTTGGTACATCATCCATTTCTGACTCCACATAGGATGACACCGATTGAATTATAAGAACTCAAGGTCCAGATACAAGATATGTTGGACAAGGGTTTTGCTGTAGATGTAATTTGTTTTTTGATAATCTATTTGTATAACCAAATATTTCTATTTCTATTTTAATATTTTCATGTAAGTGTAGGAAAGGAAATATTAAGAGGCTGGGGATATAGCAGTTGCACAATAATAGAGGTTCTGCTGTCCGGCCAGTGGGCAGAAATTTTTGGAGCAAAGCCTGATCCGTCCCATGATCTGACCAGCTCTGGTTAAATGAACCAAGAGAATTTTTATTATAAAATGTTTTGTATTTTTTAATTAGGGTTGCTATTTTTGGACCCAACAGGTTTCATTAGACCCAACACTTCACATTGGGGTGTTATGATTTTATTTGCAAAGAAGAAGGATAAAATCCTTCAACTGTGCATTAATTATCGACAATTGAATAAGGTTACGATAAAAAATCGATATTTATTACCAATGATTGATGATTTATTTAACCAGTTAAAATGGGCACAAGTCTTTTCCAAAATAGATATTCATACTAGATATCGCCAGTTGTGAGTTAGGGAGACTGACATCCCTAAGACATCATTTAGAACACAGTATGAGCATTTTGAGTTTACAGTAATACCTTTCGGATTAACGAACGTGCCAACAACATTCATGGATCTCATGCATAGAACATTTCAACCATATTTAGATTATTTTATTATGAATTTTGTGAATGACATTTTGATCTATTCCCAGTCTGAAGGAGAGCATAAAGTTCATTTAAATATTATTCTCTAAACTTTGAGAGAATATAAGTTGTATGCCAAGTTTGGTAAATGTGTGACTTTTAGTTGACATAAGTAACATTCTTGAGACATGTAGTATCAGCTACCTATGTCTCAGTGGATCCTGAAAAAGTCAGAGCAGTCATGAGTTGGGAGAGGCAAAAGTTAGTTTTTGAAATACGTAATTTTTTGGGATTGGCTGGTTATTACCGAAGATTTATTGAGAATTTTTTCTGGTTAGCTGCTTCGATGACTAGATTGACCAGGAAGGAAGTCAAGTATGAGTGGACTGATTCATGTGAAAAGGTATTCCGGGAATTGAAAATGAAACTTACTTCAACTCCTATTTTGATAGTACCGGATAGGGAATAGAAATATACAGTGTATTGTGATGCCTCGAAAGATAGATTGAGATGTATTTTGATGCAATCCGAGAGAGTTGTAGTTTATGGTTCAAGGCAGTTAAAGAATTATGAGAGAAATTATCCCACACATGATATATAGAGTTAGCGACTATAGTCTTTGATTTAAAAATATGGCGCCACTATTTGTACGGGGAGTAATTTGAGATATGTTTAGACCATAAAAGTCTGAAATATATCTGTGCACAATGATACCTTAACATGAGACAACGTCGATGGATAAAGTATCTAGAAGATTATGATTTTACTTTGCATTACCATCTAGGTAAGACAAATGTGGTGGATGATGCACTTAGTTGGAAATCACGAGGTGCACTAGCTAGTATATTTTTTTGGGAAAGAGATATGTTTGAAAATGTGGGATGATTCAGCTTACAATATAGTAGTCAAAGTCAGGGTATTATTGGGAGTTTAGTAGCCACACCTTCTCTATTAAATGAGGTGATTGAGATCTAAAAACAAGATGCAGAAATATTATCCATAAAGAACCGAGTAGAGACTGATACATGCGATGAATGTTGGGTTGTTCATATGGATGGTAGTCTTCGGTATAGGGGATGAATTGTGATTCCGTAGAATAGTAGAATTGAGAAATGAGATTCTTAGAGAATTTCATTATTCTCATTTTACAGTACATCTGGGTGGCACAAAGATGTATAATGATCTTTGTCACCAGTATTACTGGAATGAGATGAAGGGACACATTGGGGATTTTGTTCGACGATGCCTCATGTGTCAGCAGATAAAGGTTGAGCATCAGAGGCTAGCAGGATTACTCCAACCTTTGGAGATAGCAGAGTGGAAATGAGAGCATATCATGATGGATTTTGTGACTCACTTGCCACGGAAATCATGAAAATATGATATTGTGTGGGTAATTATGGACAAGCTTACAAAGTCAGCATATTTTCTGGCAATGCGAATGACCTTCACATGTGAAGAATTGTGTAGGTTATACATACGAGAAATTATCCGATTGCATGGAGTGCTAGTATCTATTGTATCAGATAGAGATCCCAAATTTATAGATCATTTTTGGAAGAGTTTCCAGAAAGTAATGGGAACATAGTTGATAATTAACACTACTTTTCATCCATAAACAGATGATCAGTCGAAAAGAACCATACAAGTTTTAGAAAATATGCTGTGAGCATGTTGTCTAGATTTCAAGGGTAGCTGGGAAAAATATCTGTCTTTGGTGAGTTTGCCTATAAAAATAGTAATCAGGCAAGTATCCAAATGACACAATATGAAGCATTGTATGGAAGGCATTGTCGATCTCTAGTTTGTTGGGCTGAGGTGGGAGGCAGATTCATCACGAGTCTAGGCATGATTAGATATACCTCAGAGAAAGTAGATTTGATATGAAAATGTCTTCTTACAGCTCAAAGTCGATAGAAGAGTTATGCTGATAGACAAAGGCAACCTCTAGAATTTGAGGTGCGAGATCATGTTTTCTTGAAAGTGATGCCAAAAATGGGAGTAATCAGATTTGGAAAGTGGGAAAAGTTATCGCTAAGATATACTGGGTCTTTCGAAATATTCGAGGTGGATTTGGTTGCTTATTGATTAGCATTACCACTACATTTTATATGGTGTCCACGAGATATTCCACATCTTTATGCTTAGGAAATCTATTCCAAATCCAACTTATGTAATGGATTGGGACGAACTCATTATTGATGCAGATGAGACGTTTAAAGAAATGCCATTGCGTATCATTGATAGTCATGACCAAGTTTTACGACGTAAGACTGTGAGACTAGTAAAAGTGATACGGAAGCATCAAGAAATAAAAAAAGTAACATGAGAATGCGAATACACGATGCGTGTTGCTTATCCTTTTTTATTTGAAAATGAAGGTACGTGTTTTAGTAATTTAATAATTATTTAACTTCAGAACATATATAAAATTGTCAAGTTATGTCTGTGAGAATTTCGGGATGAAATTCTTTAAGGAGAGAATATGAAATCTCAAAAAATAATAAAGAAATAAATAACATGATTTGTTTCTGGAAAAAAAAGGTAAAATAGTAATTTTGTAAAAGAAAAAGTAATTGAAAACTTTAGAATCTTGATGATAAAATGGATTTCGTTATTGAATTCGTCTTGAAAAATATAGCTATGGTGATAAATTTCTTCAAATTCAGAGGAAGTCAGAATTTTGTTATTTTTTTAATTTATTTAAATAATTATTAGAATAAATAAATAAATTAAAAAAAAAAATCGAAAAAGAGAAGACTGTGCCATGATATCAGCACGTGGTTGTGCATGAGTGGTTCAGGCATCTGACAAAATTTTTTTTTAAAAAAAATTATTATAATAATAATTTTTTAAAATAAAGTAAAAAAAAGAAAAAAATGTCAGGAATCTAAAAAATGGGATGACGCATGATAGGGAAAGAAAAAAAAACTTTGGGAGTGAGAGAGAGAGTCACTGTGCAATGAAAAAAAATATAAACAATCTGTTGATTTTGTTTTGATCATAACAGATTATTCCGGAGTCAGAATAGAATGATACAAGAACTAAAGTTGCTCAATGTGACGAGATATTTAATTTGATATCAAATTTATAAAGTTTTCGTGAAATTTTCAGAGAGGTAGTGGTTTTCTTCCATTAGAATTTCTTTATACTTAAAGGTCAAAATGATGATATTTTATATTTCAATTCGAATTGTTAGAAATCTCATTGGAAATAGTTAATTGGTGAAAAGTTTATGTGTTTCGTTTAGAAAAATTTTGTGCAGATGAATTGGGTTTGGATTGTTATAGCTATGTCTGAAACATTGTTTAACGTAGATGACATAATTATATTTCATATATGAGAACATTCCATATACATGGACGGGTGCATGATATATATATATATATAAAGGTATATGGATTGTATCTGGCGAACTCGAATTGAGACAACGTCCAGACTGAGTTGTGTGGTTTTTTTTTCTAGAGCATGACTATTATAAATTTGCGAATTCGAATTAGGACAACGTCTGGGCTGAGCTATGTGATAGTTTTTGAAAAATATCCAAAGAAAAAAATACTTTGTTGGAGAAATGTCCAAATGTTTTTTGGAGGAGGTCCATATTTTTCGGAATAATTCCAAAAAAATAAATATTTCTATAGATATAATTACATACATACATATATATATATATATATATATATATATATATATATATATATTATGTCACACTTGATTTCAGCATGTATGAGGGAGTCGATGGGACTCAAAAATATGAGTATATAAATATTTCATTCATAATAGTATTTATATAAATATTGTACTTGAATGGACGTTGATATATGTGTATGACGTTTTACGTGTACTTAGGTAGAGAGTAACTCTATAGGAGTTTACCTCTACTGAGATTTGTTCACTCCACTGTGAGACCCATTTTTATGTACAGGTCCAGGGCAGATGACATATCACATGTGGGATCGCCCATGTGAAGGGAAGCTGGTTGTGGCTTAAACAATATGTTGTGTATTTTTTTATTCTGTTGAGCAAATAAATGGAAAAAATATATATGATACTTTTGAGAAAATTTTATTTTATTGCACATTATATTATGTGATAGAATGGCTGGGATCCCCTGGGGGATGAGGTGTCACAGATTCAATCGATGATTCTATATAATTTTAACATGAAAAGTTTAATAAATATTAAGTAACAAAGGACATAAATTATTTTAAACAAGTGAGGGAGTTAATTATAATTCTATAGTGGAATCAATTATCATTAATATAAATTATAATATAAAATAATTTACAAATTGAGCCCAAGATCATATTTAGGCTAGAGTACCTTCCGTAGCCTTATCTAGAGCCATAAAAATATTTTAAAGATTTTTATTTATTCAAAGTATGTATATGTATATCATCAAAATAATTAATTTAATTAGAGTTGAATTATTTGATTTTATTGTTAAATCAAATTAATTGATTTGTATAAAATTATATATATACATATACATATATATATATATATATATATAAAATCTTTAATATCAATTTTTTAGACATTAAAATAAAATTACAAATTGTCACATTTAATGTGAAGTATTTCTATTTTTTTTATTATTTAAAAATGTAGCTCGGACGATGCTAGACATTGTAGCATTGTCATCTTCTTCACGGCTCTCTAGAATGATGGACATAAGAGTGAAGATTATGTCGATGACGATGACATTGTAGTATGTCATTCTTGTTATAAATATATAAGAGATATATTTAAAATGAAAATAACCTATCCTCTGTCTGTTATTGATTTGAAGTTTTTTTTATAAAAACCATTTCTCCAATTGGAGGATCAACACATGCGCACTCCTTTGTTTTTGTTAATCTTGTAAATAAAGAACATGCATATTGGGAAACATATCACCCCATTATTCCTTTTTTTAGAGTATTCTACTATCATGCATTAAAAAACAAAGACAAAAATGCAATAACATGTTAAAAGAAAAAAAAACAATAAAATCACATAAAATAAAGTGATCAATGGGGTTAATTTGAAGTAATTCAAACTAATGAAAAATGGTTAAATCAATTCGAAATGGTCTCCTATCTTGAGCAAACCTATCAAATCTCTACATCTTAGACAGATATCATCACCAGATCTAAATAAAGAATGTTTTACTATGGTCAAGAATTTATGAGCACACCAATAATATTTTTATTTGTATGTACTTTCTTTAGCATGATAGACTGTCTTTCAAAAATATCTCAAACCAATGATATCATATATCAATGTGTTTAAGCATACATTGAAAGATTAAATCTATGAAGATTAAAATCACATTATGATTATCACATCAAATAATAAATGGATCCTAAAGTTCATCAAAATAGCTAGAAACTTATTTTATCCACAAGATTTCTTTGTAGGTTAAATAAACTTTGATTGTAGGATGCACCTTATGTGCTAATGGTTATTAAATAACTTGAGGTGTATCTTCTTGAATCAATACCAATAGATATATCGAAATTAGTGTATTCAAAGAGAATGGACTTTCCTTTCACCAAGACATATATAATTGAGAAGTACCTTTAAAGTACCTTAGAATATATTTCATTATACACTAGTGATATCTACTCAGATTCAAGAGAAAATAATTGATGATACTAATGACCTATAAAATAAAAAGTGTTCGCCAAGAATAGACTTCCCCACCCCCTCATTGTTTTAGCCTTATCCTCATTAGAAACTTGTTCTCTCCTTAGTAATTACAACTATGACCATATTTGTATTTTTCAATAATCTTTGGATTGATGGGAGTAAAATTTATCATGTCAACAAAAGCAGCATCAAATTTTTGAAATGTGATAATAATATTGAATACTTTTTGGATCAAACCTAGCTTTAATCAAATATGTCAATACAATCATTAAAAATTATGCAAGATCTTATACATCACATGCATAAGATTATTTTGATCAGGAGTTCAAATCCATTTAAAAAGGTTCCTATAAAAATGTGTTGCATATACATATTATTTAAAATGATTAAGCTGTGGTCTATCTAGTGACACATGACATTTACTAACATATCATTAGAAGTATGTCAAAAGGTCTAACATTAATAGTTTAAAAATAAAATAACAATAAAAAACAAAGATGGCTTGATAACTATATGTTATCATGATCTTTTAGTTACCAGAGAATCATAAAAAGGTTATTTGATCATCAATTGAAAGCAATGCTAGCAACGATATCAAAAGATACTCAATCAAACTGCATAATAAAATATGAGAAGCTTTGAGTAATGAAAAGAGTTGTCCAAAAATTTTATCTGCCAATTTTTCCAATATTTTGACTACTTAAGAACCAAAATTATATTGGCGTGGCTCTATATTGTTTAGATTTAAAATACATAATGAAAAAGAATAGTTATTTGATAAAAAAAAAAATTGGTGAGGGCATATTTGTTTAGACTTATAATACATGATCATTGAAGTAATGACACTAGGACTTGCTATATCAATCAAGTTCACATCAAAATTTTGAAGAGTGATAATAATATTGAATAATTTTTCTTTCCAACCAAGATTCTATCAAAAATCTTACTAAAAATCTTTCAAAAATATGCAAATATTATACAATGCATAGGAATACTTTGATCAAGGGTTCAAAATCATTTAAAAAGGCAGCCATAAAAAATTTGTTTAATATAAATATTATTTAAAAGTATGAAGTAGTGATCTATCTGGCGACACATGATATTTACTGGCATATGGTGAGAAGTATGTCAAAAGGAAAATTCTGATGAGTTAACATAAACATAATTAAAAATAAATAATCATTGTTCGATAATTATATTTTATCACGATTCCTTAGATCCTAAAAAACTATTATGTCAATTAATTTCATTCATTAATTTAATTTTAAGTCATGTTGAAATTGGAATCTCTTTATTATAAGGATCATTTATAAAAATCATTTTATTCTCAACAAAAAAATGATGCTAACAACACAATCAGAAGAAGACTCAAATAAAATTGTTTAATAAAATATGAAATGCTTTGAGTAATGAAATGAGTTGCCAAAAATTTAAATCATCCTAACTTCCAATATTCAAACTAATAAAGGATAAAAATTACATTAGTGTGGTTGTCCATTATTTAGAATTAAAATACATATTGCAAAAGAATAATTATTTGATATACCAATAAAATTTGGGCAAGGGCTTTTGTTAGGTACCTCTCAAAGCTATAGCCCAACTCCTCAAGCCTATCATTTAATCATCTAAACATTTGTAAAAACATCTATGTTAGTACTCATCGTGAAATTCAAAACACCAAAAAATGAGTTGTGTTTATGTGATCAAGATTCTTTAATAGAAGCCTACATTCTACATAGAAAGGAGTTGTTAAAATGAGAGAGGTTAAAATGAGAGAGGTTAAAACGAGAGGTTAAAATGGGAGATGTTTAAATGAGAGAGGTTAAAATGGGAGAGGTTAAAATGGGAGAGGTTAAAATGGGAGAGGTTAAAATGGGAGAGGTTAAAATGGGAGAGGTTAAAATGGGAGAGGTTAAAATGGGAGAGGTTAAAATGAGAGAGGTTAAAATGAGAGAGGTTAAAATGAGAGAGGTTAAAACGAGAGAGGTTAAAATGAGAGAGATTAAAATGAGAAAGATTAAAATGAGGTTAAAATGAGAGAGATTAAAATTAGAGAGGTTAAAATGAGAGAGGTTGGTATGAAAGTTTGAAAGGAGCCTGTGACATCGAAAGGAGAGAAAAAGAGGGGAAGACACATAGAGAGAAAGTGAGATAAAATGGAGAGAAAAAGAGGGGAAGACACATAAGAAGAAAGTAAGATAAAGATGGAGAGAAAGAGAGGGGAAGAGAGATAGGGAGAAAGTGAGAAAAAGATAGAGAGAGAGATGAAGAGAACTTGGAACATTATCTAATGCATTTTGAGTGAGAAAGAATTAGGAAAACAAAATGGACATTTCCCATTGAATGCATGGTTGTTTTCTAGTTTCCTAAGAGAAAGTAGATGGGAGAGAAGCATAGAGAGAGAGAGAGAGATCAAAAGAGTGTATGAGAGAGAGAGAGAGTAAGAGAGAGAGTGTGGGTGAGTAATAGAGAGAGTGTGGGTGAGTAATAGAGAGAGTGAGTAAGAGAGAGAGAGAGAGAGAGGAAAAAGTGGGAAGGGACTTATAATTTAGATATCAACATTTGTTTTACATGCATTAAATACAATTATTATTAAAATGTAAAACTCATTTCCAATTTTTTATAAGTATTAAAATAAGATTGATGAACTTCTTTTTGGACATTTATTGTTACAAAATGAATTTGGTGTCATTAAATGCAATTTTATAAATTTTCTCATCAATCTCACTAACCCCTCAAATATAATTATTCCTTTGGATACCTTTTTTTCAATCTAGTTTTTTTCCTTGGGATTCAAAAATATATCCACTAGTTGAGTTGGGTGAAATATTTAGATACAATCAAAACTTAAAACTTCAAAACATTTTTTTTGTTTGTTTTTGGTCATTTTTGGAACCCCGTAATGGATTGAGACATTTTCATTATAAGTTACTAGACACATGGGGTATTTGACATGTCATCTAGAGGATCAAAGGTGGCAAGCAACAAGTTACGTGTAACGTTTAGATTTGTAAGAATTTCAACAATGCCAAAATATCTGAGATATTAGCTATTTTAAAATAAAACTAAACCTGTAATAATTTGAAAGATAGAAAATTCAAAGCTAAAATAATAAATTACATCATGAAATAAAATATAATCAAAAGAAAATGAGAAATTGGAAATACATGGGAATGCACTTTCTTTGCTTGTCAATACTTGCTTCTAATCTTGTTAAGCCATATAAAGTTCTACACCATTTAAACTTGTCAGTGCTGATCGGTTTGGTCAAAACATCCGCTATGTTTTCTTTGGTATGAATCTTTTGCAAATCCACAATTCCTTCTTCTACTTTCTCTCGTACAAAATGATATTGTACCTTGATGTGTTTTATCTTTGAGTGAAATAATGGATTTCTTGCTAAGTTTAGAGAACTTTGACTATTACTAAATAAAGTAACCTTATTTTGTTTGTATCCAAACTCTTCCAATAGTATTTGAAACCAGATTGTCTATTTATTAGCTTGTGTAGCTGCAACATATTTTACTTTTATCGTAAAAGTAGATACAATAGGCTGCAATTTTGAAACCCAACTTACAGCTCCTCTAGCAAGAGTAAAAAACATAACCTGTTGTAGACTTGCTATTATCAATATTTCCAGCATAGTTTGCATCAACATAACCTCTACAATAAGATCTAAAATTCTATAGCATATTGTAGTATTTGAGGTTCCTTTCAGATATCTAAAAATCCTCTTCACAGTACTCCAATGTTCTAAGCCAGGATTTGTCATGAATTGACTAACCAATTCCCACTGCTTGTGCAATATCTGGTCTTATACAAATCATTGCATACGGTACTCAAGACATCTTCCTCTTCTCTTCTTCCGAGCTAGGACACATGCTTGAGGATAATATGAAATTAACAGGAAGAGGGGAAGAAATTGGCTTACTATCATGCATGTTGAAATGATGTAAGATCTTATTAAAATAATTTTGTTTGCTAGTTGAAATTGGCTTATTATTATTTCTATCTCGATAAATCTGCATCCCTAGAATCTTGTTTGCTAGTCCCAAGTCCTTCATATCAAATTTCCTAGCCAACCGTGCCTTCAATTCTTGGATTCGATATTTGTTTGGGCCTGCTACTAACATGTCATCCATATATAATAGTAAAATGATAAAATCATTTTTTTCAAACCTTTTGTAGTATGTACAATGGTCTAAACTGATTCTATTATACCCAAGGCTCATAATGAATGAATCAAATCTCTTATACCAACACCTCAGTGCTTGTTTCAGACCGTATAGAGATTTGTTCAACTTACAAACCAAGTTCTCCTTACTAATTTCAACAAATCATTCTTGCTGGAACATATAAATTTCTTCTTCAATTTCTCCATGAAGAAAAGCAATTTTAACATCTAATTGCTCCAAATACGAATCAAGTGTAGTATATAGAGTTATTACTACTCTAATTGTTGTAAGACGAACCACCGGAGAAAAAATATCATTGAAGTCAATATATTCTTTCTGAGAATATCCCTTTATCACTAATCTTGCACGATACCATTCTACTTGATCATTGCTATCCCACTTTATCTTATAAATCTATTTGTTGCTAATAGCTTCTCTTTCAATTGGTAACGGTTCTAGCTTCCAAGTCTTGATCTTGTGTAGAGCTTGGTTTTCTTCCACGATTGTTGTCAAATACATAGATGCATCTGAATTATCTAAAGCTTCTTGAAATATTGAAGATTTTCCATCTTCTGTTAGGAGACAATATGCAATGTTGCTCTCCATAACATACTCCAAGTGCCAAGCTGGTGGTCTTTTATTATGAGTTGGCCGACTAACTTCTTGAGCCTCAGACACGACTTGTTCTTATGCTCTATTCTCTAGTTTTTTCTCAATTGATTTTGGAACATCTTGTATCTGATCATTTTCTACATGCATAGTGGTAGTTTCTGAAACTTCTTTTGATGTGCTATAATCTTCAATTCTTTCTTTAAAAATTACATCTCTACTGATAATTACCTTGTGGTCAGTGGGTTTTCACAGGTGATGCCCCTTCACTCCTTCAGCATACCCTAAGAATATGCATTTTCCAGATTTTGGATCTAGCTTTGTTCTTTCTTAGGTGTTGTACATCACATATGTAGGACATCCAAAATAATGTAAATTAGAGTAATCTACTGGCTTACCCATTCACATCTCCAACGGTGTTTTCAAATCAATCGATGTTGATTGCGATCAATTTATCACATAGCATGCAGTTTTTACTGCTCCCGCCCAAAAGGAATTGGGTAGTCTTACAGTCCTTAACATTGCTCACATTCTTTCTACAAGAGTTCTATTCAACCATTCTGCTACTCCATTTTGTTGTGGCGTGTACGTGACTGTGAACTATTGTTTGATACCTTCTTACTTACAAAAAACAAGAAATTCACCAAATATATACTCACTTCCATTATCTATCCGCAAACACTTAATTTGTTTTCCAGATTCAAGTTCCACCCATGCTTTGAAGTCTTTAAAAGTTAAAAATACATCCAACTTTTTCTTGATTGGATATACCCAACATCTTCTTGAATAATCATCAATGAAAGATACAAAATACTTTGCTCCTCTATAAGATATTTCAGGTGATTCCCATACATCTGAATATATCAAGTTTAGAGCATTTTTACTTCTTACATTTGATCTTTTAAATACCAATCTATTCTGCTTACTCGTAACACAATGCTCACAAAAAGATAAATTTACCATTTGAGCCACGGAAGTAGCGTTTTATTAGAGAGAATCTTCAAACTATGTTCTGACATGTGGCATAGTTTGAGATGCCATATCATAATTGATTCTTCTTCTTTAGTAATTGATGCAACACATGCATCTACTTCCTGTACTGTTTCTCCTTTAAGCACAAATAAATTTGTCGTGATTTTTTCTCCCTTCATTATCACAAGTGAACTACTCATAATCTTTATTATCCCATTTTCAATATGAATTTTGCATCTAAGACTATCTATTTATCCTAGAGACAATCGATTTTTTTTAAGGCAATCACATGTCGTACCTCTTGAATGGTACGAATCATACCATTAAACATTTTAATTTTGATAGTACTCATACCAACAATTCTTAAAGTATGATCATCATCCATGTGCACCGACCCACCCGAGATTGGTTCATATTTGTGAAACCAATCTCTTTGAGATGACATATACCATGATGCTCCCGAGTCTAGCAACCATATATCACTAAACTATTTTTTGCTTTCAACCATTGTTGTTACCTCATTATATAAAATATTACATTCAATATTGATACTTGCAATATTTCCTTGTGTCTTAGATAACAAATCATCCATATTTCTTTTCTTAAACTAACAATCTCTTTTTAAGTGCCATTTCTTACCACTGTTATAATATTTAGAATTTTTCTTACTTCGAGATTTTGATCTATCATAATTCTGACTCCCACTGGGGCCATGCCCCGTTGATCTCCCTCCTATCATTTTCAAAGCATCTATTTGTTGTGTATTTACATATCTATCATCATTTTTTTCATCTATTTTCTTCTTCTAAGATGACAGAGACAATTTTATTAAAAATTAAACTATCAGTCAATGCACCATTCGTTGGATTGATGTCGAATTGATCATATGAATCAGGCAAACTCTGAAGTAAAATCTCAGCATGTTCAACTTCTTCTATCTTATGACCCAACATAGTAAGTTAAAAAAATAAAGTATTCAGAGTGTTGATATGATTAGTTACCGTAACAAATTCCATCATTTACAAAGTGTAAAGTCTTCTTTTTAATAAGATCTTGTTGTGAAGTGACTTTGCCTTGTTCAACCTTGTGAGAGTATCTCAAATTTCTTTTACCGTATCATTTTCTGCCACACTCGAAAATACTCCATCAACATGTGCCAAATGCAGGTCAGCTACTGCATTACTATCCATCTCATTCCACTTGTCGTTAGGAATTTTGGCGAGCCATTTTCCAATTGCATCTAAGCAATTATCCTTCCTCAAAATTACCTTAATTTTCATTTTCCACAATGCAAAATTACTTTCATTGAATTTTTCTATTTCAAATTTTGCTGTCACGTTTCACTTTTATAGTGAACAATAACTGAGAATAATTATAATAATTTATGTTATTACACTAAAAAAGTTCCCAAGTAAGTGCAGGGGCACAATTACCCTCTTAAAAACCACAAACCTTGAGGCTTTTATCGCCCTTTTAACATAACTTTTCTAAAATGCATTAATTATAAAAGTTACTAACCTCCTCTGATACCATTATTATAAAATAAAACTAAACCCGCAATAATTTGAAAGATAGAAAATTCAAAGCTAAAACAATAAATTACATCATGAAATAAAATACAATCAAAAGAAAATGAGAAAATTAGAAATACATGGGAATTCATCTCAAAGGAATTGGAAAAGTCCTTTTATAGAAAAAATTTCGGAAATCTCCAAAGAGATTTCCGATGTGGGCCAGGTGATTTTCACCTAACTCCAATATAATAACATTAGCTAAATGCCATAAGATTATATGATTTTCATTCAAATAACTCAATTCTATCAATTATATGAATAGGCCATTATGCTCATTTTAGAAAACAATGTTATGTTAATGTTTAATTTTCATCATTTTAAATTTATTAAATTGTTTTGTAAAAACCACTTTCAAAACTTTTCTTTTCAACTTGCTTGTGGGTATAGTAGCTAAGCGATGGTAAAACACATAGCTCATTTGGCTTTTCTTTTACCTCTAGCTCTGTTGGCTTTTATTTTCATATATAGGGTCCACTTGTCTTTCATTTTCAATTCCATCCCACTTGGCTCTCTGTTGTGTTGATGTGTATTCATGAAGTAGTTTTATTTTCATAATAAATATGAATTTCAATTCATGATTACACTTTCTACCTTTCATTTCATACATATGCATTTAATATTTGACAAAGTTCATTTCATTTCATTGCATAATCATTTTAATTTTTTTCTGGTATTTCATCATCTTGTCATTCATTCTCTTTAATTTTATTACAATTCATTCAATCTAATTCTCTTTTATTTTAGTTGGCTCGGTCACCTCATTTCTTTTTTCTTTTATGATTTATATTTTATTTCATTTAAGAAAGTTTATTTTTTTTGAATATCTTTTAGATAATATAGACACACACACATACTCACACACACACACACACACACACACACTTACTCACACACACACACACACACTATATATATATTTAACACACCATGCTAAGTCAGAAAGAGAATTTCTATGAACATCATCTAAATTTGGTAGATTCATAAGAATTAGAAAAGAAAGATAAGTATTTACCGTTAGAGAACCACAACAAGAAAGAAAAAAAAAATGAAATCACCACAAGAAGAAACCATGAAAGAAATTTAGGTGATTGCTTTTTTGCCAAGAAGTCAATGGTTAGGGTTTGGGTGAATTATGATGTTCAACATGTTAAATAGAAGTTGATCGTTACATTGATACCATTAGTTACCAAGATAATGAGATCTATGGTTGATCGTACATAAGAACTTGATGTAGAGCATGTTGAAGAGAGCAATAAAACATTTGTCTTCGCTACTAATCTCATATGCATCTGTCTATATGCCATAAATAGCTTAGCAAGTGCTAGGTTCCAATTATAAAGCATTAAAATTGTTTCTTATTCCTTGGAATCTTTAGAAGTTGATTTTTGTTCTTATAGATGTCCTCTACCAACTTAGAAAAGAATAAAATCTCAAGCAAATAGAAGACCTGAAGTCCATAATTTCTAATATTTTTGCTAGTTCATCTTCATCATGCATATGAATTAGGCTTAGTATACTTGATAGGAAATGGAAAGAGTTAAATTTTCTATCAAAGACAATACTATCAATGACAAATACTTGAAATGACAGCTTCGTATGAGTGCATAAACTATTTAGCACCAACATGTAGTTCTTTTCCTAGAATTTTTATTGTATGAACCATTATACATAAGGATTTGTGTAATGTGATAGTAGATCAATATGGTGATCATTTGAGGAAATAATACATATTAAGTCTATGTGCTTCTATGATCACACACATTGTATGCTGAAAGAAGGGTATGGGAATGCAAGTAAGAGCATGTACTTGAGATATGATGTGGGGTGGGTTGTTTGAGATAGTTCTTTAGTTCATGTTTACATTTGATGTTGTCAATACGAGGAAGAGGCTTAATGGTTCAATGAGATTCAATCCTAAGAATGGCTTCCAACTACCATTCAGTGGGGTGGGTTCTATCTTATTGTGTGTGTACTTATTCTAATATTTATTGTAAATATTTCACTAAATTATTGTTTAGAGAGAATTTGATAAAATAGTGAAATTGTAGTTATTTTGAGTGGAATTGGCAGACTTGGTGGAGCAAGGGTTTAGAGAAGATATAAGTGAAGAAGAGGCATGACAATTCGCTTGTCATGATTTGGATATACTTTTTATAATATTTCTTAAGTAGTTGTGATATTTTTTCTTAGTCATGACTCTATAAAAATATGTATGATATTCTTTGTATACCACGACTCTATTATCAAGTTGACACAATAATCTTATTATGCAACACAATCATTATGACATAATATTTTCTTAAAGTCATGGTTGTACTATCTTTAAAATACTTAATGGTCATGACATTTTTTCATTATATTAGACAAGTACCTCACTAATACAAATAGTTATAACAATTTCTAGAGCCACAACTTATTTGGTGTAAAGTAAAAACATAATGTATTTTCATCATGAAATTATTTTCCAAGATGATATTTTGTTCCATTGAGCACTTACTTTGGTCCCTGCTTTTCTAGAAAAGCCGGGACCAAAGAGATATTAGTGCCATGTTATTAGTGCTTTAGAAAAGAATTAAAAAGATAATAAAGTTGTGACCTCAAGTCTATGATGCAACTTCCAAATTAAAATATTGCATGAATCCCCAAAGTATAAAAGTGATACTTAGAAGAATTAAAGAAAAAAAAATGAAAACATACGAACCACATACACCAATAACCCTAGGTGACACAATGCTAACCATCATTTAGGGAAAATTCAAGGTGAATATAATCAATATTTGATTGAAATTAAAGTTTTTTACTTAGATTTGTATTTGAACATTCATTGGGAACCATCAATTCTATGAGATGTCTCATAACAAAACCTGATGTAATTTCCTCTTCAATGTTTGGCTAAATTAAGATCAAGTGTTGATGATATACTTGTATTATGATGAATTAATGAATGTATGAGTTTATATTTGTTTTTATGCTTGTATATGGATGTTGATGGATATGGATACAAATTAGAACTTAAATTTAGGGTTTTCATGAATATGTAGGTTTGTGTGTCTCATCTATAATAGATGGTGATAAGTAAGTTATGAAACACATTCATGTGGTACAATAAGAAGAAAGTGTTCTTCTAATCTTAATGTGTGAGATAAACCAATGGTGGAGATTCAAAGTTTAGGTAAACTTAATTATTGGGAATATGGAATTTATGAAGCCGAATGTATGAATATATTTAAGGTATGTCTTAGGTTAAGTAATACATCTAACCTATGAGTTTTATCATTGTGTTTAAATCATGTGTTGATTGTGATAGATGATGATAGGTATGTCATGAGATACATATAAGTGGGGAAGACTAGTATGGTGGCGATAGCCCTATAAATCTTTTTCTTTTGTATGACTTATGTGGGTGAGATTTATGAAAAGATATGTGTTAATTATTATGAGTATGATACTTATTAATATAAAAGTATAAATATATTTAGTACCACATTATTTTGTCGTAAGATAATTAGAGGTTAGATAATAGACTCGTATATCCAAGGCAATTATCAAAATTAGTTGATTTATTACCTAAAAAATTAAGATATGAGAATAACTCTTGCACAGAATGACATAGTACTTCAATGTTAAAATACCGAGTGGACAACTATGAAGAGATTATCCTTGATAGTGATAGTTCAAAGTTAATGACCACCTTGTATGCTAAGAGGACACATGAACATTTTCATACTAATTTACCATTTATCCAACAATTAGACATAATATTGACTAAAAACTAAAGAAACGCCACCACACATAAGGACATTAGCCAAATTTAGAGTCTGCGTTTCTTTCTGAAGAGCATGTATATCAAATCAACTTGATCAATAGTTAGTTTACTAATAGTTAATCAAACTATTTACACAACACCCATGATATCAATATGACTAATATCTTGTAGCTATAATGGATGAGAGATCCTCACCCAACAAGATTGTGAGGTCATATCAACTAATGATATTTTTGGCACCCCCACAAAGTCATAATAAGGTTTTGGTACTATTGATGAGATTATTTCGTTATAGTTTGATTAGTTAACATGAGTTGACATAACTATCTTTGTGAAGGATAATTCTATTTCTAATTATGTTGATATGGTTATTACTTTGTGTTGTTATTACATTAATTTTTTTTATACTTTATTTTTGTCTATTTAATTGCCACCACCATTCACATAAATGCAACTTTTTGGATTGAGTTAAAACCTATAGCCCTAGAAATTTATATACCTAAGAAATGAATTCATTTCAAAGTAGTAGGTAGTATTTCAGATAGAGAAATGGTTTCTAGCCATACTGTCATCCTTATATTCAATGTTATGAAGGTCTATTATGTGGTAGTATAGAACAACTACCACAACATTAATATTTATACTAGATAGACCAACTTTTATTAAAAGATAATCTTCTAGTATTATTGGCAGAGACAAAAAAGAGCAATGATATAAAAAAAGATCAAAATAGATTTAGTGACAATCAAAGTGGGAAACTAGCACTCAGAAATACTAACAAAGATATAAAAGTTTATAATTAGTATACTAGGAGATATAAAGGAGAATTCAAAGAAATACATCTTCATAACACTCAGAAACAATACTAAATTAGAATGGTAAGAAGCCAAAAATAAAGAACCAAAAGAGAAGATGAACATAAAGATGTAACTAACTTGGTAAAAATTGTGATTTTATAAGCAACAAAAGAAGAAGCCATGACATTGATGAATCTGAACAATGGATATTATAGAGTTATGAAGATGTATTTGCACCGTTACAAGAAGTCATGATACTAGAGGAAGAAGTTGATAAATGCCTTGAAATAGCATCGAGACATTCATGAAATCATTGTCACCAAAGATGAATGCCTTGAAAACACAACTTCATATGAACTAATCTTGAAGGTACTATGCAATCATCTCTGTTATACTTTTTTGGGGGAAGATAAGACTAAGCTAATCATTATTTCAGTAACATTGACTAGAGAGATAAATGAGACAATGGTGAAGTTAATAAAAAGATATGTTGAGACTATAGCCTAGTTGCTTGAAGATATCAAATGAATCAGTCCATTAACATGAATGTGCAAAATACTTATGGAAGATGGGTGCAAGGCTAACAATTGAACACTAATGGAAACTAATGCAATAATGAAGGATATAATAAAAAAATCATCGTGAGATGATTTAATGCAAGGATCATATATGTCATATCAAATAGTCCATGGGCTATTCCAATCTAGAGGTGTCAACCGGGTTGGGCCAGCCCAGTCCGGCACGAGGCACGACATGATTCGGTAGTGCCTGGGCCTGCCCGGCAAGGAAATTTCCCGTGCCTGGGCTCGTACCATGCCCGACCACGGCACAATCGTGCCGTGCCATGTCGAGGACAACCAGGCCTCGTGCCATGCCTGGCCCTGCACGGTACTGTGGCCCGTTGGCACGGTACTATGGCACGTTGGCACGACATCTAATTTTTTTTTTAAAATTAGGGTTACGAGGCGCCGAAACCCTAATTTTTTAAAATTAGGGGTTCGGTACGATAGTGTGAGCCGAACCCCTTATTTTTTTATATTAGAGGTTCTGCCCAGCCAGGCCGAACCCGGCAGATTCGTGTTGCGGGCCCATGCCGGGTTGACCTCCATCGAACTGTGCCGGGCCAGGGACAACACGGTACAATAACCGTGTCGTGCCTGGCCCGGCACGAAAGCATGGTCAGGCCGGCTAGAAATGGGCCGGCCCAGCCTGACACGTCATGTTTGACACCTCTAGTCCAATCTATGGAGTGCCAAAAAAGAAAGGTTTGATGGTAGTGAAAATCTCGAATGATAAAGAAATCTCAACATCCGTAACTACTGGATGGTGCATATATGTGGATTACTAGAAGTTGAACAAGGAAACACGATATGATCAATACCCACTATCATTCATAGACCAAATTCTAGATAGAATCTAAATGCATTCCTTCTATTACATACTAGATGAATATTTGAGATAAAATTGCTTTTTGATTGACCTATACAACTAAGAAAAAATTACTTTCACTTGCCCACATGAAACCTTTTTATTCTAGAGAATGTCATTTAGTCTTTACAAAGCGTCGACCATATTTCATAGATGCATGAATACAATCTTTGTTGACTTCAATGAGGAAATTATGAAAGTATTTATGAATGTCTTTTCTGTGTATGTGTATGGAGATTCTTTTGAAGGTTATTTAAAAAACATGGAAATAGCATTGAATTGATGTAAATAGAAAAATTTGATGCTTAACTAAGAGAAATGCCATTTCATGGTAAAAAAAAATTGGAATGGAATCTTCAGTAACTACTAAATGACTAGAGGTAGACACTGTGAAGACTTCGGTAATAAAAATATTACTTCACCCTATAATTATCAACGGGGAGCATAAATTTCTTGGTCATTGTTTAGTGTTCAAACTATTACACATCCTTAAGTCTTTTTGCTGCTTTATGATATTGCATATGTATGGAATGAGAGAGATTATGGGTTGATTTCATAACTTTAGAGTTTTTGTGAGTTTTGATGAATAGTCATGAAATTGATAAGTTTTTTGAGGTATTTAGTAGAGGAGGTAAATTATTGAGTCTTACAAAGTTTTAATATTCATTCTTAACTGAAAATCTATCTAATTGATCATGACTATATTTGTATGTTATGACCATAAACAACTCATTAGCATAATCCTTTAACTATGTGACATATTCTTATTGGCTATGATGTTATCATGAAATCACAATCATACTTATTTCATGAAATTTAAATGACTGTAATATTAATTCGACATCATAGCAATTAAGTATCTCTCTAATGCTCAAAGTCATGACAAAGTCAAGCACCATGATTTTATCGTGAATATGACTCGGTAGTCTTAAGTTAGAGTTATTATATTTTTATAAAATAATGCCTTTAGACTAGAGGTGTCAAGAGGGCTGGGCAACCCGGGCATGACACGAGGCACAACTCAACTGAGTCGTGCCTGATCCAGCACAACATAGTCTAGAACCGTGCCTATAACTAGGATGGGCTTGCCCTATGCATGGCTCAAACCGAGCTGGGCACGTGGCTGCTATGCCTCATGCGGGTCAGGCATGACTAGTGTGCCCAGCCCATTGACATAGTTCAATGACCCACTTGGAGTAACCCGAGTACCTGATAGGTTATTGGTTACTGAGAATCTGGTGCTCGACCCACCTGCTTCATGGTAACAGTAAACTTTAAATTATTAAAGGGCATGGCAAGTTTTTTTTAATGAACCCAACCTGCCTCACCACATCCACATGACAAATTAAAAATATATTTATTAAATTAGACCTTGGGTTTTTTAATGAACTCGACATCTTGATCCCAACCCCAACCCCAATGTCATAACATTCAACATCAGCTTGACTAGAGCTGGCTCTGGCGGATGCTGCCACGTGATGAGGTTGGGCTATGCTTACCATAAGCTCAACTTGACCCCGTCACGTGTTTGCTTAGGGTTTGGTTGGGGTGGAGGACACACCACCTACTCACACCGCCTGAACACCACTACACCATGACTACATCTACATCCACACTATCCCCCACATGCCCCACCCGAAAGGTCGAATGTTAGAGCCGATTAGCTGAACACCCAAATCCAAATTCCCGAGCCCAAAATGCAATTCAAAATCTAATGATAAAAATCCAAAAAAAAAATTATTTTTTTTTTATATTTTCAAAATAAATCTTGGTTGTTGTATTTCATTCCAATGGTTAGGATAGAAATCTGATGACTGTCAGGTTTCTGCCCACTTAAAATTCAAAAAAATAAAAAATAAAAAATTTTAAAAAAATATCAATTAAAAAAAATCTATAAAATATAAATTAATAATTTTAAATTTTCCATTCTCATTTCTAAATTGAATTGACTCTTAACTCTCTGATTCTTATTTTCCTTAGCTCTCTGCTCTTTAATAATCTCAACTCTTTAATAATCTCAATTCTCAATTCTCAAAACAAATTTTTATTTTTTGTATTGTAAGTTGCAACTCTTAGAGTTCTAGTATATATTTTTTTTGTTTCTATTTACTATGGGAGTGGGGATTTGGATGTGACCATGTTTGCGGGTTGCGGCTTTATCTCTGATCTATATCATCTCTAGTTTAGATTTTAGAATATTATTTAGGTAATTTTTTTTTGTATTATTTTTTTTAATAGTTAAAATCATAAATAATAAAATAATTACAAAAAATAGCTAATAGTGAATATAATGAAAATGTGATTAATTTAGATATAGATGTAGAAAATAATGATAATTCAAATGAAAAGTCCGAGGCCAAAATCTTGTTTTTCCCCAAAGCCTCGGCACAAACTCAAATGCCTAAAAAATAAAAAAACTAGAAGAACATTAGTAATTTTGAGTTACCTTAACATAATAGAAAATAAAAATGTTAGGGGTATCAAAGAAAAATTAACACAATATAAGTATTGTAAAAAAATATATACATGTAAGAGTACATGTGAGACTAGGCACATAAAAAATCATGCCAATCAATGCACTAAAAAATATAGTATATTAGATCCTAGGCAAACCCAAATGAGCATAAGTGGTGGGGTTTTTAAAGCTGGATATAGTTTAGCTTCTTTGACCCCATTCATATATCATAATAACTTAGGGAGAGAATGCATGACCAAACTGATTACTATTATAGGTATTCTGATTAGATTTTTGGAGGATCATAGGATTATCATTATCATATAAATCTATTTCCATCATACTTATCATAGGATTCATAGGTCCATATATAGGAATGACATTAAATATTATAAGTTAGAAAAAATAATTAATAATTAATGAATTTAGGCAATGTAGTGATATGATGTCCATGATATTTGATATTTGGACTAGTCATAGTGATGTATCATTTGCATGACTCACCGCTCACTATGTAGATTCTAAATAGAAACTTAATAAAAAGATTTTAGGATTTTCAAAGATTTTTTATCCTCATGATGGTCTTGCCATATATGAGTGCATGATGAAAATCTTTAGAGATTATCATATTCAAAATAAAATATTTAGTATAATATTTAATAATGCATCTAACAATAGAATAGCTATTAATATATTTATTAGGACCATTAAAGATGAATCATTAGGTGAGATTTTTTATGTTAGATATATGTGTCATATTATTAACCTGATAGTACAAGCGGAGAAAAAAATTATTTCACCTACATTAGAAAACATATGAATCTCATTAAAATATCTTCGGATACATAGTAGACAACATGAGTTTAGTAGTCTTTATTTGGCTGCTGGTTTAAAGGAAAAGAAATTCTAAATGGATGTGAGATACCATTGGAATTACACTTATTGTTAGATAAGACAACATGATGTTGGAGCCATGTATCAGAAACAAATACATGATATACGACTACATCAACAATAAGAGTGAATACTTATTATTGATGACAGTGACCATGAATTTCATTAATGAAATTCATGAATATTTTTTATGATACGACGAACATGTGTTTGTCTATGTACATGCCCACCACTTGCATTGTACTCAGGTGCACACACAATATTAGTATCATGTTTAACAAGTCTAGAGATGACTTGACATTTAGTATCATGTTTGTTGATATGGAAAATAAGTACTTAAAGTACTGGTCCACCATTCTCTCTTTATTGTTTAGATGTTTGCATGGATCCTAGGGTTAAGGTGGAAGGGGTAGAGAACATTTGGCATACATATCTACATGCATGAACCAAGGATACCAATATGAAGGGTTCATTCATGAAAAATTAATTGAGTAATTTACATACTATGACACTGGGTATGGTTGCAGTTATAGCCAATATCACACTCAAATCCTAAAGGGGTCTCATTCATTCACCACACAATGAAAATGTACAATAAAATAATATTTTTTATTTTCTTACAAATGTTGTCTTACACATTTTTTTTTGCTCAGTGGAATAAAAAAAATATCTAATACAACTCAAGCCACAATTAGCTTTTATCACACATATGATCATGCATGTGAGTCTATCATCTGCACTGGACTTGTATTTGAAAGGGAGTCCCGTAATGGAGTGAGCAAAGCTTAGCAGAGATAAACTACTACATAGCTACTCCCCACCTAAGTGCATGTAAAAAAATAAAATCATATGCATATATCAACACACATTCAAGTATAATGTTTAAATGAATGTAAATATAGATGAAATATTTTTATGCCCATATCCCGAGTCTCACCGATTCTCCCACACATGTCGAAGCCAAGCATGACAATATATATATATATATATAGGATATTCTCCAAAAAATATGGATCTTCTCTGAATTGGACATTATTCGAAAAATAATTTTTTTGGATATTCTTTGATAAATATTGGAAATTCTCTAAAAAATAATATTGGATATTCTCCGAAAAATACTGCATAACTCAATTTGAATGTAGTATAATTTTGAGTCCGCATAAATAATATCCATTATAATATTATATATCAATTATGCACACAAGTATTTATTTACGATGTCTTCACCTATCTGAAATGTAAGTATATCATTTATGATTAAACTATATTTCATGCACATTTATAATTACACGAACATATATTACATTATAACATATTATATAATAAAACATAAATATTTTCAGTAATTAATAATTCACAATTTAATTTTTAAAACAATTCCGAATTGAATTATAATCATGACCATTTACAATCCTTAAATAGAAAGAAATTCCAATAAGAGAAAACACATACCTTTCAAAATATTCAACACCAAAACTCAAGGAATTTGGTACTAACACGAAGCTCTCGTTACGTGGAGTAACTTTAGTTCTTGAACTATTTTATCCCGACATCAAAATATTCAACTAAATGTAAAAGAATTTAGACAATTCTTTTTTTTCTCTTCCGCACTGTAGAAGTAGAACCTTTCTCTCCCCCATGATTTACATTTTCACATTTTAAGGTTTAATTTTTTTTTTGTAATTTTATTATTATTTTAATCAAAATAATAATGAATAACTACATTTAGAAACCTCTGGCTGTGCATGCACATAGCAACGTTTCCTTCCATTTTATTATTTTATTATTATTATTTTAATTAATAAAATATTATTAAAATAAATGCATATAGTTGCACATTTGCACCATGTTTTTTTTTGTTTTTTTTGTTTTTTTGCTACTGTTTTTTTTTTCACTATTTTATTATTATTTTACTTAATAATAATAATATAATATTAATTAAAAAAGACTAAATTTCGACCATCTTAGAATTTGATAAAATTTATCACAGTAGTTATAAAATTAAAAATGACTACATTTTATTATTATTATTTATTTAAATGGTAAAGTCCATATTGTCATCTAGATTCTAATAAATTTTTAGATTCTTTATGATAAAATTACCATTTTACCCCCTTTTTTTCTAGAAAATTTAATTAATTTATTTATTTACTCTTTTTTTTGGTTTCATAGCCAAGCTCCGAGTACGTACATGAACATCATATTCGGAGATGATGACTTCTCCATTCATTTAGCAATATAAAAATGATGGTGTGAACCATTGAATAGGAGCAAGTAATCTCGATACTTAGATATCAATTGCCACTCAAGTTTATCACATAACAAAAACATTGATATTTTATAATAGTAGAAATCATATGAGTCTACCTATCTTTTATCTGTCTAAGATGACACATGATCTATTGACTCTTATTGTATCAAACATAGTATTGGAGTTTGCTTTTTATATAATAGTTAATATTATTTTAGATAAAAAATTGAGACTATGGCCATATACCATTGAGACACTTTCATGCATGAAAAATTAGGAAGATTCAAGGTTGGGCATCTAGGATCGGGCTGGAACAAGAGCGCATGAGTAGATGACAGATAATTACTCATTGAACTTTGAGGATGTCAAGTTCACCGCTAGTGATACCATTAGACACTTACATGATGATGATGATCATTTGTATACTAATACTGATTAGCATTAAGATTGAGCTTGACCATTATTATGTTATGTTGTTATATTCTTGGATGATGGTTTTTTTTGTTATTTTTCATTATTGAAATTTTTGTTAATCATTTTATTTTATTATGTTGTTACTCATAATGTATAACTTAAAATTTGCAACTTAAAAATTTATAATCAAAAACCTATTGACTCGGCTCTGGCCACAACTCGGAATGACCTGGCATGGATCGGCATGACCCATGCCGGAGTAACATAACACAAATTATGACATGCTGGGCATGATATTATTGCATTACTAGGTCATGCCCAACACGATACAGTGGCCTGATGAGACCACCAAAAAATGTACCATGCCGGCATGACATGAATTGTTTGACACTTCTACTTCAGGGCTACAAAAGATTATAGACCCAATACAACTTATGCAAAAGCCACAACCATTATTCAGAGCTATAATTTTTGGGACACTAAAAGTTACAGATGATATTACTCAAGTATAACTATTTTCCAAGGCCATGACTCTTGTCTTCCAAGAAAAGCAAAGTTGTGACTTTATGCTCAAGATAATTATCAATGCTATGGTATATTTGTAGAGCTATGCCAACATAATATACGAGAGAATAGAAATACAATGTTGTGGTCACCCATATTACCTTAGACACTTGAAGACATATAAGGATAAATTTTGTACCATAACTATTTTCTAGTGTCATGACCAAAGATGCACAAGACCTTAGTCCCGTGACTATTTCTCATGCCATGTCTATATAATTATCACAAAGAATCAATGCTAATGCCATGGTTTATCATAGTTTCACAATCATATATACATAAGATCTTCATTATGTTGTGGCCAATCTCTAGTACCAAGCTCTTAAAGACAAGAAAATAAATGTCTGAAGTTGCGACCACTTCATAGTGTCGTGACATTATGTGATAAAAGTATTAGATCCAAGTCATAGTCATTACAAGTACATATCATATATTTCAATTGGTGTCTGACATGAATGATGTAGGAGTTGAAGTTTTGAAATACTTCTCAGATGATCTAATTTTGATGTTGACAAATCACTTGCCCTGGTTTGCTAATTTCATTAATTATCTAGCATATGATGCTTGTCCATCAACTCTCATGTCACACCAATTGAGAAAGCTTCTACATGACTTGAGAAACCACCTATGGGATGATCCAATACCATTCATAAGTTGTTTGAATTAAGTCATAAGGAGATATGTACTAGAAGAGGAATTATCCTCAAATACTACTTTTCACCTTATGGAGGACATTTCAAAGGTAATAAGACTACCCAAATGGTATTGCAATTTGAATATTTTTAGCCATCATTGTTTCGAGATTGTTAGAATATAGTTCGATGATATGATAGATACCAAAGATTATGTAACATATCTAGTTGGAATGAGCTACCATAACAATATCCTCGAAGTAGGAATTTTATGGGGTCATTTTTTTTTATCTTTTGGCAAGGAGCACATACTTTGGCATTTACTTTTTTTTGTAGAAACATTTTCACATAAATTGGCGCACAGCAATGTATCATAAGTGATGAAAGCAACTATTTTTATAAAACATTGTTTGGAGCTTATTTAGCCAAGTATGAGACTAGGCACAAGAGAGGGCTTCCATAACATTCATAGACAAGTGGACAAGCAGAAATATTCAATAGGAAGATCAAAAATATATTAAAAAATAGAGAATCCGTTGAGAAAAGATTAGTATCAAGAATTGAAGAAAACATTTTGGTAGACATTCAAGATACCCAAGGAATGTCTTCTTATTGACTCTTTTTCAGAAAGACTTTTCATTTTCTAGTCGAAATTAAATATCAAGAATGATAGACAATAAACCAAATGAACTATAAGGTAGGAGATGTAAAAGAATAGTATATTTTTTAGATGAGTGAACTAAAAGAATTGTATAATTAAGTTTATGACAATGCTCATATTTATAAAGACAAATTATAAAAATGCTATGAAAAGAAACTATAGACGAAGGAGTTCCAAGTAGGAGAAAATGTATTGATTTTGAACTCCTATCTCAAGTTGTTTATAGAAAAGTTGAAGTAGGTAATGAGGTCACGATTTCTAAAACAAAAAATGATGCAAATCTCAACCTCGATTGTCAAGACTACATCGAATCCATAAATGGAGTGGAATTGGAAGGCAAGAAAAAAAATAATAATAATTTTAGAACAGGTGGTCGGTAAACAAGGCAAAACCTTTGGTAAGAGAAAATTTCCATTGAGTAGTTTATTCTCTAACAAAAGGTCCTTAATAAACACCACGAAACTTACTTATTCCCCCCCTCATAGGCCTTTAATGCCTTTTATAATTACAATGTTTTTGAAAAGAATATAGAACATTAAAAATATTGTCTTGTAGAGTACTTTGTTACAAAATACCTAGGGCAAGTTTTTTTTTTATAAATTTCGAAGAACAATGGAAACTCAAAGTCCAAGTCATGGAGGAAGTCATGAATTCTAGCCTTATTCTAGTATATGGAAGACTCTTGTATGTCAAACCTTTTCTATTGGGCTTCCACTATGGCTCATATGAAATGGCTAAATACCAATTTGGATTAAGCTACTAAATTCTCCTATTCACCTATGGAATCCAGTGGGAATAGAGAAAGTGACAAGTTGTATTGGAAAACCACTTGACATGGACAAATACACATCAAATATATTTTGGATTACATATGCATGGGTACTAATTAAAGATGATCTTAATAGAATTCTTCCTAATGAAATAGTTTTGAATTTTTCGGATGGGTCTAAGGTCATTCGCAAGTCCTTTATGAACATCTACCATTATATTGAAAATATTAATGTGTTTGGTTCTGTTAAGTGTGATTGTAAAAGAAAGGAGAATCCTGAGTAAAGCCAAAAGGACTCTAATGTGTCATAAATTCTATAGTAATGCACAATAGAAAAAAAAAAGCCTATAGTAATGCACATGAAACTTGCTTATTCCCCTCCTCATTGGCCTTCGATACCTTTTATGATCACAATGATTTTGAATAGATTATAGAATATTGGAAATATTGTCTTGTTGAGTACTTTATTAAAAAAAACCTAGGGAAAATTCTTTTAAGAAAATTTATCAAAGAATAATGGAAATTTTTTTAGACCCTAGTGGCTAGAACTTTTTTACCTAGTATATGGCACTCTTGTATGTCTAATCTTTGCCACTAGGTTTCCACTATGAATTATATTAAATGGCTATATACCAATTTGGATTAAGCTACCAAATTTCCCTATTCACATATGGAATCCAGTATGAATAGAAAAAAGTGGCAAGTTATATTAGAAAACTACTTCACATGAACAAATACACATAAAATATATTTTGGATTACATATGCACGAATACTAATTGAAGCTAATCTTAATAGAATTCTTCCCAATGAAATAATTTTGAAACTTCTGGATGGGTCTAAGGTCACTCACAAGACCTTTATGAAGATCTACCATTATATTGAAAATATTATTGCGTATTTAGTTTTCGTAGGTGTGTTTGTAAGCAAAAGGAGAATCTTGAGAAAAAAACAAAAAGTATTCTAATGTGCCAGCAAACCTATAGTAATGCACTATAATAAAAATATAGGAGGCCTCAATGGGAAGGAGAACTAGAGAGGAAGCTTGAAGGGAAGCTTGGAGGACACACTAATTTTCTTAGCCATAATTCTATAAAGAAAATTATGGCCTTTTTAAATGCTAAGACTTTATAATCGAGTTGATAGAATAATTTTACTATGCAACACAATCATCATGAATGTGATATTTTTTTGGAGTTACGATTGCACTATCTCTAAAATACTTAATGTGTATGATATTATTTTTCATCATGATAGCCAAGTATCCCACTAGTATAAATAGTCATGACAATTGCTAGAGTTAATAACTTATTTGATATAAAGTCAAAACACTAAATATTTTGAGTAACGACATTATTGTCTGGCGTGACTTTTCATTTTAGAGAATACTTAATCGAATTATGGCTTTTCTAGCATTATTACTTGTACTCCATAAATAAAACACCAAAGCTATGGAAAATTCTAGAGCCATGACTTTGTATTGTAAAAATAGATAGACTATCTAAATCATGGTAATCCCAACACCATGTTATTTTACGTAGAAAGTCAAAACTAAAGTCACAACTAATTCAAATACTATTACTTTGTGTTAAGAGAGTAATTATCCTAGTTATGAAAATCCTAGTTCCATGACACTTTGCTTAAAAAGCCAAGATGTGATTTGTGGCCAAATCTACTACTATGAATTTTTGTTATAAAGAGTAATTATCCCAGCCATAATAATTTTAGTATCATGCTATTTTGCTCAGAAATCCAAAATAAAAAATATGACCAATTCTAGCACCATAATTTTATGTTAGAAAGAGGAAAGGTATCTATCATAACTATTCCCAACTTCGTGATGTCAATACTCTAAAGAAGATTCAAAGAGATGATAAATTAATGACCTCAAGTCTATGCTATGACTTTTAACTTAAAATATCACATGGATCCCAAAAGTATAGATCTACTAAGAAAAATTGAAGAAATAAAATAGGAAATAGGGGAAAATATAAACCACTCACACCAAAAACCTTAGGAGACACAATTCTTGCCCACATTTAAGGTAAATTTAAGGCAAACATATGTAATCTTTGATTGAAATTAGAAATTTCTCACTTAGATTTTTATTTGAGCATTTATTGGGAACTCTCAAATCCATAAGATGTCTCTTAACATATCCATGAGATGTCTCTTAATAAATTTATGAGTTTATATTTATGTTTGTGTTTTTTATTTGGATGTTGATGAATATAGATGTAATTTAGAATCCGAATTTAGGATTTTCAAGAATACATAAGTTAATGCACGTTAGTCTTGACAGATGATAATAAGTAAGTTATGAGACACACTCATATAGTATAGTAATAAAAAAATGATAATTATTCTAATCTTAATATACAAGATAAATCATATGTGAAAACTAAAAGTTTAGGTACGATTAATCATTATGAGTATGATACTTACAAAGATAAAAGTACAAACATATATAAAACTAATCAATTGTGTACTTTCTAAAAGAAATAACCATTGAATAATATGAGGGTTATATAAAATGTCTAACCTAGAAATTTTATCATAATGTGAGAGTCATATGTTGGCTATTATAGATAATGATATATATGCTATGAGATTATCATAAGTGGGAGAGAAAAATATGGTGTTGATAGCCCTGTAAGCCATTTTCTATTAAATAACTTTTATAAGTGAAATTAATGGAAATTTATATATTAATTTTAATAAGTATGAAACTTATGAAGTTGAAAGTGTAAAAGTATTTAGTACCACTTTATTTCACATGTTTTAAGATAATTAGATATTAGAGAATATAAAAATACATTCAAAATAATCATCAATGATAATTGATGAATTGCCTAAAAAGTATATATATAAGAATAACCCTTGAACAAAATGATGTGTTGCTTCAGTTTTAAAATACCAAGGAAACAATTACGAGGAGATTATCCTTGCTGGTGACAGTCCATGGATGATATTCACCTAGAGGTGTCAAACGTACCAGCAAGACCTAGGTTTTTTGGGCCCACTCGGGATGGTGTGTAGTGCCAGGCATGACACGCTATAGTACCATGCATTGCTAGGCGCGACACGGTTCAATGGAGGGAAGGCCCGGCACGGGCCAGTGGCCCTCAATCCACCGGGTTTGGCCTCGGTTTGGGTTGGGCAGAAACCCTAATTTTTTAAAAATTAGGGTTTCGGCGGCGTGCCACTACACTACTGTTACCCTTTTGGGGCTCGGCGAGCCTCGCTCGTCAGGTGTCAGCTCTTTGTGACCATGCTCGGTGCGTGGTCATGCATGCTATGCCCATGTGCCAGGCACTCATGCCGTGCCTAGCATGGGATGCAGATCGAGATCACTTGTCATGGCACGACACAACAGGTGCTGAGGGTGCGCCCAGCACGGGCCCGGGCATGGCATTGTAGCATGTTGTGCCGGCCTAGGCATGGCTGAACCGTGCCGGCCTAGGCATGGTTGAACCGTGCCGGGCCTGGGCCGGTCCCTGCCCATTAGACACCTCTATATTCACCGTGTATGCCAAGAGGGCACATGAATATTTTCACACCAATCTATCCTTCAATCAAAACTATATATGATATTGACCAAATACTAGAAAAATATTAGTATGCATAGAGGTATCAAATAGGCTAGGCAAGCCAGGCCCCGCATGAGGTATGACATGATTCGGCTGTGCTAGGCCCGGCACGTCACGCTATAATTCTATGCTCGATTCCGTACCGAGCACACCCATGACACAAGTCATGCCCTGTCGGGCCAAAGTTTTCAACTCACGTGCCGTGCCAGGCACGACCCGGCATGCCTGGCACGTGGGCACGGCATGACAGCTTGTTGCAGTGAGTGACACCTGATGGGGGGAGACACATCGATGCGCGATGGGCGAGACTCAGCACTCCTGACGGGCAATGGAGGCACGGCGATGCTTCCCTGAAACCCTAGGGTTTCTAAAAATTAACCAACCAGACAAGACCCGAACAGCTGAATTGGCCTGCCCCATGCTGGGACCACCCTCCCAAGAATCGTGCCGTCCCAGGCACGGCACGCCAGGCTGATTGGGCCTGGAAAAACTGGGTTGGGCCGCTTGACACCTCTAAGTATGCACAAGAAGTTATTAAAGAAGGTTTTAAAATTATATTTCCAAAGACACTCATACTACATAATCATATGAGATTATATAGTATGAGTTTACTTTATTACTTGTATGACTCATATATTTGTAGTGCTATGTTGGATGAGAGATACTCACCCAACAATGTTTTAGGATCATGTCAACTAAAAATAATTTTGAGATTCTCACAAAGTCTTAATAGTTATAAAAGAAGGAAATTATCTTGGTGGGCCACAATTTTTATACTGACTTGCAAGAAAACCATCAATGAAATTATTAAACAACTAAGGTAAATGGAGAAGTAGGCTAGGTAGAAGAATCTCAATAAGTAGAATGAGGGTATATAGTAGCAAACAACATTATTACAATTTCTAGAGCATGCTTTATAGAGAGTTCGGTTTCATATTAATGTTGGGAATCACCATATATGACAAATTTGTTGATAGTTCTCATGAAGCTAGTGCAATCATCATCACCATATCTAAAACTATTAGAAGCTATAAATCTAAAAGCAGTGAGTATGAACAAGTGATTAGGGTGGGGAAATGCAGCTGGTGAAGGAGAAAAATTTAAAAATCTCATACAATGATTAGCAATAAAAGTTGACTTTACGTTACTTGCAATTGTTTGTGCATTGATGAGAAGAAATAGATGTTGGGGGCTGAAACGATAGTTAAAAAACTTCATGCTTGATTAACCTCTTTCTACTAGAGTCTCTGGTTAGGCATTCCATGTGCATTCCATGTGTGTCTATATATATATGCATGTATATGGGTGGGTGGGTGTCTGTGTGTGTATATGGGTGGGTGGGTGTCTGTGTGTGTATATGGGTGGGTGGGTGTCTGTGTGTGTATATGGGTGGGTGGGTGTCTGTGTGTGTATATGGGTGGGTGGGTGTCTGTGTGTATATATGTGTGTGTATGTGTATGTATATATATGTCTTTGTGTGTGTGTGTGTGTGTGTGTTTTAGTTCTCTAACTCTATGAGTTATGCTTGAATTACTGGTCTCAAGCCCCGATAAAAGAGGAGGGTGATATTTGATACACAATCAACCTTATTAAACTTATCACTAATTTACCCTTCTCATAAGGGAGCTGGCTGGTGAAGACTCTCAGGCAATGACCGGAAGGTTACGAGTTCAAGTCTCACCAGGGGGGGTACTGGGGAATTCTTACCTGCTCAGTTCTCCGGGGGCCCAAGGGGATGTAGGGGCCCACGTAAGTGGGCTCTGAACCTCTTGGTTATCCAAAAAAAAAAAAAAACTTATCACTAATTTAATATAGATCCTAAATTATTAATATATACTAATGCTAGGATATTGTTCGCTTTAAGCAATGTGGTACATTGTCCAAGTATAGTGGCTTCATCAAGATTATTATGATGCCACCTATTCATAGTGTCTAAAGAGAAATGATTCCCAAGCTTTCTTAAATGATGGTGGGTAAATAAGTTAGCCCAAATTAGTTAGTTTAGAGTATGTTCTTGGAATATTAGGTCATTGAATGGTAAGAACAAAAGTTAGTTGACATCCTGAAGTATAGAAATGTTGATATATAATATCTATAAGAGACTAAGTGGAAGGACAATAAGTCTAAGAAAATAGATGGTTTTAAACTTTAGTATGTGGGCACAAAAACAAATAATAATGATGTAGGGATAATCATGGTTGAAAACTTATAAGATAATATTATAGAGATTAAAAAAACTAGTGATAAACTTATAGTAATCAAAATAGTAGCAGGTGAAGAGATTATAAATATGATTAATGCTTATTTTCATAACTAGAACTTGGTGAAAAAGTAATTACATTTTTTTTTTTTTGGGATTATGTAGAAGAATAGTACAATGTATACTAATTGAAGAAATGATCATAAATGATGAAAACTTAAATGATTATGTATGATTAAACAATAGGGGCAATGAGATAGACCATACAGGGTATATGTGTTTGGGGAACATAATGTAATGGAAGGAGTAATCATAGATTTAACTTAAACATATGACTTTGTTATAGCTAAAGCCTACTTTAATAAGAGAGACAAATACATAGAGGCCTTAAAAGTAATTCTAATATGAGTCAAATAAAATTTTCTTCTCATCAAGAGAGGGGATAAAATATTATGTGAATATTATAAAATGATATTAAGTGAAAGTTTAATCACTCAACAAAGGCTAGTCATAATATATTTGCACATTGGAAAGTATATGCATAGAAAAACTTCAAATAAGAGTATAAAAACAAAATGTTAGAGCTTAAAGGCAGAAAAGCTAAGTGTTTTTAGAAAAAAAAAAAATAGATGAGGAACAGGTCAATTGGTTCTTGAGCATATATGAAAATATGTAAAAATGAAGATACGAGTAAGAAAAATATGTAAAAGTGATTTTAGGTGTGCCTAAAAGAAATGTTAAACCACGCAAAAGAACAGGATGCTGGAAACATAAGGCTATCAAATAATTAAAAAGAAATGAGTTTATTTTAAAGAAATATAGAAGAGCACGAATCAAGATACTATAAATAAGAAGACAAATAAAGTTTAAAAGGTGATGAGTGAGATCAAACCCAAATAATATGACGAGTTATGTCATAAACCACATAGTAGGGGGAAATGACAATAGTTATAAGCTAACAAGGATGAGGGGAAGATGAGATATTTTTTACATTAAGAATGAAAAAAATCAGAAGCTAATGAAAGATGAAGTCAGAGAGATTGAGAATATATTTTCATGACATTTTATACAAGTTTACATATCTAGATTAGAGTATTGAAGGTGATAAAGAGCCAAAAAAAATCTATACATATTTTATGTTTAAAAAAAAATCAGGTGTTTACATATAAACACCCAACCTACAAGTCTTGGGAGTAATGTTTTTTTATGCTAATTAATGAGTTTCATCCGTGTTCTTTGTATCATGATTCAAGTTGTTGTCACGACATGAATTATATTTTTATGTTCGGAGTGGCCTCGCATTTGTTACAAAGACATTGAACAACTTCATTGTTGATGCAACAAGAAATATACCACCATCTTGGTTTGGATATTGAAATTGCTGTTAATTTTACGTTTCTCTTATAAATAATGGAAGAAATAAACATTATGTTTAGATATTTTTATGCTTTAGCATAGAAAGTCCATAAACTCCTCTAGATGTAATATAATTCAGTAAATTATGCCAGTGTCTGTGTACGTGTGTATTTGTTTGTGTATTACACACACACACACACAGAGTAAAACCACACAAAATCACTTTTGGAAAATCAAAATCAGTTTGGTAAATGAAAATCAGTTTTGATAATCATTTTAAATTATCCAAAAACCAGGGTTTTTTAAAAACTATGATCTTATATATTTTTTTAAAAAACAAAGCAAACATAAGAATCAGCAAATACAAATCAAACAAATAAACAGAAATTTTAAGTAAATAAATCTCCAAAATGAATAATATCTACTGCATATAAAATTCCCATATAAATGAAGTTCCATGAAGATGTTGGAATGAAAAATTCTCCCATAAAATCTTTCATGTCAAAATTTAAAAAAGAATTTATAAAACATAAAATCATGACTATGATCCTTGTCTTACATTAAATTTCTTGAAACCAAAATATATATAGTAACCAATGTGCAAACTCTACTCTACCCTTATTAAAAATAATAAAGAACTAATATATATTTCTAACTAATCAAACATAACACAACCAATTTTAGGGCAGGCCAGGGGGTGGCCACATATAAATATATAATACAACGGATATATTACTGCTTAGTACTAACTCCAAAAAAAAATGATTTGAGCAAATAAAATTTAGGCAAATTCAAACAATAAAGAACAACCCAGGGCACCATTCCCTCTATCATGCTGCGTGGATGAGAGCTTTACCCATTCCCATGCTGGGACCCCAAGGCCCATATATAGGCCAAGAGGCATATGGGCTTGAAGGAGAATTAAAAAAAAAAACTTAAAAAAAAAAATGAAACTGTAACAAGCTAAAACCAAAGCATTTTGTATATTCAATAGAAATTGCTATTAATTAATACAACTATAGTTAAACATGAAAAACTACAATTTTACTTTTCTCAGTTACTCATCATCTTCATAATACTCATCATCCCGCTGAATATGTCGGTCTCGGGCATGCCCTAGAAGAAGGTCAAAAATCAAAATCCATTGCTCAATGAACTTTGAAAAATAAATATATAAATAAATAAACAAAAATACAAGACATCCAAGCAAAGTCCTCGTCTTTACTAGCAACCTCTCATAAAAAATTGTTCATGAAGGGTGGTGGTTGCTTACGCGTGATGCGTTCATCAGGATTTTGATCATCTTCATCAATATCAGGAATATAAACATCAGGTGGAACCTACGACAAACAAACAACATGATAAAATGACACAAGCTCACATATTTACCCATAAATATGTTTATGAATAACTAATACACAAAAATATCTCAATTCAATCTCTCCACCAGACAATCTAAAAAAAAAAACTAAAAAAAAAAAAAAATTAAAATTAATCAGTCCACTAGTTTCTACCTTATTTCGAGTAGAGAACCAGTAGAATGTTCGTTTCAAAAAATAATACACATTTCAATTGGCCCATGTTGAGACCCGGGCTGGCTTCCAAAAGAAAATGGGACCGAGCCCATCTAGCAAAGAAGGAGCCTCTTGGTACTCAATAAATCTAACCGCAAAAGCCCAAATCTAAAATAATGGGCAAAAGGCATAAAGCTTTTTCATTATGGAGATTTCAAAACATTAGATTTACTGCAGCACCAAAATGTAAGTGATTTGGTGAGTAAATGAACCCAGACAGCAGATCTACTGCACAGATAATGTCTGATAGAGAAATTAAAACATACAATAAACTTCCTATAAGACTTCAGCAAGAATTTCCATTGACTGATCTAGCCCGAGTAGATAGTTTCTAGTTGGTTATTAGGAGCGTGGAAATTGGTTTGTAATTTTCTAATCCATACTTTCTCAAAATAAAAAGTGTATACTTGAATTGATTTATAACCACTTCAATAGAGTCTTGGAGTATTTCCAATCCTAAAAAATGATGAAGAGATCTCAAGTCTGACATCTCATATATTTTCATCATGTCTTTCTTAAAAAAAGTCTATCATTTTAGTTCTATTACTAGTAAATATGAATCATCAACATAAATAAACATAATTATTATTCCAGAATAATGAGTTTTTTTAATATACTACGTGGATTAATTCATATTTCTGTCCAAGCCTTAGTTCAACAAATATGAGCCGATTTTATTATATCAAGCATGAGGTGTTCGTTTCAACCAATAAAAAGCCTTATTCAAAAGCCTTAGTGAATCCAAAGGTTGGTCAACATAAATTTCTTCATTTAATATACCATTCAAGAAGACAAACTTAATGTCACGTTGGAATAGAGACCAATCTTTTTATCCAGCCAAAGTTAATACAAGTTTTACAATTTTTAGATGAGATAGTAGAGCAAATATCTGAAAATAATCGTATCGAATATTTGGAGAGTAGTCTTTGGCTACCAATCTAACTTTATATATAGGTTTTCCATACTATTGATTAAGTTTTGAATTTTGAATAATCATTTTATACCTATACTGTGTATATTTCGGGGTAAGTCTACTAATAATAAAGTATTATTTTATTCTATAGTATTTACTTCTTTTTTCATGACTTATACTTAAATTTGATGTTAAACAACCTCTTCAAAGTTAAAGGTCTCAACTAAAGAGTAGTTATATCTTTGATATATGTCCTCTAGTAATCTATATTTAATATGAGTGTCAAGTATATTATCAAGCATCCAAGTTATTATCAGAAAATAAATCAGATTCACAGGAACTAGATAAATACATGGGCAAATTAGAAAATTCAGCATTTATCACTGGCATTATCTGTCAAGTCTGAATATCCTCTATTAAGGGAATTACTTATTTGCAATTTGCTTATTATCTTCTCATATTGTTTCCTTTAATTTTGTTCTTTTTTGTCTTGGGATCTGGGAGTAACAAATATTCAAAAAAAACTACCAATTGATGTGAAATTGGGGTTTTCCCACTCCAAGCTTGCATTGGAGTGAGGTTGTACAGTTCATAGATGAGATATCTGTTTAGCAAGTAAAAAATTATATTCATTGCCTCTGCCCAAAAATACTTAAACATATTTTTCTCAATCATTAGTATCCTTGTCATCTCCATCGCAATCATATTTTTTTTCTCCACAATACTATTTTGTTGCGGTAGGGATGACATAGTAAGGTATCATTGAGTTTTCTTTCATATCATATTAGTTATTAAACTTTTGGGAAAGAAATTCAATTTCTTTATCAATTCTAAGTATTTTTACAGTCATTTCAGATTGTCTATTATATAGTGAAACTTTTCAAATATGTCACAGACTTCATTTTTGCACCTTTTAAAATATACCCATATCATCCATGTGCAATAATCAATAAGTAACATGAAATAATCATTATTTGTCAAGAATTAAACAAATATTAGTCTACAAATATATGAATGAATTAGTTCAAGTAGTGTGGATGATCTACACACACCTAAGATTTAATTTTTCTTGGGACTGATATTGATATCATATATAAAATCATACAAAAATGAATAAAATAAATAACTCTCACTAATAAAATAACATATAGCCAATGCTGTTATATAACGGACAAAAATAATTAGAACAACTCACATGTTAAGTGCTCTCATCAAAAATATGAAATAAGACAAAACAAACATATAAAATAAAAACTACAACAAAGTCACATAGAGTTGCTTAAAGTTGATAAAGCTAAAATTAAATGAATGTTTAGGTTTTTTGCTATCTACTTCTACATGGTATCAGATGCTTCCCAAGAGGAAAAAAGCCCTAGGGGAGTGATTGTGTGGAAAAGGGCTGTGAACCCTAGAGAGGGGAGAAGGCACACCTCCTTAATTCAATTTAGGAAATATTTTGAGTTTTTCTAATTTTATTCTTCTTAATTCGACTAGGAGATCATAATATGTTCTTAATTCTATTTATCATTATTCTCTCAATAAACCATAAAAGGGAAGATGAAAATAGTTGTATCATCCCTTTTGATTAATCCTTCATTCCAAATTGACGAGGCCATAATCTTTTGATCTAATTCGAGCAAGCTTGTGATTTATTTTCTCTCTTATATCGATGTACTGAAATTTGACACGCCATTTTGAGGGAGAGTATTGAAGTTTGTAAAAATTATTGTTCTTACTTTTTAGCTTTTCTCTTTATTTTTTACTCGACTTTGGGATCGCCCAACTTATGAGCTACCCCAAAATTTAATGGAAACAACATTCATCAACTAGTCCCATACAAAGAAGCACACTAGGTGAAGCAACCTATAAATTAGATATTCTCATCAAATATATAATGTAAAATAAAACATAATAAGTAAGTAGAAAAATAAAAATAATACATTTTCCAAACTTCAATACCACATTCAAATTGCTGCATAAAAATTTAGAACACCAAGATAAAATAAAAAATAAATATCAATTTAATATGAACCAGAATTAAATTATAAATATAGCATAAAGATGTCAGCTAGTTATTCTGGTGTATTAATATATATTGCAACAATTGACTCATCCTAAGTCTCTCAAAAAGAAAGAAGTAATCCACCTCTATGTGATTCGTATGTTCAATAAATTTTAAATTGAAAACTATATATCTCACAGCGTGACTATCACAATAAAAAATAATGGGATAAAAAAGTATATATCCGATATCCTCAAGTAGATGTCATATCCAAAAAATCTCACAAATAATTGACATCAACACATTAAACTCTACTTCTGTAACAAATCTCTAACTACCTATATATCATTTATTTTTCTTAAAAACAAGGTTGCCTCCTAGACAAGTTAAAAACCCTATTATAGAATTTCTCTCTATATATATTTATGCTCAACTCAAATCTAAATACATAGCTAATAATAAGTGTCAATTATCCCTAAAAAAAATCTCAAGTCCAGCAAACTGATTTACATATAATACTATACAAAGAGCTGCGTCAAATTAAATATATCCTTAAGAATCTAGAAAATATTTAACTATACTATTTTTATATTTTATATCTAATTTGATCATAATTAAATAATTATTTTACAAAATAATTCTCTTATAAATAATAAAATTAACTAAAAGAATCACATCAAAAGTGAGATTAGTATCAACTATAATATAAGCTAAAAGACCAATTTTTATAAAAATATCAAACACATAATCTCTATTAAAAGATGATATTCTTCATAAAATAAAATTACCTCAATGCTAAAAAAAATATGAATTTCTCAAAGTATTTCGTCTGAAACTATGTCAAAAAGATACTTCTTGAGTTGTGATTAAACAAAATCACACTGTCATCAAAACTCAACCAAAAACAAATAAAAAATTGTATAACACAATTATCTAACTCAAACAAAATATTTGTCTATAAAAATCTCATAAATTAAGCTGAGTAATTAGTTTATGCCAAATAATATCTTTTACAATTTGAAAATTATATCTGACTATATTGCTTGAAATCCATAATGTTGTTCCATATATATCTCCTACTCAAAAATATTATGAAAAAATATATTATTCATGTCAAACTGATATATCCTCCAACTATAATATGTCACAAAGAAAAATAAAAAATCATATGAAAATTATCTGAGCCACAAAAAAAAATGTGAGTTTCTCAAAGTCCGTCCGAAACTATGTTAAAAGATACTTATTGAGTTGAGAATCAACAAAATCACATTGTCATCAAAGCTCATCTGAAAAATAAATAAAAAATTGTATAACATAATTGTGTAACTCAAACAAAATATTTGTTTATGAAAACCTCATAAATAAAGAGGAGTAATTAGTTGATGCCAAATAATGTCTATCACAATTTGAAAACTATATCTGACTATGTTGCTCGAAATCCAGAATGTTGCTCTATATATACTTCCTACTTAAAATCATCATGAAAAAATATATTCTTCATGTCTAACTAATATATTCTCTAATTATAAGATCTCACAAAAAAAAAATCATATAAGAAATCATCTGAGTAACTAGAGAAAAAGTATTATGGTAGTCCTAAGCAAATATCTAAGAGAATCCCCTCACTATAAGTCTAATATTAATGCAATATATCTTCCCATCAAAACATGACTTCACAGTGAATACCTACTTGCAAATAACAACATACCTTTCCGAAGGTCACGATATTATTTCTCATGTCCATTATACTAGAGAGCATGCATTTCATCTATCATGGTCTGATACCATCTAGATGAGATAATGACTTATAAAGAAACTTAAGTATCTAAATATCATGAAAATAAATAAAAAAAAAATAAACAATAAAAGAAAAAAAAACAAAAGTAAAATAAAACATACAAAATTGAGTGCCGAGCAGGATTCCTCTATCCCTTCTAGAGAGCGATCATAATATCAATATCAAAGAGACTAATAACAAAATTATCTAATTTTTCAATAAACTCATCTTTGATCTAACAAAGCTAAGTATGTCATCATTTTCTAATAAAAAATCTAAGTCCTAGGTAGTCAAATTTTCTATTTACAGACTCAATATGAGCTTGTAATAGAGAATACTCATAGATAATTGTATCATCTGGGTCAGAAAATCTAGCTCTCTTTAAAATCAACAAAATCTATACATATTAGTAGATATGATGACTCCAGATAATTAGTGATCCAAGAAACCTCACTCTCCCCTAATTCACATATAGTCAACAAGTGACTCTCTTTACTAATTATTGATCTAGGTAAAGACTTTCTAAGCTCGCACTCTTTCTAGGCTCGTCAAAAAAATGAGTATCCATCAAAAAATACAATATTTGTATTCACTAAAATCTCACTAATCTCTAGTAAAAAAATATATGTATCCTATTTGGACACTAAAATATTAAAGGAATGTACATCAAGACTATAAATGAAAAATTATCCCATTACAGAGAGTAAATGAGAACAAAATACATATACTAAAAAACTCACGAAGACAAGCTAAATAATTTCTCTGTAAGATTTATCAACTGAAAAAATATATACTGAGATATAATAGAATAGAGAATTTGATTGATAAATTAAAGTTTGGTCAAAACTATATTTTCTTAAAATTTTTTTGAAATATTATTTTTTCAAGGAACGATTTAAACTATCTCAATTAAATATTTATTCTATCTCTCACCAGCCTCAATTTGCTAGGGTATGCCAGAGCAAAAAACCATGTGTATAATATCATGATTTATATATTAAATATTAGAATTATTTGATATATATTTTATTGTATTATTACTTTTTAATTTTTAAATATTTTTATCAAATTAATCTTTTATTATTTTATAAAATATCTAAAAAATAAAAAATATATATAATCTATCATGAAATAGATATATCAATACATATCTCGAACAGTTATTAATAAATTTGATCAAATACATAAAAATATTCTTTGATCTCATCTTGATTAAATCCACATAATTCTAACTATATTAGATCAATGGGTCTTTACTCTAATTAGATTGAAATGTAGAGTAAGAAGTTCAAATTAGCTATCCCAACAATAATATTCTTATTTTGAATACTATTCTTAGTGCACACCGCCACTAAGTGTGATTTACTGTGTCCCCCATTGCCTACTCTCTCAAGTTGCATGCAACCTTTGCGTGCACTCCCATTGTGTGTCTCCACTACGAGCACACTCACTATGCACATAGCTACTAAGCATGTCTCCACTACGAGCACACTCACTATGCACATAGCTACTAAGCATGTCTCCACTACAATGCTACTGAGCACAAGTCATTATGCATGCCTCAACATCGCACACATTTCAACATAAAAAAAATGAACTAGACAACAATTTACTTTTCTAACAAACAAACATCGATGATTGAAATTACATATTTTCTAGGATTTACAAACCAATGCTCTGGTACCATATGAAATCATAGGGAACATATTAAAAAAATATACACACAATAATATCTATTAAACATAACAAATATAAAATAAAAAATAACAGTATTCAATAATGAATAATGTTTAACTCACACCCTTATATAATGGGTAAATGAGATTAAGAAACCCATAAGTCAGGTGCTCCTATTAAAAAAAATAATAGAGAAAAAAATGAATAAAACCCACAATACTCACCACCAAACTGATGCAAAACAAGTCCACAACACACAACCTAAAGATAAGCTGAAATCTATTCAAGATATTCATAAAAATATTAATTGATAACTTTATTGTTTGAATATATAATGTAATAGTTTCATCATAAATTGTTTCCCTAAAAAAAATAATCAACATCTATGTATTATGTCTACTCATAAAATATCAAATTGAAACCTATATATCTTGATGTCTGATTATCAGAATAAAAAATAATGAGAGAAGAAAATGCAAGCTCAATCTCCCCAAATAGATATAATATCTAAAGTATCTCATAAATAATTATCATCTTTCTTAACTATGATTTTACACTATATCTCAAAATAATTGTCTCCCTCTTACTTTTCAATGACACAAAATTGCCTCAAAAATATATATAAAATCCTATCATAAATCTTGTCTCAATATATGCTAGCATTCAACTCGAATATGAATACTTGACTTACTGTAATTATCCATGATACTTGAAAAAGATATATCAAAAAAATATTTTTTCCGATAATTTCCCTATAAATAATAAAGTTAATTAGAAAGATCACATAAAAAATGAAGTTAGTACCTAAATTAATAGAAATAGCTATGAGAGCACAACCAAAAATATTAATCTCATAAGAGTATTCAATACATAACTCATTTGTGAGAAAATGATATTATTCATAGAATAAACAATCTCTATGTCAAAAAAATATGTCTCCCAAGATTATTCTTTTGTAACTATAACTAAATAAGTTTATTGAGTTAGAAGATTCTTAACAATTATATATGAATAATTTTATTCATGTAGATAATCAATAAAATTCTTTTATTATTAGAAATCCTCCAGAGGGACAAATAAAAATTTAATAACACACATGTAAACCCCAAATAAGATGACTACCCATGAAAATCTTATAAATCATACTCTTAGTTACTCCTTTTTGCCATACAATATCATTCATAATCTATAAATTTCACTTGAATATACTATTCGAAATCCAAATAACTACATAAACAATTTCTCCTCAAGATCACCATTGAAAAGATATATTCTTCATATCTAACTGACATATCCTCTAACTATAAGATACTACATGAGAAATTAAAATATGTATTAAGGTCATCTTACCCATTAGAGCGTAAGTGTCTTGGTAGTTTACACAAAATATTTGATTGCATTCCCTGCTACAAGTCTTGTTTTAAGATTATCTATTTTCTCATTCGGATATATCTTTACAGTAAACATTTATCTGCAACTAACAAACATTCTCAAAAGTCATGATATTAATTCCCATGTCACATTAGAGTAAATCTTAAGTATCCTGATACTATTAAAAAGAATAAAAAAAAAATAATGAAATGAGTAATGATAATACATATGAAATCAAATGTTGGCTACAACTCCTCTATTCCATTCAGAGTGATCAAAAAATCAAAATCAATATGACTAACTACAAGATTGTCTATCTCCACGATAGACTAGTGTTTGGTATGAGATTACTAGACATATTTCTTTTTTTAGTAGACTCTAATTCCTAAGTGGTCATGTCTCCTAGTTACAAATTTAATCCAAATCTGTACTAGTAAATGCTCATGAACTACCACCTCATCCCAATTTGAATGAGATCTCCCTACTAAAAAAACTTAACTCTCTTCTAACTCAACATAATATTAATTTATTAGTAGATATGATGACTCCATAAAAATAATATCATATTAAATACATAGTCTCAACATGTTTGAATGCAACCGATGCAACTTTGTCTACTAATTAGTGATCTAGGTAGGGCCAAATGTAAGGGAGGAAAGGTATTAAGGTGTAACATCTGTATCCAGACACATCCCAGGCTCATTAAAAAAATAACTAATTAAAAAAAATAATATTTACACTCACTAAAATTATATTAGTCTTTGATAAGAAATACTTGTACTTTTTTTGAGTATTAGAGTATCCAATAAAAATAAATCTCATGACTTTAGTTGCCAACTTATCTCTAATAGATAGAAATAAATGACAAAACAATCGTATTCAAAAATTATGTAAAACAAACTAAATAACGCATCTCTATGATATAAGAACTAAAATGATATGTATTGAGAAAGAACATAAGAAAGTATTTGATTGCTGAAATATAAAATATTTTACAATCGTCTCTCCCCAAATATGTTTCTAAATACACTTTCCAAGAAACAATATTTGAATCATATCAACTAAATAAGTATTCTTTCATTCAATCATCTTATTCTGTAGAGGTATGTCACCGTATGTATATAGTATATGATTTTATGATCTATATAAAAATACAAAACAAGTCTTATATGTATTATTACTTTTAAATTTTTTAATATTTTTATCAAATTGAGTTTATCATCTTATAAAAAATCTAAAAAATAGAGATAACTTATGATATATCATGAAAAAGATATCCATTTAAAACTTGTAAGATTAAAAACACAATCAATTACCTAAATTTCTTTCTGATCGTATCTTTACTAGATCTGCATCAATATGAGTATATTAGATTGAACGAGTCTACTCAAACCAAACTGACAAGTAAAATAAAAAATTAAATAAACTTTATTAACTGATATGCTTCATACTGTAAGGTCAAAATACCCTTAAAATTATTAAGCCAAGGTATTCTAAATTTTATTAATGATTAATGACCAAACTAATAATGCACAAGTAATGAGTCCAAACACTGAAACAAATAGAAGAAGATCATGCCGTTAGGTAGAAAACAAAAAAACCCAATCTATTCAATCCCAGATAAAAACTTCATTGAAATTTCTCGATCCAGCTAATAAATATTAATAGAATAAAGACAAAACCAAAATTGAGTTATATGAAAAAATAACTCACAAAGAATAAATTAATATATTAATTAGATATAAATATGACATGAGAAAATAGTAATAATTCAAACTAAATAGTATCAAATCCAATATTTTTCGAGCATTTATTAATTTCTATCATAATGTTTTCAAAACAAAAAAGAATATAGAAAAAAAAATACAATTATCAATGATGCAAATATTTATTCATATATCAATAATTCAAAAATTTGAAGTAAAAATACAAGTTAAACAAGTAATACATAAAAAAAAAAAGATTTGTATACTCTTCTCTAGCAAGTGTCATAGTTGATAAATTATATAAAGACCTCTAGATAATTCTGATAGACAACATGTCTTTCTCAATACTAAGTAATATTTTTGGTCTCCCCTCTAACAATAGTATTCACTAACAATTATTGATGTGATCCAACCTACTACAACAAATATACTAGATTTGGACTTTCCCCCAAGTATTATAATAATTCATACTAATTCCTTATAAAAAACAAAGATGTATCAAACCCTAAATTAGCCAAATCAAATTAGGTTTGAATCTTTTTTTTAATACTAAATTTATAAAAATGAAAGAGGAAAACCAATTAGGATTTCTACCTCACACCACAATATGCACGATCGTGCACCCCATCACGCACCATTGCATGCACCACCACGTACACTACTGTGTGCCTCACCATGTGCACCACCATGTGCACCACCATGTGCACCACCACATGCACCACTGGGCATGCCACTACATGCACCACCAAACAAAGCACCATATATTAAATGCTCTCATTAAAAAAAGAAGAAAAATAAATAAAAACTACAACACAATGTACAACTCAAATTTTTATATAATATAAAAATATGATCGAGGAAATCCACAGATCAGATACTCATAAAAAAAATGAATAAAACTTATAATATAATGTTCAACTCAAACCTTTATATAATATGAAAATGTGATTAGGCAGTCAACATATTGAGTGTTCATATCAAATATAAAAAAAAATAAAATTACTAAGACCCACTAAGAATTTGTGCAATGTCAGAGGGGAAAAAGAGTGGGAGAAGAAAAGCAATAATAAAAACTCATTTTTTGAATACAAGATAAAACTAAATATATGTGATTTGGGGCAGCCCATAGGTTGGGTGCTCCAAAATAATAAAAAAATAAATTGAAAACTCAACACCTTTCTAGCTGGGCATATATGTCAAAATACTTAATTTTGAAAGATCAATATGCCTGGCTGCCACAATAATAATCAATCATATATATATTTTTTCTGAATAAAATAATAATCAATCCTATCTCTCTTAGGAAGACACACATCTTATGACAAATAGGATACACATACTAAACTTTGCTCAGAGGTGCACTTCCTTAAGAGAGGTATCATTAGAGGTGTCAAACGGGTAAGGCCGGCCCGGCCCGGCCCGGCACGAGGCACGAGGCACGACACGGTTCGGCCGTGCCTGGGTCGGCCCGGCAGGTTTTTTAACCGTGCCCGGGTCAGGCCCGAGCCGTGCCGTGCCCCGGCACGGCACGCCGGCACGGTTTCTTCCCATGCCGGTTAGGCTTCACGTGGGCACGCCGCACGTGTGGCTGTGAGTCCGTGATCCAGACCAGACCCTCCCGAATTAAAGCCCGTGGGTCGGGTCATGAATGGACTCGACCCGCGGTCCCGAGTCCCGACCCAATCCCAACGGAAAAAAAAAAATTTTTAAATTTTGCTTGAATATCAGCCGTTGGATTCGACTCCAACGGCTAGGGGGCAGAATCCAACGGTCCTCGTGAATCTGCCCCCAAATTATATATAAAAAATTCAAAAAAATATTAAAAAAATATCTTTTTTAATAAAAAATTAATATCTTTAATCTATAAATTCTACCCCCCTCCTTATTAAAATTATGTTTTTCAAAAACATATAACCTCTCAAAACTTTCTCTCTCTCACATAAACCGTGCATCTCTCTCTCGGGCCTCGGAATTTTGCTTTCGGCTTGGATTTTTGTGAAACTCGACTTGAGTTTTGAACATCAGAGCTTCCTGCGGTGCACCTTACACGTGACTGACCTCATTACTTTTACCGGGTACTTTATTCAACGTTTTTTTACTTTCTCTCTCTAAATCTTCTCTCTCTAGAAAAACTTATGAAAAAATAAAAAACATAAAAAATGACAAATACACCTGACACGTATTTAAATTTGAAAAATGAAAATGTTAGTGTTACACAGACGTCTGTGGCTGCTGAAATTTTGGTTTCTCCAGTCGTTTCAACCCAAAGTTCTAAAAAATAAAAAACTATGACTTCAGTAGTTTGGACTCATTTTAAAATCATAACACAAAAAAATGCTAGGGGTGAGAAACTAGAAATGGCACAGTGCAAATATTGTATAGGACTTTTAACATGCAAGAGTTCATGTGGGACTGTGCACCTTAAGAGGCATGCCGAATTATACACCAAAAAACATGGACCCTTAGATCCTAGGCAAACCCAACTTGGCACTACATTTTTTGAGACTGGATCGAGTCCAGTCTCAAAGTTTACTCCCTTCGTATACTCCAGCGAGTTGGGTAGGGACGGCATGGCCAGGCTCATCACATTGATGAATCTTCTGATCAGATTTTCGGAAGATCCGAGGGTAGTGCGCATCATGCAGACTTATTTTCAGCATTCCTATCATAGGATTCCTAGGTTCACATCTAGGAGTGACATACTAAAGATATATAGGTTAGAAAAACAAAAAATAATTAAGGAATTTATGGCATATTGTGAAGTGGTATCCGTGACGTCCGATATATGGACATGTCACGATGATTCTTCTTATGCATGTCTCACGAGTCACTATGTAGATTCTAACTGGACAATCAATAAAAAAATTTTAGGATTCACTGAGATTCTGCATCCTCATGATGGCCCGGCCATTTTTGAGTGTATGATAAAAATATTTAGGGAATATAAAATTCAAAATAAAATTTTTAGTGTCACATTCGATAACGCTTATAATAATGGAGTAGCGATCAATTTGTTTGTTAGGAATATTAGAGACGCACCATTAGGAGAGATCTTTCATGTCAGATGCATGTGTCACGTGATTAACTTGATTGTTCAAGCGGGTATAAAGGTGTGTTCCCCCTGCGTTGGATAATATACGCAATGCACTAAAGTATATTCGCACTTCTCACAGACTACAAGAGTTTGGTACTCTATGTTTGTCTGCGAATCTTAAGAAGAAGAAATTCTAATCGAATGTGAGACATCGTTTGAATTACACGTACTTGATGTTAAAATCATGTTTTGGATACGAACACGTGATATCTGACTACGTCAATAGTAAGAGTGACGAACTTATTATTGACGACATTGACTGGGCTTCAAGAATTTCATTTATTAAATTCCTGAAGATATTTTATGACACGACGAACATGTGTTCGTCGGTTTATACGCCCACCACTTGCATTGTACTCCGGTGCATATGCAACATTAGTAGCATGTTTAGGAAGTATCGAGCTGACCCGACGCTTAGCCATATGGTTGCAGAGATGGAGACCAAGTACTTGAAGTACTGGTCCATAGTTCCATCTCTTTATTGCCTCGCTGCATGCATGGACTCTAGGGTTAAGGTGGAAGGGATAGAAAATACCCTGACTTTCATTTCCTCGTGCATGAACCTGGAAGAGCCACCTGAAGGGTTCATTCACGAGAAGTTGACTGACATATTCACATACTACGATATTAGGTATGGTGGTGGTAGTAGTGAGACTGTGATTACGGACATTGATACATTGTTCGGAGATGACGATTATTCTATTCAGCTAGCGATGAGGAAACGTAGGCGTAGACCATCACATAGGAGCGAGTTGTCTCGGTACTTAGATACCGATTACTACTCAATCCTGTCACATTCTGATACTAAGAATCTTGATTTATTATAGTGGTGAAAATCATATGAGTCCACCTATCCCGTGGTATCTAGGATGACACGGGATCTACTGACTCCTCTGGTGTCGAGCGTAGCATCGGAGTCCGCTTTTTCTGTTGCAGTGAACGTGATTTCGGATAGGGGATCGAGATTACGACTAGATATGATTGAGGCCTTGGCATGTTTGAAGGATTGGGAGGATTCGAGATTTAGCATCTATGATCGTGCTGGAGCTGGGACTGGGACAGGCACTGAAGTCGCATCCACATCAACTACGATGGCGGAGGAGTTGATCGCCGATGATGATGATCCATATGATACTGATCTTGATGTTGCGGCTGATGATTCTCATGATATGTCGTTTGACTATTGATGATGATCTGCTAGTTTTTTTTCGATGTTTTTTTATTCATTGTATTTGTACGCTTTGTTTGTATGTTGTGTTAAATTATATTTGTTTTGTTTGGACCATCGGTTTCAAATGCATGATTGGTAATTTTTCATTTGTGTTTAATTTTTTTTTTAATTTTTATTTATACTAACATAATGTATTGCTTTATTTGTTTTACGATGTAAATTATATTTTAAAAATTAATAACTTTAATATATAATTAATAAATATAATTAAAGCTAAACTAATTTGAATTTGATAAAAAAAATATTTTTCAAAAATTTGTTTTTTTATTTAATTTTAATTTTTAACATTTATAAAAAAATTTATATTTAATAATCTACACTTAAACAATAAAATTCACATAATATAAATATTAAAAAAAAAAATCAATATTCTGCCCGGGTCAGCCTGTGCCGTGCGCGGTGTGCCCGTGCCGTGCTCGGGTCAGCCTGTGCCCTGGCATGTATGGCCAGGCCGGGCCCGCCTATAGTTAAACGGGCACGGCACAGTAGCACGATCGTGCCGCTTTAAAATGGGCCGGGCCGTGCCTGGCCGGCCCGTTTGACACCTCTAGGTATCATACATCTCTTCAAAATTAATCATGCTAGTTGTATCAGATACAGACATATGATCAAGGTCCATCATTACTCGTCCATGATAAATAAAAACTAGATAATAAAATAAAATTACTATGATAGTGATTGAGAATATATTTTTCAAAGAGTCATTAAAAAAAATTTGCTCTCAAAGAAGATAATATCAATGTTCATAATGACTCTCATAGTCTATGGTAAATAACACACGTACTCTTTTTGAGTATTAGAGTATCCAATGAAAGCAAAATTGATGAAATATATAGTCATCTTCTCCCAACCTAAAAATAAATATTGAACAAAATAGGTGTACCCAAAAATCTTAGGAGAAAAGTAAATAAGTCTATCTCTAAGATATAAAGCTTGGAATGTCAGAATGGAATATAGTCTGAAAGAATAAGAATGTCATAATTATCTCAACCAGATAAATTATCCTATGTTTAAAAAAAATAAAAAAACTGAATTGAAATGGAACAAATAAAAAAAATAAAAAAGAATTGAAAAAATTTTAATATATCTTAATATAACATCTAGTGAATTCTTATTTTATCATAAAATTTATAAAAATAAAAAATATATACATATTTCCTTAAATACTGATAACTATTTAAATTGAGCATATTTATTAAAAAAAATTACAAAATATCTTAAATCATCATAAGTGATTACTTATTACTAGATAGAAAGATATAATATATTTTTTTAATCGATACATTTTACCATTAATAAATATCACTCATCTGATACTCGGTACTAGAATCTACACCTTTTTCCAATAAAAGATATCATAAACAACAATAAATCACTAGTTAATCAATAATAGAAAAACATCTAAAGAAACCCTTATGAGTTGAGAAGAACATGTACAATCTATCTCGCTCAAGCCTCATAAAAACCATCTATCTAGTCTAATGATCCCGTATAAAAATACCAAAAAAAGAATAATATCACAGTCTTGTTATTTTTAGAGGTGTGAATCGGGCCGGGCCGGCCCGGCCCGGCACGAGGCACGGCATGATTCTACCATGCCTGGGCCTGCTCGGCATGAGAATTTGCCATGCGTCACGCTAAAAATTTGAGGTGACCCAAAATCTTCATCTAAAATTCTATAATAATGATTTACTTTATTTGAGAGAAACCTAATTGATCACCAACTATACCATATATTCTTTTTATTGAATTTTAGGATACAGAGTAAAATAAAAATATAATCAAATTCAATAAAAAATAATATACTAGCCAATATTTTATATAATAGACAAATATACTCGGGACATCCCACAAATTGGGTATTGTCATCAAACTATGAGAAGTAAAAACAAAACAAAATAATACAAATGGAGACTACAACATCCTCCCCTCAAGCTGGTGCACAAATAACCAGAACATCAAACCCGAATATAGAAAGATAAGTCAAGAACATTTTAAGACATTCATAAAAATATCTACTATCTGAATATATGTATATGATTTATACATATACCTAACCCTAACTAAACCCTAGACCACAGAATAATAACAAAATAACTTAAGCAATCTCAAGTCTCAACTCTACTAGACTCTCAATATATATGCACATGATTTATATAGGTCTAAGAAGCAGGATGAAAAAATTTTAAATATTTTTTTAATTAAAATACCTCTAATATTTAGATTTAATATTAACATCTTGGCAAGAGTTGAATGACCAAGTCAAGAATGAACAAACAATATATCAATGATGCTCTAAACTCCAAGCAGGATACTTAATCATAAAAAAGAGAATATAGAAACCATCATACTAAGTCTCAAAAAATATTTTTATTGATGTCTTCCAATGTAACAAAATGTTAATTTGAGATAAAACATCATAATCATATTATTTAGAAAAATTACTTATAGAAATAAAGCTATTCGCATGATATGATTGTTAGCCACGAAGTTAATATTTCATGAATTTGTAGTGAAAAGTCAAGTTGAGAAAGTAGTAACACTTGAAAAACAAAAAATATCTACCATTGAGTTAGAGAAGTATTTGACATTATCCACTCTAGTATGAGTCACAGTGAGAGAACTCAGAGGACTCCAGATGACACTAGTAGTCGGCTTGTCTCCCCCAACAACTTATAGTGCTATTGGCCTCCACTTTGGAAATAACACCAAAAAATTTCTCTGGTATACCCTCTCTTCATATATTATGTGCACCATAGGAAAAATCAATTGCAAATCCATGTACTTTGTCCAGATACGTATTGAATAATCTGAGGAATCTTTAATTCCTCCATATGCATATGTAGCAACTCCGTATAGTCACTATATGTCTACTGCACAATATGATCACTGTGCACAGGAACGACACTGCACATAACTGTATACCACTTTACACACCACACAATTGATGAAAATTATGAGTTGACATCTTTTGTACACACACACTGCACCACTTGCACACAAAGCCAAAGGCTCCCCAAAGGGTTTTTCCACCACAAACATGAGGTCCTGATTCCACATACCCTCATGCGAATTCTACTTGAAAACAAGTTAAAGAGGAATGACACATCTTTCCAATACCTCATCCTTGGTTTGGGCAACCCTGTATTCCACACTCATAGTGTAGTCCCATGGCCATGTGGTGGCATTCAGTAGCAGAAGCCGGCACCACCACCAGCTGCGACATCGGCACAAAGTAGCAGATGCAGGAATGCAATGAAATTGACTTGACTTGCACAGTAGCAATAATACTCGTCGATGCACAGTAGCAGTACCTAGCACCAACAAGTAGTGTAAGAGGCTGGTGCCAGTGTGTAGAGGTGGTGACGGATACTGATGTCGATCCAGTCAGGGGTAGAAAAATCTATTTTTTTGGTAAACTCTAATTTTGTTTTGGAAACACTTCACTTTGATATTATGTATGAAACAATGACAAAACAAAACATCCACTAAATCCCATACAAATAGAATCAATGGACAAGAAAAATCTGAAAATTATAAAAAAAGTAAAATTACTTGATGCAACACACTTAGGTTGGCTGCCTTCCCATTAAAAAACATAAAGAAAATAAAAAACACAATAATTCAAATGCCATCATATGTACAATATCAACCAACATACACCAAATATTTTACATGCAACATCGCATTCACAAATATCTCAACAATATCAGGTGGGAAATTTAATTTGTTAGAAAAATACATCGCTGAATGAGGTTACCTCTTGCATTTGTACACTCGGTGCATGTTGAAGACATCGGAGATTTTCCAGTATTTGCATTTTGATTGTATTAAGATAAGATTTACTGTTAAAATTTTCCTGCTACATTATTATTAAAAAAAGATAAATTAGGATACATGCAGAGATCAGGATTGCATTGCACAAATATATATATTGAGAAACAGTGAGCCAGGTCTACCTGAAAATTTGGGCCTGGACATTTTTGGATTAGTATGAAACCCAGCACAAACTCAGCCAGCCCAGCTGTGATAAGGACAGGGTACATTGAATATGGAATGCCATGTCTAGCTCGCACCTGAGCTGCATCACCACACTGCTGCATGCAGCAGCACCCCATACTTTTGAGGGCTGACCCTAGCAGTTGCCCACCAAAGCATTTTAATTGATGTAGCTGGGCCAGCGAGACCCATTCCCATTAAAATTTACTTGCACGGGCTGACCCAGCCCACAGGGGCCAACAAGTAGCTGCCTCATCCTTTTACAGGGCTACCCAATTTGCCTGAACTAAGCTGGACAGCCCCAAATTGCATGACCTAGTGCTCAGAATAACAACAAAGAGTTCTAATATCAGCTTCCTCCCCTACTGGGGCCATCTTGCTGAAGGTATAAATGGTAAACCTGGCAGCACCACTCACGCCAACTTGATACTACTAAGTAAAGTAGTCAGCCTTTTTTTTTATTTTCAACATTTTTTCCAAAATCATTTTTCTTCAACATTAATCAAGCAAGTTTTAATTTTTTATCTGAAATCAGTTGTAAAAATGTTTTTTTTAACAAAATTGGCTTCTGGTTTTACCTAAAATAAAAATCAACTAAAAACAGTTGTTGATTTTAGTAGCAGTCCAACTTCATGTTCCCAACAGTTTGTTTCGAAACATTTTAGATAAAATCCTTGCACAACTCAGCCCCATCCTTGCAGGACCATGTTAGCCAAAGAAAACCAAACCAAGCAATGTGTGGCCCGAAATAAAGAGAAAGAGGGCTTGGCCCAGTCCAAGTCATAGAAATTAGAACTCACTCCTATTCAATGAGCAAAATGGACAAGAAATTTCCAGAACCAAAGACAAAACAGAACGGGAGAGCCTTCCCAATTTAGTCATTGTAGCACTCACATCTTGTCTAGGCTGCCCTAGTTTTTTCTGCATGCATAATCCAGGAAAATGTCAAAAAAAGGGGCTAAAGCCTAAAGTCGATGTTAGTTTACATAATAGATAAGTCATTTTTTCTCGAACTTTACTATTTTAAAGGTATAAGTTATTTGAAAACTCCATGTAGTAGATAGGAAACTTGAAAAACTTCAACATAGCTTCGCAACTACTTACTTTTGTTGTAATTCTAAATTTTCTATAAATTTGTTGTTTAAATGTTTACAATATTAATATTATAGTAATATAAGTAGAAAATAAATTTATTTTGATATTTTATTATTAATAAAAGCACACAATGTGTGATGCTCCAATCCATTTACCCCATTAAATACTAATGAGCACTCATTGTACATTTTGTTGTGTTATTTATTATTTTTTATTTATTTTATATTTTTAAAAGCATCCAACTTGTGAGTGGTCTCAAATAATAAATATTAAATTGTGTAAAAAAAAACTTTACTTTAATTTCTTAATAATATTTTTTTTTCCAACGGCTCTCCTCATGCCTCTCTTTTCTCACCCCGTCTCCTTCTCAAAGTAAGTTTACTCTAAAATACATTTTCAAGGTAACGGAATGATCAATTTAGTGAGGTGTCATTGGAGGTGTTAAGTGGTGTGGATGGGAAGGGCATTACACAAGGCACGGCCAGAAATAGATGTGCCATGCATTGCATGACATAGTCCAAAGCCGTGCTTGGACCATGATAATGCTAGACCATGACACAACTCCTTCCGTGCTGGGCCGAGGCCAATAATGCTTAGTATTGGGCTAGGCATAACTCATGAGCATGACCCATTGGCATGGTCCACATAACCACCAGGTATAGGTCATTGGTTAAAAAAAAACCTGCCTCCCCCCTCGTCCATTACATTTAGGTAAAGAGCGAGAATTGCTGCCCCAACAATGACAATGACAGGCACGAACTTGTCACTACTATTGTATGTAAAAAAATAATAAAAATTAAATTTTTTATGTTATATTTTGTAGATGTCGGATTTGCTTCCAATGGGTACAAAGTACAAATCCAACGAGTTTCAAATTTCTTTTCATTAAAAATAAAAACAAATTCAAAAAAATAAAAAATATATCATTTTCATGTAAAAGTTTCTAAAAATATAGAATTTAATTATTTAAATTTCTTTATATTCATTAAATTCAATTTTTTTACTCTCATCTCTCTCATTTTATATTTTCCTGATTTCCTCTCCTCCTTTACTTTATTGTGTTGCCTATTTTGGGGTATGGGCTTGCTATTTTAGAAAAAAAAGTAGATAGTTGCACAAATAAAATTATGCTATTATATTACACATTTACTTACTATTTATTAGTTTGTATTAGAATTTAATAATTTATAAGAATTTAAAATAATACATTTTATTAAGGTTAGAAGTATAAATAAAATTTAAAAATGATTAATAATAATTTTAATGATAATAATTTAGACCTAAATACAAATAATAACGATGATTAAATTGAAATGTCTAAGATCAAAACTAATTTCTCTCTAATGATCTTGATATATTTACCTAAAAAACTTAAAATTAGACAAATTTCAATTGTTAAGCTCAGTTTAACATAATTAGAAATAAAAATTATAACTGTATCAAAAAAGAATCACTACAGTGTATATATTATAAAAATACTATAACAGGTAGAAATACTAGTGATACTAATTAATTTAAGAGATATGATGATCAATACATCAAAAAATATAATATACTAGATTTCAGACAAACTCAACTGAACAACAACACTTTTTAAGTTAGATCAATTTTAAATTTATTAATCTCATCCATTTATAATAAAATCATTAGGTTACCTAATAGAAATGATGTAACAAAATATTATAAGTTAAAAATAATTAATAATTAATTTATTTAAAAAATATAATTTGTGATATTCATGACATCCAACATCTAGATCAATCGCAATAATATATCATTCGTATTTCTCACTATTTACTATGTCGATTCTAAGTTAAAATTAAGCTGTATCAGATGAATTGTGTTGTACTGACACGACCTAATTTTTTGTGGTCTGATCAAGCCATAATGTCATGCCAAACACATCATGAGATCCTAAATCACTTGGGCTGATACAAGATCCCAATCATTCAATTTGTACAAGATCCCAATCACTTGACCCAGTACAAGATCTCAATCATTCAGCAAGATATGACTCAATTGGCCTGTAGCCTAGCACTTCTGTGTTGGGTCATGCTGGATTGATTTCGAATCATGCCCAAATCCCAATTAATTCTTAGTCATGCCAATTATGGGCAATATTAATTGCAAGTTAATTTTTTTTTGAAATTTTACCTTTTTATTTATTAGAAATATTATATCTACATATCAAAATAATATAATTAAAAAATACATTGTATTAAAATTTAAAATAAATTAAAAAATATAAATATTAAAAAAAAATTATTTGACATTTAACTTTACTCAAAAATTAAAATATCATAAAAAAATATAATCTGAAATATGATACATAACATAAGATCAAACAAAAATAAAAAAATATACATTGTCAGACATCATCACATGAGACATCAATCCAAGTCTGTAATATGATAGTATGAATAAAGATTATCATATTCATGTATGATTTTGAATGTGATACTAGTGATGACATTAATATCCTGATGAGTTATCATCCATCAAGAAATTCTTTTGCTTTAACATGAATGCCTAATATTGAATCTTATTAGTCCTTCAAGTATACAAGCGCATTTATAATATTTGGTCACAGTTTGAATTTCTTATCTGACATAACATTAACTGTGATAGAAAAAATAGTTTCAATATAATAAATACCAAAAAAATTAGTAGATCATATATCATCTTAGATAGCACGAGATACATAGATTTAAATAATTTTCACCAACACAAAATATTCAAATTCTTATTATCATCATATGATAGGATGAAATAGTAATCAATAACTAAGTGATAACATAACTCGCTCATATTCGATGAAACACCTTGTCATTTGCTCTTAGATAACTAAATAAAAAAGTTATTATTTCTAAATATAATATTTATATCCATACTCATAATCTCGCTACAATTATTATACATAATATCGTAATAATTAAACATGTTAATTAATTTTTCAGAAATAAAATCTTCAAGTTCATCTGCTTGGTTCATACAAATGAATATTTATCTTAATATATTTTTTACTTCCTACACCTTAATATTATGATTTATATAGGTAGTTAAGCAATACACAGTTAGAATGAAGTAATAGTATTTTAAATACTTATTTTTTATTTCAATAATTATAATATTAAATACAAGATATCATCAATACTTGCTAAATATACAATTAATATTACATGTATACTTAAATACAATACAAGTGGAGAATGTGTACACATAGAAATATATGTTTATCATAATATAAAAAATTTTTCATAAAAAAATCATGTAACCTACTTTAAATCATTTATATTAAGTTCATCACTCTTATTATTGACGTAGTTGGATCATAGTTATGAAAGGCGTGCCTGAGCCGCGCCTAAAGCTCAGGCGCCACCACTCCCAGGAAAAACACCTCGCTTCAGGCGAGGCGCAGCAGGCATCGACTTCCAGTTTCGGCGGCGGCAGGCGTCAAGCCATGTACGCTCTTCTTTTCCTTCTTCCTCTTCTTCTCCTCTCATTTTTTTTGCCGGATTCACCATCGGAAATGGGGAAATTTCGTCGGAGAAGAAGGGCAAAGCAACGGTGGGAGAAGCGGCGAGAGACGGAATCAGGCGAAACACAGGAGAAGCGCGTCAGGGAAAACGACGTATTCGGCTAAACCAACCCAAAACGACATCATTTTGGGTTGGGTTATATTTTTTTTAAAAAATCAAAACAACCCAAAACAACATCGTTTTGGGCTGGTTTTGATTTTTTTTTAAAAAATATAACCCTCAAAACGATGTCGTTTTGAGGTTCTAATTTAAAATAAAAAAACGTCACCTCCAAAACGACGTCGTTTTGGTCTTCTAGGAATCAAAACGACGTCGTTTTAGAGTTTTGTGATTTTAAGCCCTATAAAACCCTCTCTTTCTCGGGTTACACCCTAAAACCCTCAAAATAACCCTCCCAAAACACTCTTAAGACTAGATTGAAGAGGAGAGAAGAAGAATATGCTCAAAAGGTATTTTTTTCATTTTACCTATTTTTGTTATGAAAAAATTCTTCAAAAGGTAAAAAAATATTTTCAAAAAATACTTAAAAACTAGGGGAAGTTTTTTTGAATAATACTTTGAAAAAAAATATGTAATTTTCAAAAAATTAATGTAGAAAAAAAGGAAAAAAATTCTGAAAATTAACGAAAAATAGAAAAAAATCATGAAAAAAATTATGAAAATTATGAAATAATTAGAACAAAAATTATAAATAGTTTTAGTTGTTTGGCAAAGATTGAGTATGTTTATAATTTATAGATTTATAATATATAAGATATTATGTATATGTTTTCATTTTTTTCTTAATATATTTGTCATTTTATTGTAGATTTATTGTAAAGATACATAAAAATGGACAAAGAAATTGAAGTTGAAGTAGATGTCTCAAGTGGAAGAAAAGATCCGGGATGAAAATATACTCGTTTATTAAATGAGAAAGATACATGTATACTCATTTGTATTTTTTGTGATAAGGTAACTAAAGAAGGTATTAATAGACAAAAGCAACATCTTGTTGGAAGATTTAGAAATTTGAAAAAGTGTACAAGATATCCTGAACATGTTAGAAAAGAAATAGAAGATTATATGCTAGCCAAAAAAACTCAAAAAAATCAAATAAGTTTTGAAAGTCATAATGTGAATGAAGATATGTTTGGGTTCCAAGATGAAGATGATGAAGATCCGAAGGTTACTAGCAAAAGGAGAAGAAATGATGTTTCTAGTGGTAGTAGCAATGGAGAGGGAAGTGATGGTAGTGTTAGTGGTAGTTACATAAAGAGAATGAGGTAGAAAGGTCCTATAGATCATTTCTTTACTCATAATCCAAAAATGATTATTCAAAATAAAAAAAATACTCAACCTATTATCAACAATGCATACAAGAAAGAGGCTAATGAGAGAGCTGATATACTATTCAGTAGATGGATGTATGATGTTGCGATTCCATTTAATGCAGTGAACTATGCTAGTTTCCAACCAATACTTGAGGCAATTGGGGCAATATGGTGTGGGTTACAAGGGACCAAGTTTTCATGATGTAAGGGTTACTAACCTTAAGAAAGAATTGGCTCTCACAAAGGATTCAATAGAGGTTCATTTCACAGAATGAAAGCAAAATGAATGTTCAATTATGTCAGATGGATGGACTGATAGGAAGAAAAGATCATTGGTGAATTTCTTGGTGAATTCTTCAAGAGGTACCGTGTTTATGAAGTCTATTGATGTTTCTTCTATAGTCAAGACGGGAGAGAAATTATTTGAATTACTTGACAGTTGGGTCGAGAAAATTGGTGAAGCCAATGTTATTCAAGTGATAATAGATAATACTTCAAATTATGTGACGGCAGGTACTTATAATTTAATTTTAAATTTTTATTTACTTATTTATATAAGTGATTACATTTATTATCTATTTATTATATGTTTAAATTATGTAAGAAGGTTATTGAAAATGAAAAGGCTACATTTGTATTTGACACTTTGTACCACACATTATCTTGACTTGATACTAGAAGATATTGGAAAACTACCACATATCAAGAAGACAATAGAAAAAGTCATATCCATAAGCGGCTACATCTATAATAGAACGGGTTTGCTCAACATGATGAGACAATTTACTGAGCAAAGAGAGTTGTTAAGGCCTACTAAGACTCAGTTTGCAACGGCCTTTATCACCTTATCATGTATCAATGAACAAAGAAACAACATAAGGAAGATATTTACTAGTTCAGATTAGACGGAAAGTAAATGGGCAAATGAGCAAAAGGGAAAAAAAAGTAGCCAATATAATTTTCATGTCTTCTTTTTGGAATAGTGTAGTGTTTTGTTTGAAGGTGTCAGACCCTCTTGTACGTGTGCTTCGTTTGGTGGATGGTGAAAAGAGACCTCCTATGGTTTACATTTATGCAGCCATGAAGGCGAAGAAAATCATCATCAAAAACTTTAATGGAAAATGAAGAGAAGTATAGGAAAATCATGAAAATCATTGATAGGAGGTGGGAGGTTTAACTTCCGCGGCCTTTGTATTCAGCTGGATATTTTTTGAACCCACAATTCTATTATGATACAGAAGGATTATGAATTGACCTAGATTCAAAAATCTTTAAAGATGTATATAGTTGTATTTCGAGATTGGTGAAAAACAGTGATGAACAAGATGCAATTATATCATAACTCGCCTAGTACATGTATGCTAGAGACCTTTTTGGTAATGAGTTTGCTATTAGAACAAGGAAGACTAAACCTCCAAGTTAGTCCTTTAGTTTTGTTAATTAGTGCATTGAAATTATTATATATGTTTGGTTAAAATAGGTGAAATGTTCAACTAATAATTTATTTATATTAATTGTAGCTGAATGGTGGGATATGTTTGGATTAAGTGCTAGAAGTTTACAAAAGTTTGTATTGAGGGTTCTCAACCTAACATATAGTGCATCAGGTTATGAAAGGAATTAGAGTATCTTTGAGAATGTAAGCTACTAAAGCAATTACATGCAATTAAATTTATGTCTTAAAGTTACAACATTATTTAATGTAACTTGAATTCTTCAAAACTAAAACATTGAGATATAATCATTAAAACTATTTATTTTTTCAGATTCATAGCAAGAGGAGAAATAGGTTAGACCATCAACGCTTGAATAGTTTGGTGTTCATTAAGTACAACCGAACCTTGATGAAAAGATACACTGAGCGACATGCCATTAATCCCATTATCTTGAAAGAAATAGATGATAGCAACGAATGATTGATGGGAAGAATGGAAGATGAAGGTGTTGCAGAAGATGATTTAGTGTTTGAAGGTGATGATTTAACATGGGGTGATATTGCAAGAGTTTGTGGAGCTGAGGAGCTTAAGGTTTATACAAGAGCTAAACCAAGTAAAACACAAACACCAATACTAAAACCAAAGTCAAGACCATCTAGCTCTAAACATACTCCTACTCTTGCTTTGATTGATGAAGATGAAGAAAAGATCTATTCATCGGGAGAGGAAGATGAAGAAGAGGAAGAGTGAAAGATTATGATGAAGATGATATTGATGAAAACTTTCTTGATTTAGATTTAGATGTAGATATGTGAGTGTTTATTTTATTTTAGAACTTTGAATGTTTGTTATTTTGTTTTGAAATTTTGAATGTTTGGATGATGGAAGCACTATTAATATTTGATTTTTATCTTTGATGTTCTTTAGTTTATTATTAGATGAAAATTAAAGACTATATTTAGTAAAATGTATAATTTTTATGTGTATTAGGCTGGGTGCGCCTCAAATAAAAAAGTTCGCGCCTCAAGTGTGCCTTGCGCCTTGAGGCCCCAAAAGGCTTTTGCGCCTCAGTGCGCCATGCGCCTTAAATAACTATGAGTTGGATACAATATGTTAGTGGTTAGCACATGACTCGAATATTATGTAGGTATAATCCAAATAATGTTTCACATCTATTTGGAATTTTTTTAGAGCCATTAATAAATACAGACTGCTAATGTCTTATTATCTGCTAGGAGTCCTAAGATATTTAGTGAATTTCTTATTTTTTTCAAATACAAAAAAAAATAATTTTCATTCCCGCTTACACTATAAGTTAATTAAAAGACAAAAAGACCTAACATAAAAAAATTTACCTATTAATTATTTTGCGATGGTTTTGACAAATATATTAATGATGACTTCGTTATTTGAAATATTATCAAATGTGATACTAAAATTTTTTTTATGAATATCATATTCCCTATAAATACTCATCATAGACTCATAAATAACTGAATCATCATAAGAATATAGAATTTCAGAAAATATTAAAATTATTTTATCAAATTTACATTTTGAATATACATATTAAATAGAGAGACAAGTGAATGATGCATCATAACTAATCTATATGTCAAATATCATGGTCACTATTCTACTATATCTTCTAAATTTATTAATTATTAATTATTCTTTAACTTATAATGTTTTATTTTATCTTTCCTACTAGTTGACTTAAAAATTTTATGATAAATAAGTTGAAAGTAGATCTACATAATACTGACAAACCTAAGATCCTCCAAAAATCTAATCGAAAAATTCATAATCATAATTAATTTGGTCATGCATTTTCTCCCAAAATCATTGTGATAAATAAAATAGGTTAATGAAACTGAAGTTCAACCAACTTCAAAAGCATCGCCACTAAGATAAGTTTGTATGTGATCTAATATACTATATTTTTTGCTATATTGATCAATATGTCTGTTAAGATAGCAAATACCACTTGTACTCCTACACACACACACACACACACACATATTTTTATAATATATAGATTATGTCGATTCTTCTCTAATATCCCTATAATTTTTATTTTTTATTATTTTAAAGTAAGTTCATTATATTGAAATCTATCCTATTTTTAGATTTTTAAGCAAAAAGGTCGACACCATTGAAAATAACTTAATTTTAACTTCGGATCTTTTGATCGAATTATTATTATTATTTGTATATACGTCAAAATTATTATCATTAAAATTACTATTTATAAATTTTTTCATAATGATAATTTTAAAAAATGTAATAATTTTAAATTTTTAAAAATTTGTACTTGTATCTTATACAAATTAATAAATAAAAAATATATATGTACCATAACCATGTCAATTTATTTGAGCAGCAATCCATAATCATAGTTCATTTTTCACCTCTTTTTTCTAAATCTGTTAGCTCAACATTAAAAACAAATAACAACATAAAGCATATAACATATAAGATGAATGAAAACAATGAGATGAAAAAAGATAAATTTGATGAAAAATAAAAAAAAATTATTTTATATTTATAACAATATTTATATTAAAATAATATATATATTATTTTTTAAATATTTTTAATATATAAACGGGTAGAAATCTAACAACCTTGAGATTTCTACTTATATCCATTAGAATGAAATCTGATAATGACTAGATTTCTACTTGTATCTATTGGAATAAAATGCGACAACTACAAATAAATATAATTTTCATATTTTATGTGACATAGAAAGTGACATGCAGAGCCTATTAGTTTCCATGTCGACACTCATTAGGTAAAAATATAAAGGAAAGCACTTCCAGTTGATGAGGCCAAGTTTAAAAAAAAAACCTAAATATAAATTTGTGGCCCATGACCCATGGCTCATGCATGATCAAGGATCATTATGCCTATGAACCGTGCCAATGGGACAAGCAAACAAGTCTTGCCTGACCCGACACAAGACACAATTAGTCTCAGCCCAGCATGACACAAGTCATGCCAAAACTATTAAAATTATTAAAAACAAGAATATATTTATCATTAATATACTTAAAACTATTAAAATTGAGTTGTTAGATAAAATTTTTCATATTAAGGATATGTGTTAAATAATTAATCTAATAATACAAATAAGAATAAAAATTATTTTTCACATTAGATAAAATTAAAAATTCATTAAAATATCTTAAGATGTCTAGTAGACAACAATATCTTAAAAGTCTATGCTTATTAATGAGCCTAAAAAATTCTAAACAAATATAAAATATCATTAAAATTATATCTACTTAATATTATGATTATGCGTTGGTTACCAACACATGATATTTAACTACATCATAATAAGCATAAATTATTATTGATAATTCAGATTATGATGTAAGAATTTCTTTTATAAAATTTCTAAAAATTTTTAAGATATTATAAACATATATTTATTTGTTTATACCCTCACTACTTATAATTTTATTGGGTGCATACGTAATATTAGTGACATATTTAGAAAGTATAAAGAACACATTATATTTAATGTCATTCCTATTGAGTTAAAAACTAAATATTTAATATACTAGTCTTTCATTCAAATACTTTATTGTTTGGCTACTTTTATATAGATACAAGGTAAAAAGAGTAGAAAATATAATAGATGCATGTTTGATTCACAAAAAAATAATTAACATCATTATATTTTATGATATTAGGTATGATAATTATAGTAAAACTCTGAGTATGGACATGAATACTATATTTGAAGATGATGACTTTTTTATTTAGTAAGCTAATAACAAATAACAATGTGATCTGTTGAATGAGAACGAATTATCTTGATACTTAGATACAAATTACAATTATATCCTATCACATAATAATAATAATAAGACATTACAAATTTTTGAATTGATAAAAATTATATGAATTTATCTATCTCATACTATCTAAGATGATACATAATTTACCAACTTGTTCCGTATCTAACATAATAATAAAGTTTGCAATTCTTATGATTACTAATGTTATTTCAAACAAGAAATCTATAATGTGACCAAATACTATAAAAATACTTGCATACTTAAAAAATTAAGATAATTCAAGATTAAGTATTCATGATAAAATAAAAAAATTATTGCCAGATAATAACTCATGTGACATCAAAAATATTAAGATCACCACTAACATTACCTTCAGAATCATACATGATAATCATGATTTACATCCTCACTATCATACTACAAACACAAACTAATGACTCATGCAATATAGATTATTTTTTATCTCAATTTCTACCTATGTATCATTTTTATAATTTTATGTTAATAAGTTATTTATTACTGTTTATATTTTAAAGTTGTTTTACGTTTGTCATCCAAAATTTTAAATTGTATTGTTTTTTTTTTCATTCGATATTTTGAGTTGAATATAAAATATATTTTGTATTATTGAATTTATTTCATTTACATTTATAATGTAATGTAGTTATTAATTTTTTATTTTGATATTTAATCTTTCTAATAAAATTTTTAGAATAAATTTAATAATTCAAAAATTTTTAATTGGCCATTGCAAATTCATCCGCCCAAAACCAGCATGACCCAACATGGAAGTGCCAGGTTGCGGGCAATCAGGCCATACCACGCTGACCTATAATGAATCTGTGATGGAATGACACAGTATGAGAACCCATCTCATAGCATTTCAGGCATGGCAGAGTTGCCTGGTCAGACCTCAAAAAATCAAGTCGTGCCAATTGACACCTCTGGATGTCACCAATTTTGAGGAGCACAAATGATTTAACATACTTGGACAGTTTTGGTGACATCAAATGTAGGGTGTTTACAGCATGTTTGTGTTAATGATTTCCATATGTAAAAGGAGATAGTGTCAACATGAGTTTTCGAGTGAGTAACTAGTTTTATGGCAACAACAATGGTTGACATGGACGTGGCAATACAGAAGCCTCAATGATTTCCTTTTATCTAACAAAAATAGTGTGTGTGTGTGTTTGTGTGTGCGTTTAAATTCTGAGATCCATTTTTTAAAAAATTTTGCAGAATACCAACAATGTTTGTGCAAAATCATTGTTTCAAAAAATTTACTAAACACTTTTTAAAATATTTTTGTAAAAACATTTTGTAACAAAAATGTGAAAAAATGGTTACATTTTGGGTAGACCACTTGTATTTAGTCAAAGGACTGCGATATCTTCATTACCCAATGAGAAGAGAGTTGTGAATCAAGGTACAATTACCCCAAGAGACAAAAACTCAACACTAGTCTACTCTTTCTATGGAAGAATGAGATACTTTATATATTGGTCATGTTACAAGTCGTGGATAATGGATATGTCTATATCCATGAAAATATCAATGTTGAGTCTTTCTTTTTGAAATATATCTTATATGTATCAAATTTTCATAAATTATTTTTTGATAGTTATTTTATAAAATAACAAGGTTGTAATACTATTTTCTATTCTACTAATATTTTTATGCATGATCATCAGATCAGACAAAATACTTTTCTAGAATTTGAGCAAAACAAATTGTATTTATTTTTCTTGAGTCATATGAGCTATTTTAGATGCATGTCTACTATTTATCAACTAATAATTCACTCTCAATTTAAACATTTTTCTTTAGATAAATTAAAAATTCTAGAATCAAACATCAGAGGAGTGACATCTATTATACAGAATTACAACTACAAAAACATTTTACAATTTCATATCGGACACATCATGAAAATATTAGAAGAGATCTATTCCATTTGATTCACTCAAATATTTAGGATTATATAGGATTACCACGTATAATAACTTATAATATTATATTATTTTTATTGATAATTATATAAATTTATATGATTCTCAATTTTTAAAAAAAATTCTGAATCTTTTTTCATTTTTATCAAATTTTATAAAAAAAATAACAATTAAATTTTAATATGATATTAAAATATTGATGAATAATAATATATTGTAATAAACTTATTATTAGTTTTGTTATTTCTTCGAGGAGTAAGATATTGTTTATTAGACATCATATACTAATACTCATAGACAGAATATGATAGCTGAGAGAAAAAACCAATATCTAGTTGAGTTGACTGTTAACTTATAACTTTTATATTCAGAAGAGAAACTATTTTACTATCCACCCAAGATTTTAAAGTATAACTATTTTGTTTAGGATCTCTCTCTAGACATGAATATCTTAATATGTATCATCAAGTACCCTTTCATTAGATATTATAATAAGAGATATAAATACTATTCAACAAAGAGTAAAAGAGTTGTTACAAGTGCTAATTTCATATCATTACAAAAGAAATCCTATCTTAAGTAGTTTTTCTAAGAAAACTTACCTCAAATATTATAGTATCTGTATCTGGCAAACTGACATCAAATAGTGGAATGGGCCACAAGACACAGCTTAATTGCCCAACACCAGCCAGGGGGCACAAGCAAAGGCCATAAAACCACCCAGTGCCCACTAGTCATTGCCGAACTACCTAGTGCCTACCAGGCACTGCAAGTGCCAAGGCCAAGCCTCTGGGCAGCTTGGCAGTGATTAACCCTACATGACTTGGCTGAATAATTTCAGGCCATCGGGCCATGTTGGGCCTACCTCCCATGTGGCTTGTCAGCATGACATAGGTACTCAATTTGGGTCGTGTATGGCACACCATAATGGTTTGATTGGGCCAACAAAATTTAGGTGATGTCATCCCATCATGTACTGATTGACACCTCTAATTTAGCTCAGAGCAATAAGTTAGATCTTCTATTACATTATAGAAGAAACTAATAATACACCCCACTCAATCATTTTTATAATTTATCCACATTTTGATATTACATATTCTAACTCTTTATCTTCGCTTTATAATTACAAGATCTCGAACACTCTTTCCGAGGCACTTTTTCATCCAAGATGATGACATGCCATGTCGAAAGTATTGAGTAAAAACATACCTAATCATATGTGGAATCTCAATCCAAAACTAGCAAATAAGCTAGTAATAAAATATAGATGAATATATACAATTAAGACGAGATCATATGAAAAATAAAAATGTTGATCAACTTAAGACTAAATTGATAGCATAAGATTTTACACAAACTTCTAACATTAACAACTAGTACACATTTGCTCTTACTATCAAGATGATTACTATTAAGTTGTTTACTATTACAATATCACCGAGATTTATTATATATTATTTAATTGTCTAAAATATATTATTTTATGGTGATAAAAAAAAATAAATATTTATACAATAATCAGAAAGAGACTATTCTTAGATGCACATGTATGATATGCAAATTACGAAAGACCATTTATGGCCTCAAGCAGTCTCTCACAAAAATAATTCTATTAAAAATGAAAATATTATTTCTAAATACAAAATAAACACACACACAAATATATATAGTTATGTATAATCCAAAAGTCAATAATAAAAAAATAAATAAAATAACAAAAAATAAATTAAAACTCAACACATCTTTCAAGTTGGGACATACATGTTACAAATCCTCAACTTAGAAGAGAGAAAATCAATTTATGATCCTCTAAGAATTTTTGTGAAAATATTTGCAATACGATTATTAGTAAGTACATAGACTGTATTGATCAAACCATCTAATATCTTTTCCCAAATTAAGTGGCAATCAATTTTAACATATTTTATCCGCTCGTAAAACACTAAATTTACTACAATATGTTGAGTTATCTGTCTATCATAATAAAGTAACTATTGATCTCTGAACTGATAGACAAAGCTACTTTAAAAAGTAACTTGTCTACCTGAGCTCGCATATTACTGATATCATAGCTTTGTACTTTGCCTTTATATTTTATCTTGACATATTTATGTCTCTTATTCTTCCAAGTAAAAAGTTAGTAGCATAAAAATACAAAAAATTGTGGTAGATCTCCTTTTTATGATAAGATTCCAACTAAAATTCAACTATATTCATAATCTCTAAACATAATCTCATATCTTAATTTTTTTTTGCATACATGAGAATCCAAAATACTACATCCATATAAATTTATCTAGGAGAGTCTACAAAATAAATAACTATATAAACAATATAGGTAATATCTAGCTTAGTTATTGTGAAGACAAATTTATATTCATACGATTATCTTATATTTAGCAGAATCAATTGACAAACCAATATCTATATATTAGTCTATACCTAAATTAAATGGTGAGTTAAAACGTTCATATCCTGACATACAAAAGTCATAAAATATCAAAAGTATATATTCTTAAAAAAAAAAGTTGTGCCTCCTTAGTACTTGACTTCTAAACCAAAATAATATCTCATACATTTCAAATCTTTTATTTAAAACTTAGTTTATAAAAATAATTTCAGTTGTGATATACCAAACTGATCATTTATTACAATCAAAATATCATCAACATATATAATTAATATCACATACATACCTCCTTATCCATGTTAAAAGAAACATGAATAGTTTAACACACATCTATTATAATTAATATAACAAATACCGAAGAAAATCTACTAAATTATATCATAGAAAACTATTTTAAGACATAAAGCACCTTCCACAAACTGCACACCATACCTATGCACCTAATAATAATGAATCTCATCGACTACTATATGAACACTTTTTTTATAGATCATCATGAAAGAAAGCACACCCCACATTTAGGCGATACACAGTCCTATTATGTGACACTATAATAAAAAAATAATAACTTAATGATGACCATTTTGGCCAAAAGAGAGAAAGATTCACAGTAGTCAATATCATCTCATCTATCAATACATGTACCAAATTAATTAACATTTTACATGGTTGTGTCCAAGTTGCATAGTGAGTAATCACCTCTTCCTAGTCAATCAATCTACACATTCACAGTTGAGTAATAACATTATATCATCACAGGCGGGATCTATAATTAGTTTGGGAAATTCTATATGCACTCACCTTTTGGATGAAAAATGTACTTCGTTAATGCATGAGATCGATGAATTGATTGAAGCTCCATTTGGACTTATGACTTCTCCAGTCCAGATGAGCCTTTTTGAACTTATTCCTTCCCTAGTCTGATGAGCAACCCCACATGCATCAAATGGGTGATAGTAAACCACCTATTTTTTTTAGAAGAATGAAAATGCCTTCTTGTAAGTGTCACGAGAGTCAAATATATTTGATATATTAGAATTAATTTATTGTCATTGGTGCACTAATAGTTGTGTGATAAACTGCACCCACTTTTTAGTCTCAATTTGGAGTGGATTTGCCAATAAATAGCTCGAGTATCTTTGGGCTACAATCCAGATCCTTGCTAATATAAACGAAAAAGAAAACTATATGCTCTCAATTTTCATTGAGCTATCCCCAATATTTCCACATTAATTCCAATTATCTTTTATTCATCATAATGCATACTTCTATACAAAACAAAAACAACTTATTGAAATTATAACTTATAATAAAATAAAAAATAATATTACTAAATATGAATAACATAATATATATCATCCTTATAAAATGAACAAAAATAATTGAAACAGCATATAGGCTGAATGCTACCATCAATCAATATAAAAGAAAAAAATTGAATAAAATCATAATACCTCCATTAAGTTAGTGCATACAAGTTTATAATGCCCAATTAAAAAAAACAAATGATTCTTCCAGGCATTCATGATGATATCCATTAGCAACTTCTTGAACATATGTTGTAGAAATAATTTTATTCATAAAACTCAATACTGAATCGGAGGCTATATGTTTTGTCGCAAGATTTTTAAAGTAAATGGTTGTGGAAAAAATAGTGCATACCAAACTTTCCTTAGCAGATATCATAATTAAAGTATCTTACATATAATTATCATCATCATTATAAACTCTATATCTATTTTAGATTTTGAAACAATTATGACTTACATTTTAAGGAGATAAGGTTAGCTCTAAGAAAAATATAAAATTTTATCATGAATCTCATCTCACATTCTAGCGTCCAACTTAAATACAAATACCCGACTAACTGCAAGTATCAATAATTCCTAAAAAAAATCTCAAATCCTAGAGACTTTCACATTAGCATGCAAAGAGCTGCATCAAAATACTAAGAAAAATACTAAGAATTAACTAATTGAGATGATTTACCAGTGTGCAAGTTTATCCTATGCATCTACCATGTGGTTAGTAAAGGAAGATTAGAAGGAGGGTGAAAAAAAAATTTTTAAAAACTAATAAACAATTAATAATTCTGATTGTGTAAATTTTATATGGTCTAGAGATGTCAAACAGACTGTGTTGGTACAACAAAACTCATTTTTTCAAGGCACAACTGTACCACCGTGTCGTGCCATTCTTGGCATGACATGGTAGGCAAGACCAAGAGCAATGCCATGTTGGACCATTCCGAACTTTGAGATGCATTGGCAAAAGAAACCCATGGCCGTTGTATGATGGGTGGCCAACTTAAGGGCCAACCAATTACAATTGGACCGCCCCGTGATGGGCCAGTCAAATTAAAAAAAAAACTAAAATTTGACCACCTGATTTATCATGTTGCCTGGCCAGGCACATGGGTCATGCTTGGTCCGACATGAGACACGACTCACATAAGGTCCAGCACAGCACAAACTATGTCACGGGACATCCCGACCCAACCCGAGATACAATTCTAGAACATGCAGTGTCAGGATAGGCACTGTTGAATTGGGCCATGCCCGAGCTGCCTAGTCCATTTGACACCTCTAATATGATCTCTTCGTAATCAAATAATTAATATTTGCTACAATACTATTATAAATAGAATAATCAACTAGAAATATCACATTAGAAGTGAAGTTAACATCCATATCAATGAGAATATCTGCTAGAGCATATCTCGAAAAGCCAACATATATAAGAGTATGAATTACATATCTCCTCTATGATAAGATAATATCACTTGTAGAATAAATTCACCTCGATGCTAATAAAATATCAAAACCTCCAAAAATATACAACTAAAATTGTATCTAAAGGTACTCCCTGTGTTGAGTAATTTTAACTCAACATCTCTTATAATAAGAATATCATCCACATATACAATCAATAAAATCATCATATCATTATAACTCATCCAAAAAAACAAAGAAATAATAATAATACATATATGTAACTAAAATGAAATGACAACATGTGAAAACCTCATTAAAAAACTCAGTAACTACTTCAAGAAATACAATAACTTTCACAATTTGTAAACTAGAGTTAAATGTGCTACTAGAAACCATATTGGATGCTCCTATACACCTCATCTTCAAGGTTACTGAGAAGTAATACATTTTTCACGACTAGCTGATATATCTTTTAACTATGAGATACTGCAAGAGAAATAAAAAATATATTGAGATCATTTTATCCATTAGATAATAAGTGTCCAAATAGGCATCATCAAATGCTACAAGTCTTTTCTTAAGAGTATATCTTCCCAACTGTATATGTATTCATAGTGAACAACAATCAGTAATCAATAACAAACTTTCCAAAAGATCATAATATTAGTTCTCAAATTTTATTAAAATGAATGGCATACATTTTTTTTATCATTACTTAAAATTATTCTAGATGAGATAATATCTCTTAATGAGACTTGTATAAACAAGTACAATCAAAAAAAGTAATAAGAGAAATAAATAAATTAACAAGACAATAGTACAACATAACCTATAAAATCAAATTCTAAGTACAACACATTTGTCCAGTCTGGAGTACGACCAAAAAGTCAATATTAGATTGACTATGTGATCATATTGCTCCTCAATAAACTAGTCTCTAATCTCTCTATCTTGCTATAGACTCTATCTTGGGAGGTCAAATCTCCTAGATACCGACTCAATATGAATTTGTACTAGAGCAGGCCCATACAATGTTATTTGGGTCTGAATAAGTCCCCCTACTCAAGAATAATCACTCTATCCCAACTCAATATGATCTAAATTTGATAGTAAGTATGCTAAATCCGTACGAATCATATCATATGAAATACCAACATAATTATATGTATCTGGTAGATGACTCTATTTATTGACTGGAGTCTAGGCAAGGTAATTGATAAGAGAGAAATAGTAAAGACTCCAAGTGTAATAACTAGATTTACATTCTTCTCTTATTTATTAAAAAATAAGTCATAATCAAAAAATAATATTCATTCTCACAAAAATCCTTCCAATCTCCAGCACACTTGCAGTCTCAATATCTTAGATATTAAGTTGTCTCATTTTAGAGAATGATCGAAGACAAAACAAATACATCCAAAAATTTTGAGAGATAAATTAAATAATCTCCCCATAATACAGGATTTAGAAGGGTATGCACTAAACAATGATAAACGAAAAGATATGATTGAAGGAATAGATTGTGGTTAGAGCTATCAGTCCAAAAATATTCTGGAACAAAACTCTTTCTATATAGAAGTGTCCGATCAGTCTTAATTAGATATTTATTAATTCTTTCAGTAAGCTCATCTTATTAGAGTGTACCAGCACAAAAAATAGGATATATAATCTCATGATTTATGCAATAAGTATTAAATTGGTCGAACATATATTATAATGCATTATCACTTTTTAATTTTTTAATAATTTTATTGAATTGATTTTTTTTTATTTTGTTGAAAGTCTAAAAAATAGAAATAACATGTGATTTATCAAGATATATATATATATCTAAGTATATCTCAAGTAGTCATCAACAAAGTGAAGATATACGTATATCTTTTTATGATGGCATCTCTACTAAGTCTCAATGTATCTAAGTATATAATATCAAATGAGTCACCACTAGAACCAAATTATCATATATGATATAAAGTTTTGACATCATTTTCTAACAAGCATGTCTCACACTATATGATTAAAATACCCTTAAGACAATGATAAAGTACTCTTAACTTAGCAAGTAATGGATAATCAAGTTGAGAATACATAAGTCCAACACACGAATATCTAGAATGAAATCTTACCATCAAAGAAAAAAATATAAAATCCAATATATACAATCCAAAATAGAGTTTTCCTCGTAGATAATAAATTAAAAAGACAATAAAAATTAAATATGACAATAATAAATAACAAATAACTAGGCTAGATATTAAAATATCTAATAACTTCAATATATGAGATTGATGACAATATTATTTCCACTACAAGAAAATACTTAGAAAATAATTATGATTATTAATGATATATTGGACAGTAACTCTCCTCCAGTTGCTGCCTCTATTGGGATAATTCCTACCATATCACTAAAATACCAAACAAATAACTACACCCAATTCCTTTTTTTAATAAAATAAAAGTGCCAAAATCCTATTTAAAGTTGCTGCCTAAAACTCAATTGTGTGATACCATCCACCTCCGTGTGCCACCATGCCACCTAGGGTTTGTTGAACAAAAACAATAATGAGTACAACACGCCATCACCATGTACCTATTTCCACCAATTGCGTTTATTGCAATGCTTCAGACATGCTTTTAGTAAATTGTCATCAAAATAATTCCGAAGACAAAACTTCTTTATTGACAATGCAATGAGCGTTAGTGATGACATTAGCCACCATGTATTTTGTCATATTGTACACAATGAGTGTGCGATAGTAATGAGCAAACAACAAGGTAGCACATTTAGATTTTCTAGCCCTTATGCACGTACGCTCTATGATTTATTTTTCTTTGGGGTATTGCCATGGTACCATGTTGAAATACAAACTCATAATAAAATAAAATATAAAATCACTTATATAAATAACATAATACATTCCACCTTTATATAATGAGCAAAAAAAAATTAGGGCAACCAACAGAGTGGATGCACCCATCAAACAACATAAAACAAAATACAAAAATTACATAACACCATAACACAAACAAAATACAAAATCAGTTAAAATTAATTTTTTTATATAAAAAAAAATACAGCTTATCTTATAAGTATGAAGTATTTTTTTTTTACAAAAAATAAATAAAATAAAACTTAATGTTGATAATATGTCAGCAATTGTTCTATACCATCACCACCACATTGGTTGTCGTGTTGGTCAGCACTAGTTATGCCAACATCGATGATAAACTCACGATTTTGTAATTTAAAATTGGCAATCATTTTGCACCATCACCACCAGCCTACTACCACATCTGAAATTATGGTTTCTACCAAAGTCTCAAAAAAACTACTTTTCTTTCCCCAAAAATACATCATCGGAATGTCCTACTACAACCTTTGAATCCAATAATACACCAAAATACTCACTGTATGTGAGTGTTTTAATGCTACAATGCAGCAACACTACCGTCATTGAATCATTTGGATATTAATGTCGTTGATGATTCCAAAGGGTGCGTCGTCACTCATGCACAACAACGTTGGCACCCCTTCACCAAAGAACTCCTTATGATACCAATTTTTTACAAAATTAAGGTATGAGACGACATTAGAAAAGAGAGAGAGGATCGAGAGATCAATAAATTAAAACAGAGATAAAATAATTCTATTAAAAAAAAAAAAGAGTTTCTCAATATATGATAAAACCATATATACATATATATGATTTGAGGCAGCAGGCAGCCCACGGGTCAGATACACCCAAACAAAAAAAAAAAAAAACAATAGAAAATAAACTAAAACTCAATAATATAATTTATATTGTATTTTGCATTAACATTTTTTAATTAATAAAATTTTACTTCTTTGTTTCTCCAATTTCATTCCGTTAGGCATCTCCTTCCCATAGATTTACCCAAGTAATTGTGTCATGAAGATATAATAGTACTATAACAAATCACATCAACTCAACTTGATCTAGGTATAATTATAGTAACCAAAATCACTTTTTGAAACCTTCGAAAAAGACAGAAATACCTTCTCCCCAAGAATCTATGATCGCAGACTAATATACACTTTCTTAATAAATATATGTAACTAATATTACAAAGTTGTTAGCTAAGTCATTTCAATGCAATCCAACATGTCAATACTTGCACTAAACCAACAATCCTCTATCACTATTTTGTCTAAGCTGCATAGTGATATTGTCCTTGTCAATCAATACACTAGGATCATTTGATTATCACAGGTGCATAAGTAATTGTGCATCAATCAAAATATACTTATCAGTCATTGTTTGAGGTAGATTCTATTCTAAAAGATTAATCAATACTTAGATCATAAATCAGATCCTTAATTTTGACTATCCTCACTGATGTCTAATAAAAGACTCCTTGCTTATGTGGCCCAAAGAGAAAATTTGTCTATCCTTAATTTTCAATATGTTGTCCCAACTCCCAAGTAGTCCCACAATAATTATAAAAATTTTTTTATCTAACAACAATGCATAGTTTTAAATAAAAAAAAATCGAATTAAACAAACAACGAAAGTATTTTTTATACAAAGAAAATGTGAGCCATGAACATAAGTGTTGTAAGCTGCCCTATAAAAGTTATAGATTACATAATGAAAATTTTCACTGCCCTATCTCAATTATGGGCTGCCCTCATTTTAAAATTTAAAATTTAACTATTTAACACTCAAAATTTTTATATGGCCAGCAATCACTTATTGAAGGCTCAATGTAGTCACTGCCACGCAGACCACCAAAGCTACAATGGGTTCCACAAACATCATTGTAACAACTTTTTTTACCCAAAGCACATCATTTTATGTTCAATGACCCTAAACTATCAAAATCAACCCAACCCAAAATACCTATTATATACGAATATTTTACTGTTACAGTGTGTCAAAGCTACCACCACCATCAAAATCTCATGGCAATAACTATTATCAATACTCCAAGAGGGTATGCCATCACTCATGCACCTCAACATCATTGCCCCTTCACCAGAGAACATACTCTGATACCATGAAAGACTTACCAAACCTAGATTAAGATTTTGCGCTGATAAAAAAGAGATGATATGGAGGAGAAAGTGTGAAAACAAAAAATAAATTAAAATGAATATTAAATTTTGAATACTATATATATATATAATTTAAAGCTACTTACAAGGGAGTTCTCTCAGACAATAAAAAAATAAATAAAACAATATAATATAAATTAAATTCAATAATTATATTATAAAATATTTAAAAAATAAAAAAAAAATTAACTTGCATGAAAAAAAAATAATCACGAAAATCTCATACAATCATCAATAAAAATAATAATTCTAGTTTATAATCTACAACTTTTCATTTATATATATATATATTTTTATTTTTGCATTATGAATGGGAGCACTCTACATGTGGGCTACCCCAATCTAAATGGCCCAATATAAGAGCATCTCCTTGTACAAATTTGATAAAGAGTTTTATTGAGTTATTGTGAATATTTAGCTTAGAATTTTATATACTATCATATCCAAAAGTTTAGGCGATACAACCTTAGAGAATATAAAAGCATAAAAACCTATCAAGAGAGCCCCTACATTGCACCATCAAAGTGCACATGGGCGTTCATGCTATAATGCATACCACCATTTGCAAATATCATGCACACACACACAAACACACACCATGTACAACAAACATTGACACCCACGGTGTGGACATCATGATGAAAAGATGGCGTCAGGGCCTCTCCATCTTATAACAAAATTTCAAGATGCAATATAATTTGGACCCAAAACCTTAATTTCTTTTGAAGAAGTGGAGTTATTCAACGATAATAATATTTTTAGGCAATAATTTTTCAGAAATCTTAATTTTGGGGGTGTCAACATTTAGCAATCATAAAATTAGAATTCCTAATTTAGGTTGAATCCAAATTAAGTTTTTAGTTTGGTTGGCAACCAACTTTTTGATTGGGAAAGCCCATCTTTCTAATTTTGAGGGGCAGATTAGTATTTTAGATTGATGATTTGTCCAAATGTAATATGATACAAACACGAAATCATTCCTACAGTACATATATTGTAAGAAGAAAGAATGTGTTGTGACTTTGTTGCAGTACAAAAACATATTATTTATGACACGACACCAAAAACTTGATGGGCAATTAATTTCATCCAACTGAGATCAACAAATATACAATTCGTATACGTAATAAAATGAATGTATGTCTAGATATTGATCTCAAATATACGTGCATAATATAATGCTGTCACCATGTGTAAACATCACACATGGACACATACTATATACGACAAGCATCGACGCCGATTGTGTGGACATCATGATGAGAAGATGGCAACAAGGCCTCCCATCTTAGAGCCCAATTTCGAAAGGTTGCAATATAATTTGAACCTAAAACCCTAATTTCTTAAGTGACAATGAAGTTATTCAATGACAATAACATTTTTTAGGTGATAATTAATTAAAAATACTAATTTTTGGGAGTGTCAGCATTCAAAAACCATAAAATTAGGATTCTTATGTTGGGTAGAATCCAAATTAGGTTTTTAATTCATTTAGCAGACAACTTTTTGATTGGGAAAACCAAATTTTCTAATTTTGAATGTTAAATTTATATTTTTGATTAATAATTTTTTCAAATATGATATGACATAAATATACAGACATGAGATTATTCCTACAAAACAAATATTATATGAAGAATGAATATGCATTACAACTTGGTACAATATTAAAAACTAATAATTTATGATATGACATTAAAAATTCATTGGACGATTGATTTCAATCAACAAAAATTCATAGATATACAAATCACATAAATAGTAGTATAAATATAAATCTAAATATTGAACTCACAACTATATGAACAATTTGATTAATCAATAGTAAACTATTTATTACTAGAGTTGAGAAGAAAAAATTAGATCTCGAATAAATACTAAGACTATAAATAATTTACTTAATATATAAGTAGGTCATCTATATTTCTACTTCTTTTAGGCAATACATCAATTATCCTTAACTACTATTTCAAATATATATTTTTATTCTCCAACTCCAATAATCATAATAAACATTAAATAATATTGTAATAATTGTAATTAATCTTTTAGCTTTATTAAGTACCATACTAGTGTCAATTAACATGTGTCTTATAATTAATTTCACCTATAAAAATCATACATGAAAAAATAAATCACATGGCTAAAATCACCATATGAAACACTTTCAATTGTGTGTCTCATAATTTACTTATCACACTACATCACAGCCAATACATGATTTTCATATTATGATAATACTATTAGGTTAAAGGATCTAGATAATCCCCAGATTATTTGAAGGCCAATTCTTCTAGAACATGCAAAATAAAAGTATCATACATTTATTTGTGCTTTTGATTTCATAAGTATCATGCTCAAATCAATAAAACCTAGATAAATTTAGAATTTTCATACATTAGTTCTTCTTACATAATAAGAGTACAGGGGGCATGTTGTTATCCTAGGTAAAATAATGCCTTAAAAAAACTTATTTTAATTTCGTGTGGATAGTACAACTTTTTTGTCTCTTTCTAAGAATAATCAAAAAATTAAAATTTAAAAAGTCAACTACAAGGTCATCTAATTCCTTGGTAAACTAGTCTCTTTTGTGTGTATTGTGTGTATGTCCCCTGCTAGTACATAATCTAAGGTTTGGATGGTCTGATCTCTAGGTCTTTGGCTTATCATGGACCAAAATTGGAGTAGACTCGCTGCCTATTATGTCATATGGCCTGGAGAGAGATTTCCTCTTATGGAGAATCCCACTCAAATCTGAACACTATAAGATTTATACTTGTCAATATATATGATAACTCTAGAAAAACAAAAAATTACTTTATAAGAGTATCATTATATCATGAATCTACAAGTTCAAAAATAATTTTTGAATGGCTCTTTCTCCTAGATAAGGTTCACATAAGACTAAAAAAGAGTAAAAGAGAGTAATAAGTCCAAATGTATCTCCTAGACTCTTACTTATCATTAGCTCGCTAAAAAAAGACTCATTATTAAAAAAAATATCAATACCTACTAAAATACTATCAATTTTAGCTAAAATAATGTGTACTTTCCTTAGGTACTTCAATATCTAAGGAATGCTCATCTCAAAGCCTTGAGTATCAACTTGTATTGTCTTATAAATAGATTATGAACAAAACACATATTCAGAAAAACTCTAAGCGACCACAAAATAATCTCTCTATAACACGATCAAAAAAAGCATATTGTAAAAAAGAACAAAAAATGATATATTACTGGTAATATAATTTTTGGTTAGAATCATATCTCCCAAAAAATAGTTCAAATTACTTCTCCCAAATTATATTATTTGAGTCGTCTCAACTAAATATATATTCTTTATTTCAACCAACATATTATATGAGAATATGCTGACAATAAAAATTCAATATATAATATCATAATTAGCACAGTACATAATAAATATGTCTAATATATATTCTAATATATTATCACTTCTTATTTTTTAATATTTTTATCAAATTAATTTTTTTATAATTTTATTAAATATTTAAAAAATAAATAAAAATAATGATCCATCATAAAATAAAAATACTCAAATAAGTAACAACATGATAGTTCGATTGACAAATGAGAAAAACTATTCAACTAAGGAGAACACGAGTTGTCTTCACCAAAACATCTTTACCAAATGCCCTATTCATATTGTTGGAATGGTGGCTTTGCCTTCTCAAACCCAGTGTGTCTTTGCCAAATTTACTATTCATACACCCCCAAGCAATCCCCTAGGGGAGTTAGAGTTATGAGCTTGAGTACCCATCATTCTTCGATGAGGGTAGGGATTTGCCCCCACTCTTTAAGTACCAATTTACACCCATATAATTCTTTGATGTGAGTCATATCATTTTATTTTTCTTGATAAACCAAATATTTACAAACTGCTGCACTCAAGATGGTAGCAATCTAAGTGGTTTGCACTCTAGGTAGATTTTAGTTCATGCTTGAATCAGTGCATCATGAACTCTACATTTATATTGAAGCTTAGAATAACTATTTACATCTTATATTTTCAAGATTTAAGATTATCTTCAAGAAGAATATAAAATCTTATCGTATAATTTTTATTAGTACAAGTTGGTACTTAACTCAAATTTGAATACTCAGTCAAATACAAGTGTTAATGATCACTGAAAGACATCCCAATTTATATTTACTTTTTCCTCACTTGAGTTGTATATGGAGTGCTCAACTCATATCCATTTTCTTAATATATACATTTTCACAATTTCTTATTCATATGAAAGTAGAAGCGGCAAATGAGCTAAATGATCCAAGCTAGGTTTGCAAAATCCAATCTGGGCATGGCCCAACACAAAATGCTTGGAACCTAGAACAAGCAGAGGCTGTCACAACTCACAAGACTCAGCTCGTGCCATGCTGGCCTGAGCATTTTGTTCAATCCCCATTTTTATTCAACATGGCCTGACACAATGGCCCAAAACCAGCACGATGACAAAATAATGCTGGTTGTGCTCCAGTTGACCACTGAGTCATGCAAATATCATGATAAGAAAAAAAAAACAAAAATAAAACTAGTAAAACTCTAGTTTTATAAGCACAACAAGATATGTCTCTTTTACTTGAGTGATGTGAGCAAGCATGTCCTCATCTCGAATTTGATGAGAGCGCTTTTTAAAAAAGTGCTCCCATCAAGTATTAAGAGCATGTTTGCCCACATCGCTAAAGCAAACCAGAGATATCTTGCAATGCCTATAAAAAAATTAGAGTCTGCCTAAGAGGCCAAAGGCAAGCCCAGGTTTGACTGAACCAGACCATAGCTAGCATGAAACTCACCAAAGCTAGGCCAGGTTTGAGCCGTACCGACCAAACACAGCCCGTGCCTAATGCATGGGGTGTGCCTGGTTTGGCATGGCCAATCCGGCCCAGGCACAATCAAGAATGACCCAAGCAGCCTATTGTCATGGGCCTACTTTAGTCCGCGACACTATGGACCATCGGGCCATTCCGGGCTGCCCTCTTTTAGAGGCATGCTGGCACGACATGGCCCAGCATGATGACCCACATTGGCCACAAAAAAATAGGTCATTTGACACCTCTTCATGAAAGTGAAATTATTTGGTTCTTTATTTTATGTTGTGCATTTACATTTGACACTATTGAAGATTCTAGTTGTACATATTAAAGCATAATATTTTTTTTCTTTTCATTTTTATCTCTTCATATTTTTGATCAGAGTACTCAACTTGTTGTCTACCTCAATTATTTTAGCTTCTATGAGGTTCTCATGTATGTTAATTCATAACTAATTGAATTAATATTTGATTTAGTTTTTTTGCATTTTATTCAATATAGCATCAAAGGTGTAAGCATGAGGGCACATTCATTATTCATAAGTGTCACACATGCATTATGTGTGATAAAAATAAAAGAGAGCGGAGGGGAAAAGATAGGTGTGCTCGAAACCGTAGACATGATTTCTCTGTTGAGCAACAGTGTGTGCCACAGTGCGAGCAACCATCTCTACTGTTGTGCAACAGTGCATGCAACCATCTCCACTGTTGTGCAACAATACACAACCATCTCTACTCATGCGGGCAACAATGCAAGCAACAATGCACATAACAGTATATTAAAAAAATTGATTCCTATCAAAACAATGACAAAAATATAAGATTTAAGGAACCATCAAATCAGAAAAAAGAGATTGTGCATTATGTTCGAACAGTACCCAAATTCAGACAACGAATACAATGACTATTTTCATTATAAAAAAAGGTTTCGTGTGCCAGCTAGGAATGAAAGAATATTTAGTTTGTTTTGCACCTAAAAGTATCTTTGTATGATAGTCATATTGCAACATTACACAAGTTCAATATACTGACTTATCATCTACCCCAAGAAACAAGAAACTAAGAGAGTGTGTGAGAATAACAGAGGACCAATTGGTTTCTAGACAATCGATAATAATAAGGCAAGTTATCCATGTATTAAGATCCATAATGTTACGAAAAAGGAGGGATTGCCCTTGGTTCAGTTTCTCTGCAACATATAACATAGCATGTGTAGTCATTGCTGCTAAAGTTAGCAAGCATAAAGCTATGAAAGCTACAATATTACTGGCAGAAAACTGCAAATTAAAGAGGACTAGATATTGCCTTAGAACTATGATGAGTAGCCATTCTTCTATAAGGCATACATTTTTTTTTAATGTTTTTATCTCTCTTTTTGTTTTTGATGAGAGCACCCAATATGTAGGTTGTCCAATCATTTTAGCCTATATATAAAAGGCTCTCATGTATGGTGATTTATAATTAAGTTGAATAAATATTTTATTCTTTAATTTATTCTGCACTTTATTCAATTAACACTTCTAATCTTATCTTTCATAAATATACAAGATATATTATCATTAATTATCATTTCATTTAAAATAAGATAAAAGATGACTTTGTTGTATGTTTCCACCACAACCCATAGACCTTAACTTACTTCCCTCTCACGAGTTTGGATTACAAGATCTTCGAACACTAATTTAAAAAAGAATGTTAGTATTTTCTTACACTCAGTTACTTTCATATATTTTATATTCTCTACTAAGAAAAAGAGTACAGATAACAATATTAGGTACTCTTAAGGTTGATCGATATATTTATATTCTTGGGCATGTAGTTTTGATTACAATAATTTAAATACATTTTTTTCATTTACATAATAACACAATTTAAGAAATGCAACATGGCATGGGCATTAAATTAACAAAATTAGTGTGTTAAAATAGAATAATTCATATTATTTAAACCACATACCATCCGAACCCCTGAGATCTTCAATTTATAATCAGGTGCAAAATATTTGATGTACTCATTATTAGGAATCTCTGCAAGAAAAACAAACTATAAAAAACAATGCAAGTTGCAATTGATTCACCATCATTATCAAAACAAGTTTTCAATATATACCACATTAGTTATATAAAACAAATTGCAATTGACCATTAAAAAATAACAATGTAAGTCATAAGCCAATTAGAGATTCAGACCTTGTGAAATTTCGAGATGGGGGGAACACGAGGGACAAAAAGTAGGAAGAAAATTAAAATAAAATTTATTTAAATACCAAAAAAATAGCTTTGAATATACAACACTCACAATGTATATGTGTAAAAAATGAATAAAATAAAAATAGAATGATCCTCTATAAATAACATCATATAAGCACAATTTTATGACACGAGCAAAAAAGGATAAGGCATCCCACAAGTTGGTTCTTCCCATCAAAAAATATAAAATAACATTAAATAGCAAAAACAAGAAAACAATAATACCTCCAATTAAATTGACGGACACAAGTCTACAACATAAAATTTTAAGGAAAGAAATTATTTGCTAGATTCACTATTGCAATAATAAATGTTATATTAAGGGTATTATCAAAGGTCTTTTTTTTTAAGGAATAAATAATCCACATCCATGTGCCTTGCCTACCTATTAAATACTTGATTTGAGACTACATGCCTCGTGTCCTGATAGTCACAGTAAAAAATTAAAGAAAAAAAAATTAATATTCAATCTACTAGATTAGATGGCACATTCAAAATAATTCATAAGAAACTTTCATCAGCATTCACAATTCTATATATGCATTGAATATTAAAATATTTGTCAATCTATTACGTTTCCAAGAGACAAACTTGCTTCTAAAAAAAATAAAAAATCCAATCACATCCCTCCTTTTGGTGCATATTGATGCCCAACTTAAATTTGAATATTCATCAACTACAAGTTTTTATCATATTTGGGGAATCCAGAGATACCTGATATATTTTTTGATACCAAATATAAGGATCCACAATGATGATTTAGTATTTCAAGAAAAAGAAAGAGAACTCTCAAAAATAAAATATACAATGCACAAAAAAATTAGTGAGAGAAAAAAAGAATAAACAAAAATAATGAAAAAGAAAAAATTTCGCTAAACTTTCAATCAAACTTTTAGATTTATATTTATAAATGTTTATATGATGAAACAACAAATTCCTTTAAACATTAGATTTAAGTCATGACATCACATTAATGTTGCAACTTCGTTCATATCGTGACATCAGAGAATAAAATCATAACTTAAATCCTTAAAACATCAAGTAGCAGCAGCACAATACAAATTATAACTCCAATCAAGTCGCGACTTCTTAATTTAAGTTTTCACACCAAACACATATTGTAATTTCATTCAAATCAAGACTTCACAATGCATGTTGCAACATCAAACATTAAGTCATTCAATTGTAACAACACAAAAAATAACATATATTTCATTCAAAACAACACAAAATAAATTATAACTTCATTCAAATCATGACTTCACAATTCAACTCACAATACCAAAGATATGTTACAGTATCAAAAATGAGTCAATCCTAATATTCTCTCACATTGTGAATACATCTTCTTCATTAATTCACAACTTCACAATCAAGTCACGAAATCGAACATAAAATCTTTCAGTCATAACAACATAAAACATGTTGCAACATAGTTTAGATTATGATACCACAATTCAAGTTGTGACACATAACACATATTATGATTTTGTTCAAATCACGACTTCACAATTTAGATTGCAACTTGAATATTTAAATCTTCAAATAACAATAGCATAGGACATGATATGATTTTGTTCAAGTCACGACTTCTTAATTCAGATCACAATACTGAACACTTATTTTCTAATCGCAACTTAAAATATATTACTCCTCTATTTAGGTCACAATTATACAATTCGAATAGCAGTATCGAACACATGTTGTAACTTTAGAAGTATGTGCTCAAGCCTTAGTTCCTTTTGTTCAAAATCAGGCTCTACATACAATATTCTTATCAGATAGTTTTCTTACTTGTATGAGTAATTATATTTATTTTGCCTCGATGAATAAGAGGGAAATGAAAGTTTGCCTCTTGCTCATCAAATTTGTGTTTGGGCCTTAGTTCCTCATAGTCTGCCTCAATAACTCCCGTGACTTCAAAAATCTCCTCATTACCATTACCACCAAAGGACAACACAAAATCAAGGGTTCCATGTAGATACTAGTATATAGAATAAGAGTTAGACATACATCTGCTCAATACTCTCACATCATATAAGATATAAAATCTCATATATATCATAACATACAACAAACTCCCAACAATACTAGCATATAGAACAAGAATTATCTCTTATTTCTCTTGATAAGTAGTAGGGGGCTGCTCTATTATCTTCATACCAATCATAATAGGAGTTCCGAACAACTTGTATTCCAACATGTTATACTTCTGAAGTATTCCTTCAACATACTTCTAATATCCAAGACATGATAATATTTTTTCTTTATTTCTCTAAAATTGCATGCCTAGTATATAATTTGCTACTTCAAAATCTTTTATGTAAAACTTTTTGACTAATAATCATTTCATTGTACTGATTATCTTATAATTTTCAACCAATAACATACCATTCACATATAAAATTAGGATAATATAATTTTTACTTTTTTTTTGAGTAAATACAATGGATAATCCTCGTATATACTAAATCTCTATTGTATGAGATACAAATCAAATCTCTTTATACTATATCCTATAATTGATTCAGCTGGAGCAGTGACTTTTCTAACTTGCATACAAAGTTTTTCTTATTTTTCACCTTGAAACCAAGTGAATGTTTCATATAAGTTTCTTCCTCTAAGTCTCCATATAAAAAAATCTTCACAACCAACGATTCAACTTTCACTATGTCATATCTTGCCACAACAACCAATACCACCTAATTGGACACCCACTTGCATCTTATTGTCTTCAACCCAATGGCAACATCAAAAGGCTCTAAATGTTCTTTTACAATGATTACAACTCCTCTTTCATTACATGCTCTCACTACTTTGACTTCATGGAGACTCTAACCTCCAACACTATATTGGGTTTATCTCCTATAATAAAAAAAATATGATATACACTGTCAACATATCTTATAGGTAACATTATAATTCATGTAGACCTCCTTAATATAAGTTCAACTTCAACCTAGACTACTTCCACAACAGAACCTTCTAACTTTGTCTGGAATGTCTCTTCATCACGAGCATATCTTACAAGTGAAATGGAATCATGACATATTTTGTGATGTCATGACTGGAAGATGTCGCAACTACAAGTAATCACATCTCACATCCTTTAGTAAGATTACACAATTCATGACTTGCTAGGTCTTCTCTACTCTTGCACTCCTATTTTTGATACTTGAACAAAGGTTCATGTTGTAACACCATGTTTTCATGTCATGACACCATGTTCCCATGTTATGACACAAAATTATTGTTATCCATGGCTACCTTCTTTTCAAAAATGAAAAACACACTACATGAAGACTTAATGGTACTTTCCAACAACTTATAAAAGGTTTCATATCTTCTTCCTTGAACAACTATGATTGCTCATCGAGTCATTTTATAAAACTTGCCATCACAACTAAATTGAACGACTTATAGAAAACAAATTTCTGCTTAAGTTTAAAATATGCATGGCCAACTACTATGTTGCACGGATACGCCTAGGAACTGCCGTGTCCACGTGTCGGACACGTGGACACGGCGACACAGGTCCGACACGCGTCGGATACGTGTCCGATACGCCACGTGGGGTATCGGACACAAATCCATATGCGATATGCCACGTGGTGTATCGGATACGCGTCGGAGACGTATCCGACGTGTTGTTCGGAAACAGTCGTCGTTAACAACAGGCACGTCGTTTACCTACAGACGCGTCGTTTACCAACCAACATGTTTTTACGATTCTAACGCGTCAGAAATACACTATATATTAACGATTACTCCTACATCTCCAACAAATTGAGGAGCACACCGCCGACAGTGAGTTACCGACAAGTCGATTGCGGGATATAGTTGTCAATTGTCATTGCGTCAAACGGGGAGGGGAGGAGCACACCGCCGAGGTTCCGACAGTACCTAAGGTAACCTAATTCTATAAAGGGAAGGGGGGGGGGAGTTTTAGAATATGTATCGGGAGGGGGGAGAGTTCAAAAATCGAAACTGTAAAGGGAGTGTGGGGGGGTTCGGGAGGGGGGAGGGTGTTAGAGGGTTTTAATTTTTTTTACATTATTTTAAAATACAGAATTTTAAATTATTTTAAAATATAGTATTTTTAATTATTTTAAAATATATAATATTTATAATTAATAATTTTTATTTTTTTTTATCATGACGTATCCTAGCCGTATCCGTATCCTAGTTTTTTAGAATTTGTCGTGTCCCCGTATCCTGCCGTGTCGTATCCCCATGTCCGTATCTGTGTCAATGCAACATAGACCAACTACATTCAATATTGAGTCATTTCTTATAGTCACATCCTATGTTGCACGGACACGGGGATACGACACGGCAAGATACGGGGACACGGCAAATTCTAAAAAACTAGGATACGGATACGGCTAGGATATGTCATGATAAAGAAAATAAAATTAAAAATAAATTATTAATTATAAATATTATATATTTTAAAATAATTTAAAATTCTGTATTTTAAAATAATGTAAAAAAAATAATTTAGAGCTAGATGGTCTTGACTTTGATTTTGGTGTTGGTATTTGTGTTTTGCTTGGTTTAGCACGGACACGGATACGGACACGAAGATACGACACGGCAGGATACGGAGACACGGTAAATTCTAAAAAACTAGAATATAGATACGGCTAGGATACGTCATGATAAAAAAATAAAAATAAAAATAAAAATTATTTTCTTTATAAATATTAGGTATTTTATTAAATAAAATAAATTAAATTAAAATATTTTAGTTTATAAAATAAATAAATATATTTTTATTTTATAAAATAAAAATATTGTATTTTATTTTTTTTTATAAGATAAAATTTATAATTATTTTATTTTATAAAATAATATTTTAAAATTATCTTATATTATATAAAAATATATTTTTTTATTTTATAAAATAAAAATATTTTATTTTATTTTACTGCCCGCTTGCCTTCCCCCTCCATTCCCGTCCATCTGCCTCCCCCCTCAATTCCCCTGCCCGCCTGCCTTCATCCTCAATTCCCGTCCGCCTACCTCATCCCTCAATTCCCACCCACCTGCCTTCCCCTCAATTCCTGCCCGCCCCCTGCCTCCCCCCCTCAATTCCTGCCTGCCCCCTGCCTCCCCCCCTCAATTCCTGCCCGCCCCCTGCCTCCCCCCCTCAATTCGCGCCCGCCTGCCTCTCCCTCAATTCTCGCCCATCCCCTACCTCCCCCCCTCAATTCGCACCCACCCCTTGCCTCCCCCCTCAATTCGTGCTCGCCTCCTGCCTCCCCCCCTCAAATCACACCTGCCCTCTGCCCTTTGCCACCCACTAGACTTCCGATACGCCAACATCTGATACGCCACGTGGCGTATCGGATACGGATTTATCATCAATACGTCACGTGGCGTATCGGACACATATCCGTGCCGTGTCTGTGCTTCCTTGCCCGCTGCGCATCGCCCACCTGCGCCTCGCTTGAAGCGAAGCATTTTTCCCGGGAGTGGTGGCGCCTGAGCTTTAGGCGCGCCTCAGGCACGCCTTTCATAACTATGCTTATAACACAAGCATTTGTTATTCTAAAACAAAATAAAATTTTAATAATCTAAAATATATGCATCTATGTGTATATAGATCTATATATATACGTAAATATATATGTATGGATATATACATATATATATATATACAGATACATATATATAGACATATATATACATATGTGTACATATGTATACATATATACATCAAGTCTCAAAAAAAGTTTTGCACCTCAAAACTCCAAAATAGTTTTGCACCTCAAGTCTCCAAAAAAATTGTCTCAAGTATCCAAAAGAGTTTTGTGCCTCAAGTCTCAATAAGATTTTTGTGCCTCAAATCACTAAAAGAGTTTCGTGCCTCGGCGCACCCCACACCTCAAATAACTATGAGCACCATTATGCCTCTCTCATGGAACCTCATTAGGAAAGAGCCGTTCATTTGCAAAAGGCACGCTTAGGTGCATATGATGTAGGCATCGCAGTTGTTAGAATTCTATTATTTTATTTTATAATTTTAAATATTTTTGATGATAAAAAATATTAATGATATTTAACTTTTATGTTTGATGTCATTTACTTAATTGTATTTTATTTAATAGGGAGAAATTATAAATAATATTAATAATATATATATATATATATATTAGGCAGAATATATCTCACAAAAAAGTTGTACTTATATTATATCTTACGTCTTTGGGCCCCAAAAGACTTTTGCACCTGGATGTACCTTGTGCCTCAAAATAATTATGGTATGCATCCGCGTAAATGGGAGTTTTAAGGTTCAATATAGTTTGTATATTATCTTTTTTGTTTACATTTGTATGTGAGGACCAGTCGTGTATGTTGCCTAAGCTATAATATCATTGGGTATTTTAGTACCAGGATTTGCATTCTGGAGCTTATTAGAGAAGCCTTACATATAAAAGAATAATACCATTGGGTAGTTCTGTTCCCAGAAGAGCAGCTGTTTCGACAGTCCAGCAACGAGCAACATTCTCTTTTGTATAGCCACCACCTCCAGTCACCTGCAAGAAAATGTGCTCGTGAACTAGCTTCATGGGAAATCAAAGAAAAGCAAGGTTAAATTTAGTTACAAAGAGATGTACCAGGAAAGGCAAATTGAATTTTTTTACAAACCTAACACATTCAGCATGTCCTGAAAAAATATTCACTATACTCACAGGAAAAATTCAAATCTTATCAAAGTCTTTGGCAAGACAAATACAAAAACTGAAAGACAAGCAAAATTCCATAATTTGATAATTTTTGCTTAAGTTGAAATTGTTCTCCGAGTAAGAGGTGCACCATCAATTGAAAGGTTGAAACAACCCAAGCGGTCCCCAGCTAATGAATCTGCTCCACACTGGAGAACAATCACACCTGGTCGATATGTTTCTACAACCTTAGAAATGATCTGAAAGAGGGACAATCAATCACATGATTACAAAAATTTCACAGTAAGTATGATTAGTTGGAACTTACAGCCTTAAATAGGCGAGTGAAGCTAGTGTCATCGATTCCATCCTTTAATGGAACATTTATGACATAAAACTTGCCTTCCCTTGCTCCAATTTCCTTTGACCAAAAAATTATTAATACTTGATTAACATTAATAAAAATGTTGTTATAGACTTAAGGCAGCAAAATGATAACAGAAAAAGCTTAATACAACTCAAAGCAACTTCATACAACTAAATGTCCAACAACACACATACAAGCCCATTATGTGGTGGGTGAAATGATTGAGGCAGACCATAAGTTGGGTGCATTTATCAAAAACTTAAAGTAAAGAAAAAAAAAAGAATAAATAAAAAATAATAAAATTTCAATCATCAAACTCTAACAACAGCTAACTTCAACAACAGCAAACTCCAACAACAACAAACTCCAGCACACCCCCTCAAACTGGAGCGTGAAAGTTCAAAATACCAAGATTGAGAGAGAAAGAAACTGCAAGTTAGTTTGAATGAAAAACAAACAATATACTTGTGAAGCATAATAAAGCTAACAATAATGAGAACAACAATGAAGGCAACCTATAATATTCTCTTTTAGGTAATCAAGAAAATATCATAGGTTTATCAAATGAGAAATGTTCTAACAAGATCACCTTTCAAATCACAATTAAGCCTAGGCCTAAGATGATGGATTTTGCTGTGTTGTTGATAAAGGCCTTGAATCTCTTCAAGAATTGCCCTTATTGTTGTTCTCATTACTTTTCTTGAACTTCTCACAACACATGAACAAGCTCTACCAAGTCATTCCATAGTCTACATACCCCAAACAAGAAGATCAAAGATCACTTTGAAAATTAATCAATGTAAATGAATAATTTCTACCACAGCTTTAGGGTTATGATGCCAAGGAAAATGAAGAACAATCGAATAAAGTTGAAAATTTGCAGCATCGCCATAATGAAGATGACATTCTGCAGCAAGCATTTTCATATGGCCCAAATCTAGGCTAGCTTCAGAACCAGCTTTCCAATTTTCATTACCAAATAAAAACTGTAATCTTGTCAGTTTCTATAGCATATTAACATGAATCTATGGGGAAGAAGATATATGGGCATCAACAGAAATTATGGCCATGAACAGCAATGGACCACCAGCTGCATGAAAGCTATCTTCATCAGCAAATTGAATTTCAACAGATTCATTGAAGTAGCTAGAAGATAGCTGTCTCCAGTGAAAACAAGTCACTAGAAGGAACCGGTGATCCAGGAGATAGCAGCTATTTCATCAAGGCAGTATAGCAATTGGAAAAGAGGTCATCAGAAAATCCACAGTCAATGCAGATGTCCCAGAAAACCACCAAAGAAGAGCCATCTAAGGACTATATCACTATTTTGAACTACATCAATATAAATTTGCCAAAAAAATTTTAGGAAACGAATACATTTACAGACTATGTATGTTATATCTGGTCTGATTATAATCAGATATTTAATTTTTTCTATAATTTTCTTATAAATTAGTATAACAACTAGCATGCTCTCAGCAAAGATGAAAAGTAACAAATTGATTAATACACATTTACTAGAGTACAACCCAAAAAAAAAAAAATCTCTACAAAAATATCAAACATTTATATCCTAAGTGTTCAAATAATATAATATCCTTGGTAATTTAAACTAGCTCTATAACATGAAAATAATTGAGTCTCTTCAGATTCATTATATAAAACTGTGGTGGAGGTTATTCCTTAATTTAAATGATTCCTAACTCGTAAATAACGTTCCTCCAGAAAAATAAAGAAAAATTTACAACACAAAAATATAACCCAAACAAATTAAATACTAGTGAAAATCTCACAAATCAAAATATGGATTACTGTTTAATGCAATACTCGAAACTCAGGTGACTACTTTATATACATCTTCTCGTCTAAGTCACCATGAAGAAATATATTTTTTGAAATTTACTCTTTATCCAATGTTAATTTTCTTTATTTTTAGTTGTGTTTTCAGTTTCATGGGAGAAACCAACTCATATGTGATACCCCAATCAATTTTCTCCAATATAAAAGATTTTATATGTGTGTTGAGTTATATTAAAGTTGAATTAAGAATTTTATATTATTTTCAGTTATTTCGTATTGTTTTTCAATTGTTGTTACTTTCATTTTCTATATCAAATTGTAACATTATTTTTGAGCCATACCCAATGGAATAAAACCCCAAGAGCGTGTGTGTGTGTGTGTGTGTGTGTGTGTGTGTGTGTGTGTGTGTGTGTGATATAGGGTTGTAAATCTTAGAAGAATGATAGCAACCAATGTGTGCTACCCTCATTGTTGCAAACCCACTATATGTGACAAATCAGATATCACAAATAAAAAAACAAAAATAAAAACAGAATTTGTAGCACCAAGTAGGTGTGCGACCTGTTGTGGATTTGGTGAGCCAGAACCCTAGCCACACAGCCAATTTCAATATATTTAGTGTGCAACCTAGAATGAGTCTTTGTTAATCTGCTCGGTGAGTAAGAACACTAAAGAAATCACCCGGCTCAGCAGGGGATGCATTTTCCTTCTATAATTCTATTGTGCAATAACAATTCGAAATCGACAAGAGCAAAGTTACAAACAACAAATCCTAATTCTGCATATAAAAATTGGAAACCCAAAAAAAAAGGGTTCTAAATTTATCATCAATAAATTAGCCCCTCAAAACCTTAATTCGGTAAAAATTTAATTCAATTATGACAACATATTCTAAAAATCATAAATTTGGACTTTTAATTTGAAAATATTTAAAATTAAGAATTTAATTTTAGAAATCTTAATTTCTGATATGGATTAACTCTACTTTCACTCTCTCTTCGATAGTTATCACTTGATTATGATGGGGTTTATGAATATACATCTTAACAAAAGCTTATTAAAGTTGAAGTTTATTTTGTTATTATACTATATGCTATGGAAAAAATACTTTTTGTTCTTGAATATAATGAACAGAGTTTAAGGGATATTGAGTCCATACAATATCAATACAGAATATATTAAATTCAATTAAAATATCAATGATATACGATAATTTTTGAAACATGTCAATATCAAACTATATGTTATTGCTTGTATCTATGAAATTATAAAGATAACAATGTCTGATCCACCATATAATAATAACATGATGAAGAAAATATTCAAGTTAATAACATTCTCATATTAATTTTTAATTTTGATTTTGATTGTTACTATCATATTAATGTTTGATTTTGATTATAACTCCTTTATTACTATAATATTCCAATAAATTTTAAATGGTATAAATGAGTACCATTCAAGAGATCTTTTTTCCTCCATAAAGACTATTATGTCACTTATTTTGAAAAATTTATAAATATATAGCAAAGATTAAACACTTATTATTCAGAACTTATCAATGAAAATTCTGAAATCTTTAGATAATTTTAATATTACAACTTTCATATGCTAAGAAATTTGAGTCTCTATTGTATTAGAAGACAGACCCACATATTTCATATATGAAATATCCTTAAAACACGAAAAGGGATCCATCATCGACCCATATAAAGATATGCGGGTTTCAACTATTATAAAAAATCACAATTTTATTAAAGATGAAAAAAGAATCATTATTGGCTGCAAAAATCATCTCTATTTTAACAAAACTAATAATACTAGGAAAGAGATTTTTACATTGTTATTTAAACATGATGTGATTTAAAATTTGCTTCTCGTTTTAATGGTAGCAGTCTAATTTTTAAAGTTTCTATTGTTAATAAAAATCAGAAGAATGTGATAATAATTTCTATTATATTCTCTAATATTATTGTGAATTTCATGATTATACAAAGAGCTCAAAATAAGTCTCAAAATATGCATAGATTTATCCAAATTCATGGCTGGGGTTCTACTTTTGATAAAATTATGAGTTCATGTCCTAGTAGCTTTTTTGTAATTGCCAATGAAATAAGGTTTATTTCGGGTGTCACTACACATCTGCTTCATGTGATTCTACTTCTTCAAGTCATTATCTTAGCTGCATCTTTAATTAGGATTGGATTATATAATGTATCAACTACAACTTTAGGATGTTTCACATTTGGCAGTATGTATTGCCCCACCAATATTGTCCCCATATTGCAACATAGTCTGAAAAAAAGATTATTAGTCATTTTGCTCACAGGTTTTTAGACTTTAGTTTTGATTAAAACTAACTGATTTCTCCTCCAATCTCAGTATTTTATAGTTTTCTTGCACCAATTGGAGGGGGTATTGAAGTTTGATCTTTGTTAGAAAATGATATGTTTATTTATTTTTAATTATGTTTTTTGTTTGATTGGAGCACCCATCTCATATGGGTTGTCCCAAACAATTTTCCCCTATATAAGGAGCTTTATATGTGTTGAGCTTTATTAAAATTGAATAATGTTATTTTATATTATTTTTAGTTGTGCAATGTTGTTTTTTAGTTATTATTTTTTATTTTTCATAATAATTTGTAATAGAATTTTATGGTTAATTGGCGTATCCTCCAGCTATGAGTTACTGCAAGAAAAATAAAAATAAATATTAATATAATCTTACTCATTGAAAACAAAGTATCCTAGTAGTCCAGGACAAACATCTAAGAAAATTTCCTCACAAATCTTGTTTTAAGATGATCTATCTTCTCATCCTAACTTATTTTTATAGTGAAACAACTCTACCTACAACTAATAAATGATCTTTTAGAATATTATGGTATTAGTTCTCAAGTCTCACCAGAAGAACAAATATATATTTCTTCTATCATGGCTTGGAGTTATCTTAAAAAAGATAATATCTTAGAGGAAGTCTTAATTTCTTAGAAATAGAGGTGTCAAATAGATTGGGTGACCATGGTCTGACACGAGGTACGACACGATCCAAAACTATGTATGGACCAAGATCATGCCAACTTGAGGCACAGCTCATATCATGATGGGCTAGAGCTAGCAGTGCATCGGGCAAGATTAGGGACGACCCGCTAGCCTAGCCCAATGGCATGGTCCATCAGTATGGTGACCATGATAAGGCATAGGTGGGTCACGAATCACAAATCACGCTCTGTCAGGTAACCAGCCTAAGAGGCTAGGTTTTTTTTTATGAATCAGCCATATAAATCAGGTTTGACTTACATTGCCACCTGTTTGGGGCCGTCAAGGCTTGATTGAAGTCAGCAACCCATTATGTTTTCACGTAATGGATGCCAACTGTGATAAAGACAAATCACGAGCATAGACAATCAATTTTGGTACCTTTAAAAAATATATTTTTTTTAAAAAAAGTAGACATCAAATTATTTCCAACTATCACACGCCAAAAATCCTATGGTTGTCAAATTTATAGCCATATAAAATATAAAAAAATTTAAAAAAATAAAAACAATATATACAATTTTAATATAAAAAAATTATATAAATAGAAATAAAAATTTCGTAAATTTCATTCTCTATTTTTTGAATCTCTCCTCTTTGACTCTCTCCACTCTCCTCATTCTATGTTTCTTTTTTTGTAATTTTTTTTATTATTGTTATATTTAATTTACGCATACGCAATATAAATTTTAGCTGAAAATTTTAGTTGGACTTAGAGGTGATACAAATAAAAATAAACTACAACAAAGCAATTGTGATTATGACATTTTTTATTTGTTTGTAATTTTGTTATTAGTGTTATTTATATTTAAAAATAATTAAAATAATGATAAATATTGAATATAACAATAATAAATTTGATATAAATATAACAATATGAAAAAACATAACTAAATTAATTATAATCATGAGTCTTCTTATTACATTTTTAAAAAATTCAAGGTTAATCAGTATTATGCAAACCTACATTTAATCTATTTATCATATTATTTTTATGCCTATAAATAAAAATAATAATTAAATTTTAAAAAATACAATGAAATAGTATTCATGATGTTCAAAATCTAGATTAGTCATGACAATGCATCATTCACATGTCTCACAGTTCATTATATAGATTCAAAATAAAAATTAAATAAAAAAATTTTAAGATTTTTTTATATCCTACATTCTCATGATAATCATATCATATATGAATGTATAACGAGAATCTTAAAAGATATAATATTCATAATAAAATATTTAGTATTAATTTTAATAATATTTCAAATAACAAAATAGTTATTAGTATATTAGTTAAAACTATTATAAATGAGCCATAAAGATTATTAATTTGTCTCAACCTTGACCAACCTTATTTGTGCCCGACCCAAATGGCACAATGATTCCCTGCCTAAACAAGTTGGTTGGGCAAGGACAATGCAAAATATTTTACCCCATTTCAAGTTCAGGGCAAGTACGCAGAGGAAAATCCCATGCTCCGATATGTATGCATTCACTACTTGCATTTTATTTAGATTCTTCTGTGGTGTTAATAATATATTTAATAAGTATAAAAGTCATCATGAATTTTGTGTCATGACTATTGGATAAAAATTAAATATTTAAAATACTAATCCTTTATTCTAATTCTATATTGTTTAACTACATGTATCTGTATGAATCCTAGAGTTAAGATATAAGGGATAGAAAATAATTTGACATGCATATCCATGTGCATTAACCACAAATATCAACCTCTAGGTTTTATTCACAAAAAATTAACTAACTTATTTACATATTACAAAAATAAGTATTGTAGTTATAATCAGGCTCTGAGTACGGACATGAATATCATATTCAGAGATGATGACTTCTCCCTTCAGTTAGCTAGTGATAAATAACAAAATGATTCATCAAATAAAAACGAGTTATTTTGGTACTTAAATACTAATTACTACTTAATCTTATCACATGATTATAATAAAAATTTAAATATTTTACTTTAATAAAAATTATACAAATTCACATATCACATACTATCTAAGATAGAATATAATCTACTGACCCTCCGATGATAGCATAGTATCTGAGTTTATTTTTTTGACAATTAATATTATTTCAGATAAGAGATCGAGATTGAGACTAGATATCATAGAATCTTATATGCATAAAGGATTGAAAATTTTCAAGATTAATCATTCAGAATAAGACGCAAAAGATGATAACGAATGATGATTCATGAGACATAAAAATCAAAGATATTGAAACAACCACTAGTAATACCTTCGTATGCATACATAATAATGATGATTTACATCTAAACCTATACTATCATACCATAGACACTAATTAATGACTTGTATGATTTTTGATTATTTTTTTACATGACAACATATTGTCATTGTTTTTTGTATCTTTATAGGTTATGTTATTATTCAATTATAGTCTTATTGAGCTATATTTCATCATATGTTATATATATATATATGTATATATCATATCTACTTTTAATTATGGAATTGATTGAATTTTTTTTCATTAAACACTTTTATTTTTTATTTGAGGTAAATATTATTTTTTTATTATTTATTTTATTTTAATTGATTCAATATAATATTTTCAATAAATAATTAAAAAAAGAATTTAAAATTTCAAAAAATTGTAATTGGATTTCTGCCAAAAAACCAAGATAAACTACCACTAACTGACATGGCTCAGCATGAACCAACACAACCCAATATAACCAAGTACTATTGTGGGCCAAACATATCATGTCAGGCCTAATAGTTCGGCAATCATGTCGTGCTGGCCACGGCATGAAATCCATCTCGTGTCATACCCAGCACAACAGGATGGCATGGCTGAGACACATAGAAATGGATCATGCCAACACAACATGACATATTTGACACATCTATTTAGTAATGTCAAGAAAATTAATAAATAAAATAAAAAATTAAATAAAACAATATTATAACAAAACCTATCTTATTGGATATGAGGACAACTTTTTTATTTATTCCTAAGAACATCAAAAAGTCAATATCAAAGAGATTAGCTGCAAGATCATATAGATCTTTTTGTATCTCTTCTTTCATTTGAGCTAGAGGTGTCAAACGGGCCTAGCCAGATCAGCCAGGCCAATTTAAAAACTTAAGTATCTAAATTAATAAAACTAAAATATTAATATAAATCAATATAAATCATAAAAAATATAAATTAACGATTAAGAATCAAGCAAAAAAATAAAATAAAAGAAAAATAAACAAAGACAATATTAATTCAAACAAGAATAATAAAAATAAAAAATATCATCAGCATTACAACATATGATTAATGATGATATAAAATAAGTATCAGTGTCTCTAACATCATCAATCACCAATCATCATCAAATCATCAATATCTCACGGATCATCATCGACAAATAACTCATTTACTTTTATTGTAGTCCCAGCACAATCATAGATTCTCAATCTCGCATCTTCTCAATCCTTCATGCATGTTAATGCCTCAAAAATATCTAACCATAATCTGAATCTCTTATCTGAAATCACATTCACTACAACATAAAAAATTAACTTTGATATTATGTTCGATAACGGAGGAATCAATAGATCACATGTCAACTTAAATAACACAGATAGGTAAAGTCATTTGATTTATATCATTGTAAAAGATCAAAATTTTTATTATCGGAAAGTAATATGATTGAGTAATAATAGGTATTTAAGTACCAAGACAGCTCATTTATATTCGACGGTTCATCCTATCATTTTTCCCTCGTTACCTGAATAAAAAAATAATCATCTTCAAATATAGTATCTATGTTCATACTCGAAGCATCGCTACTATTACCATAATGCCTAGTATCATAGTATGTAAAGATCTCAGTCAACTTCTCGTGAATAAACCCTTCAAGTTGATCTTCCTGGTTCATGCACGATAATATGTATGTCAAAATATTTTCTATCTCATTCATTTTAACCCTAGGGTCCATGTTGGCATTCGGATAATAAAGAAATAAAATAGTGTACCAGTACTTTAAATACTTGATTTTCATTTCTAGAACCATATCGCTAAGTATTGGGTTATCTCTAAACATTCTAAACATGCTACTAATATTGTATATATACCAGAGTGTAATACAAATCATAAAAATATAAACTAATGAACATATATTCATTATGTCATAAAAAAACTTCAAAATTTTCATAAATAAAATTCTTGTAGCTTAGTCAGTGTCGTCAATAATAAATTCATCACTCTTATTATTGACGTAGTTGAATATTAAGTGTTCATATCCAACACATGATTCAAACATAAGGTATGTGTAATTCCAATGATGTAAGAGTGATAAACAGGCCTGTCCCATTTTTTTCGGGCCCAACCAAGCTGACATGTCGTGCCTAGCACGACATGCTGCAATACCACGTCGTGCCTGACATGGCACAATTTTTTGGAGGGCAAGCCCATCACAGCATGTGACCTAGAATCTGGCTGGGTTTGGGCCAATTTTGGCCGAGTCAATCAGATTAGTTCGGATCAAGTCGATTCTATTTTAAAAAATTAGGGTTTCTAGCAGTGTGCCATTGTGCCGCCATCACCCGTCGAGCGTTGCCATGTTGTCCCCCCATTGGGCATCACTCAGTGCAACGTCCCCGTGTCGTGCCCACATGCTAGACACCCATATTATGCATGGCATGGCAACAGGCCGAAATCCCTCAGCACAGCACAGCATAATTCATGCTGAGGGTCTGCTAGGCACGAGCCCGGGCACTACATTGTAGCATGCCATGCTAGACCAGGCACGACTGAACCGTGTCGGGCTTCAGGCCGAGCCTGGGCCGCCCAACCCATTTGACACTTGTACAATAATATTTCACACCTGATTGAAATTTCTTCTTCTTTAGACCTGCAGACAAATAGAAATTACCGAACTCCTGTTGTCTGTAAGGCATGCGAAGAAATTTTAATGAGTTACATATATTTTTTAAAGCGGGAGAAATAACTTTCATCCCCACTTGTACTATGAGGTCAATGACGTGATACATACATTTAACATAAAAAATCTCTCATTATAATTTATCTCTAATAGTCCTAACTCCTAACAAACATGTTGGCCAAGTATGCTTCCATTATTTTGATTTTAGAGATTCAGAAGAAAATAACAATAAAGAAGAACAAATAATATATATATCCATAACCATAATCCAACAAAGTCACCGCAGAATAAAAAAAAATACAACAGAAACACACGAAATAACGTGGTTCACTAGTTATTCAACACGACTAGCTACATCTACCAGAAAAATACTTATACATTTATAGATTATAATCAAACAGAATGTCCAGAATATCTTACAGTATGTGTACAAAAGCAGTCGTGATAAAAATCATGTAGAGATGAGAAAAAAATGGAGATAAATAGTTCCACAACCAAAAAATAACAACAGCCCAAAAAACATAAATAAAATTAATTTATATTAATGACGGAGTGGGTCGGATCACTCGGACGGGCCGGGTTCTACTCCAAAAATTCTTTGGCCAGACAGTGAGACCTCTGTTATTATGCTATTGTTGTATTCCCAGTCTCTCAATATTTTCTTTCTTGCACTTACATGAAAATATTAAAATAGTAATATATTTTGGTTATACAAATAATTTATCAAAATAAATAATATACAACAAAATATATTAATCGTTACTTTATTGTTAGATGGATTATCGAGAGTGATACTAAATATTTTATTTTAAAATTTATATTCTCTTTAGATTTTGATCATGCACTCATAAATAACCGAGTCATTATGAGAATTGAGAATCTCTGAGAATCTTAATATTTTTTTATTTAGTATTTATTTAGAATCTATATATTGGACAGTGAGACATACATAAGATGCATCATTGTGACTAGTTCAGATATTGGACGTCACGAACACCACTCCACTATAATTCTTAAATTCATTAATTATTATTATTATTTTAAGTTATAGTAGTTTAATATATCATTCCTAGATGTGGATCTAGAATTCCCATGATAAACAGGCTGAAAATAAGTCTATAATACTGAATACACTTTGATCCTCCGAAAACTTAATCAAAAGACTCATCATGATAACTAGTTTGGTCATGCATTCCCTTCCAAACTCATTGTGGTATATGAAATGGGTGAAAATTGAGGCTGAATCGGATCTAGCCTCAAAGAATCCACCGCTGAATTTGGTTTGCCTACGATTTAATGCACCATATTTTTTGGTATATAGTTTGGCATGCCACTTAAGGTGCATAGTCCTACACGAACTCTTACAGTTTAAAATATTTTTATAATATTTACACTGTGCTGATTCTTTTTTGATATCCCTAATATTTTTTTGTTATATTATATTAAAGTAAGTTCAAACTATTGCTATTCTAGTTTTTTGTTATTTAAATATTTAGGTCGAGTTGACGAGATAAACCAAAATTTTGACAGACTCGAACCTTTTCATAATGTTTTTGTTATCTATATTATAATTAATTTCATTTTCATAATTATAATTATTATTTATCATTTTTATTTTTTATTTCTATTTTTAAATTATATTATATTATATAATGTTTTTAAATTAATAAATTAATTAAAATTTAGGAGAAGATTTAAAAATAAAACTTAACAACAAAATAATAAAAAAACTCATAAATTGTAATGCATAAAATAACTATCTTTTTGATGTCTGCACCGCATGCGCACAGCAATCCACACCCAAGTCCCAAAAGCCAAAAGCCGATAATGAGAGAAAAAAATGAGAGTCCAGAGAGATGAAGAGAGAGAAAATATGAGAGAGAGAAAGAACAATATTTAAAACATAAATATTTAAATGAGGGAAGGGGAGTTTATAGATATTGAAAAGATAATTTAAAACAACTATTTGTATTTGGATTTTTTAAATTTTTTTTAATTTTTTTTTAAAATTAGGATAAAATCTTTAGGGCCATTAGATTCTACCTCCTAGCCGTTGGGGGCAAAATCCAACAACTGGAATTTTAAATTTTTTTTTTGGAGCACTAGGTCAGTTTGACCGTCAAACCGACCCAAACAGTCATACTCATAGGTTCCAGAAGCTTCGGCTTTTGGAATAAGGCTCGGACTCAACTGGGACTGGGGAAAAAAGACCGACGGAATATTAGATCCGTCGAGTTCAAGGTTGAGCATCGGGGCATCGAGCATCAGAGTGGGGCTAGGTCGGAGCACGGTTTGGGTCGTGCTGAATTTGTGTGCCCATGAGCCCTCATACCGGGTCATGCCTAGCCAGACACATAGCCCGATTGACCTAGGCACGGCACAACATGAGATGTGGCATGAGCCAGCTTGGCATGGGCATGATCATGGATCTCTACCATGCCGTACTGAGCTAGGCACGACTGAGTCAAGCCGTGCGTCAGGCCAGTCCTGAGCTGCTCGGCCCATTTGGCATTTCTACATCTAATTGATAAGTAAATTATGAGACAAATTATATCTCAACAAAAATATTGTAAACTATTTTTTACAAATAAAAATATTCGAGTTGTTTCAATTAGATGTATATTTTTTCTTTCAGGAATCTTATTTTGTTGGAGTAAGTAAGCCTAGCAAATCTAGTGTATAAACTCATGTTCTATTAAGATTAGTTCAAACTTCTAAAACTACAACTAGTACCCTATCAAAACTAAAATTGAGAAGTAGCAACCTACATGGAGTGGCACCATATTTTTTGTCGTTGCAACTAGAAAACTATGTATTCGATGTCACAATTTGAATCGTTAAATCACAATCCAAAAGAAATTACAATCTTATTCTTTAGTGTCATGACTTGAACTAAGTTGTAATATATAAAATAGAAAACTATATTATATTTTTCTAATTGACATGTCTTATAATTTAGAATAGAAATACCTTTAAAACTAAAGAATATCATTCTCAACTTGATCAATAATAAATTAACAAGTTAAAAATATGGAAGTAAAGAGTTCAACATACACAAATATGTAAAGAAAAACCAATCATAAAAGATAATGCATGTAATCCATTATACTCACCATCAAATGAAGACATTCTTAGAATTTCCTGATCCTAAGCTATGAAAATATGATGTCAAAAGATATAATTCACTAAGAGTAGAGTAATAAGATAGCCAACAATAGATATAACATGATACAAAAATAAAAAAATAAAAAAAAATATTACTATATTCAATAAATTTAGAGAATTTTTTCATAGCTAATAAAATATGTTGATAACAATAAAAAAACAAGTTGATAAATAAAGAAATAATTACTAAATATACAAGTATCGGCTCTTCTATTAAAAATTCATCAATCATAAAAGTCAACACTGATACAATAAATTCTTAGAAAATAAGAAAATAAAATTGAAACAACTCAAAAGTTGGATACTCTCATCAAAAGGTAATTAAAAAATATTTAAAAAAAAATAGTAAAACTATAAACCAATACAAACATTAAAATTGTGGGTTGACTCTTTGAATTACATAATAAATATTATGATCAATTCATACTTTGGGTCTTTGGATTTAAAATGTGAAATATCATGTCCTTGAAATGGGTCTTGGGGTGTGACAATATATATGTCAAACAAGTTTTAAATAAACACTAATCATGCTATAATATTTTTTTTCCCATTTATTGTTCTCTTTTAGTCAACTAATCACCAAAACATCACACATACAAATACATGCATACGTGACATAAAAAAAGATTTCCACGATATTGACACAACATTATAATTTCTAAGATAATTTAACATAAAAGCTCCATTGTTCAAAATTGTTAAGTCTCACTAAAGGGTCAATATGTATATGCATTGTACACACATACTTATTAACAGCATAGGACAAGTAATTTATGTATTTGTGGGCCCCCACTACACATATCATCATGTGTATGTACAAATTGTTTGTGATATAACACCCAATAAATTGGAGTCCAACAATAAAACTGATTTTGTGTGGAACATTGAAATACAATTGTTTGTAACATTATAAGCAGCAATATTTCCAGTAAAGTAAAAGTAATACCTTTACATCACCAGTTCCAGGGAAGAACATATCACCATACTTATGAAAACTCACTGTCATTACCCTGTCATGTTGAACTTAGATTTAAAAACACTGGTACACAAGCTAATATAAGATATAAGCACCCCAAATCTTTGTAGACAATAGATATCACAATAGTATTATTAAATTCTAAGCCAAAAATCAAATAAACTCAATAGAAAAGGAAATAAAAAAATGTCCAAGAGACCCTTATTCATGGATCATTTAAATTGCTCCAACCCACAAGTAGGGTACTCTAAACTATGAACAACAACACCCTTCTTAAACTAGTGTGTATTAGAGGTGTCAAACGGGCCGGCCGGCACGGCACGGCACGGCCCATTTTTTTAGGGCACCTTCGTGCTACCGTGCCGGGCCTTGCCTGGCCCGCTCGGGCTTGCCTGTCCGAGCGATTCGGGATACGGGAAGACCGCGGGTCGGATCGAATCAGACCCGACCCGCGGTCTTTTTTTGCGGGAGGGGCTTCCTTGGGTCGGGCTCACGGGACACCCGGCACGGGACTGACCCGTGCCGGGTCGGCACGGCACGGCTCAGGCCGGGCACGGCACGCGCCTAACCCGGGCACGGAATTTTTCAGTGCCGGGCCGGCCCAGGCACGGCTGAACCGTGCCTGCCTCGTGCCGGGCCGGGCCGGCCCGCCCCGGTTGACACCTGTAGTGCGTATGGATCAAGAATACAAAGATTAAAATATAAAAAGTATCATCAAATTCCAAACCAAAAATCAAAAAAAAAATACTAAAAAAAATCATCATTATCATCATCATTAGCCAAATTTTATCTCAACTACTTGGAATTGACTATATTATTCATGTTTTTCCAATCAACTATGATAAAACTATATCTATTCTCAATCATTTAGTTATTAAATTATTATTTATAATTTACATCTAATACTTTATAGATTTATCTCTAATTTTTTTCCCCCTTCAATCAAATAAGCTCACTTCCTAATTGATATACAAAAAGATCTGCATTGACAATTTCAAAACCACCTCAGATAATTCTTATTTATTTTATTAAATATAAAAGTTATTTTTATATTTTTTCTAATAGCTTTATTTTAATCTTATCATACATTCAATCTTTGCTACAATCATTTTTTTTGAATATATTATTTCTTTATCACTTAAAATTCACTTTCATAGAAAATGCATAATCATATAATTAATCTATAAAATTTTTTATTTAATCTATTTAACACTCATTTATCACAAAAAAACTACTAACACAATATTCTATTTGGTTCATCCAACCTTAATTTTATGTTAAACATGATGAATTTAAAAAATATGTATACAAAATACTATTATATATTGGGCCATTTGAATTGGAATTATCCAAAGGTATAGTGCACCACATTCATCCATAATGCAAAGATATATATATATATATATATAATAAAACTATGAAATACAAAAATGCTCTTAAATTGGTGGTTACAAGTGAACAATATTAAACAAAAATAAAATAAATATAAACAGAGACATCTTTAAAATCTTCATGAAGATGTTTATTAATTACTTTGTTATCTGAATATATATTATAATAACAATCAAATCCAAATTTTTCTCTCTCATGAAGAAATAATTTATTTTTATGTATTTTATTTGCTCAAAATATTAGATTATAAATTATGTATCTTCTTTCTAACTGTCATAGTAATAAACAGTGAGACAATAAAATAAATTATTCTCATAAATAATAAACTTTGTCTTTATATTAAATCTTGAAATAATTATTTGCTTGTTATTTTTTCAAAAAATAAAATTACTTCTAATAAAAATGCAAAATATTATCATGGAATATCTCTCAAAGCAAGCTAATGTCTATCTTAAATATGAACACCCAAACAACTACAAGTATCGGTGATCACTGAATAGATATTAAATTCTAAAGACTTCTTCACATACCTCACTATACAAAGACTTGTGTTCAAGAGAACTTGTCAAGCAAAATCTAAGAACAACTAATTATACTAATTATATAAGCTATATATGATCTAATAATAGTTAGATAATTAATTTTTTTTATAATTCTCCATTAAATAGTTAAGTTAACAAGTAAAGTTCCATCAAACAAAGAATTAGTATTTGGATCAAAAGAAGTATATGTTGGAGCATAACCTAAAAATTTAACATTAATAAAAATATCAAGCACTTATCTTCACTATGGCAAAACAATAAATCCCCTGGAGTATATCATATTTATTCCAAGATAGTATCTCAATATCTCAAAATCCTTCTTATAAAACTTTAAGTGAAGGTACTCTTTCAATTGTATTATTTTTAAATTATCACACATCACCTATAACTAAAATATCATTCACGTACATAATAAGCAAAAATATTCTCCCATCAAAACTAAAAAAATTGTAATACTTATATAAACTAAATGAGATAATTACATGTGAAAATATCACAAACGAGGTAGTTACTCAATAAATATCTTGTCCACAAAGTCACTATGAAAAAATATATTTTTCACATCTAATCAACATATCCTATATCAATGAAATGCTATCGCTAGAATAAAAATTTGTATGACTGTCATCTTAACCAAAAGAGAGAAAGTCAATCGACTCTCATCTAGACATCTCTTCAAAATAAACACTCAGTTACAACCAACAATTAACTTTCATAAAGATCATGATATGAGTTTCCATATCTAATTGGAGTTTAGGTCATTTATTTTATTTATCATGATCTAATTTCATTCTAGATAAGATAATATCTCAAATTTTGACCATGATATCCTAGTAGTATCAAGAGAAATAATTAAAAATAAATAAAAAAAACATATGTACAATAAATCTTATGATATTGAGTGTCATGTACAACATAACTAATAAAATCAAATGTTAATTACAACTCATATTTCTTCCAGAGAGTTATCAGAAGATCAAAATCAAATGAGCTAACTACAGAATTATTTGGCTCCTCGATAAATTTATTATGGGTTGATCAAATTGCATATATCTCATTCACCTAGGTAGAACTTATGGATTATTATAATATTGGGACTCAATAAAAATTTCCTTCCTAAAAAATCACTCTTCAAAATCAACATTATCTATATTTGTTGATATGTATGATGACTCATACAAATATAATCATACTGTAGATTAGCAAACTCATATGTATTTGATGGATAACTATCTATCCTCACAAAAGGTACAAGTAAGCCTATTAAAAAGTATGAAAAAAATAGAGTTCATATGTATTTTATAGACTCTTACCCATCCTAGGTTAGTTAAAAAATAAGTTAAAGTCAAAAAAAAATAATATCAACACTTATTAATATTTAATTAGACTAGAGTTAAAAAACTTTGTATACTTTTTGAGTACAAGATTATCCAAGAACGATACAACTTAATGACTTAGATACATCTTGTTTCATCATGTGAAGATATCGTAAACAAGCAACCTCTCTTTATGCTGTGCAACCTAAAATAACAAATAATAAGAAAGAACAAAATAAAATATCCAATCAATAAGGATTGTGAATAATATCGTATCTACCAAAAAATATTTTGGAATGTTCCTGCTAAAGAAGAGCGTTTGAATTGTCTTAATAAAAAATAGAATTATTTCATTCTAACCTCATTCTATGAAAGTGTGCTGACACAAGAGATTTGGTGTATGTTCTCGTGATTCATACATTAAATATTGAAAATATATGATATATATATTTTAATATATTTATTAAATTAATTTTTTATTATATATATATATATATGATCTAGCATGAAAAGGAAATACTAACATAAATAAGAATAAGCATGTGTACAAAAATGAAGTACATAGATTATTCTCGAGTCTCATCTCAATTATGTCATCTTATGCCTAAGTGTATCTAATCGGATGAATCTTAACTCACACTAAGTTGGTTCACAAAACAAAAAACTATTATATAATTTTCTAATTAATGTCTCATATTCATGATAAAAAGATTCTTTAAACATGGATAAAGAATATTTAATCTGGCTAGAGATACTATCATAAAAGGTTTAACACATTCAAATATTTAATATAAAATTCTATCATAAAAGAAAAAACATAAAAGCCATACTTCTCAACCCAGAGAAAATTCTCCTCAGTTTTTTGATTATGCAAATAAAATATCAATAAAATAGAAAACAAAATTAAAATTCACTTGTCATGTTGTATATGTAATTTGTTTTCTTATTTAATAATATGTTTGTATAACCAAATGTTTTTTTATATTTTAATATTTTCATGTAAGTGCAGGAAAGAAAATATTAAGAAGCCGAGGATGCAGCTATAGCACAATAACGGAGGTCCCGCTGACCGGGTAGCGGGCCGAAATTTTTGGAGCAGAGCATGACCCGTTCCATGATCCGACCCACTCCGGTTAAATGAACCGAGATGCTTTTTAAATATAAAATGTTTTGTAATTTTTTTTCGGGTGACTATTTTTTGGACCCGTGGAAATGTTCATCGTCTCTCTCTCTTCTCTCCGCGCGATTTATCGCGACTGTTCTGTATGCTGCATACTGTAAAATATTTCTGTTTATTTAATCTGTAACGCATAAGCGTTTTCTAGTGGATGTAGCTAGTTGTACTGAGCGAATAGCGAATCACGTTATTTTTGGTGCTTGTTTCTCGTTTTTGATTCTGTCGTAGATGGTTGCTGGATTGGGATATATATATTACTTATTTTCTGTGTTTTTGTTGTTTGTATTAATCTCACTACTTTGAAAACGCAATTGCCCAACATGTCGAGATAGACAACTAACATAATAATCAAATAAAAACAACACACACTGAAGAAACAAAATATCAAGATAAATATTGTCATATCCAATGACTAAAAGAAGACTGCCACTATATCTAAATACCACATAAATAATATAATAAAAAATTAGTAAATACTTATAATATATGTATTAGCTCCTAAGTTAATAATTCAAGAGTGTGGATCATAAGAATGAGAAGTAAGAACTATAGTACCTAAAAGTTAAAAAAGATATGTTATTGCTCTATTAGTGAGAAATCCCAATTATCTCCCTTAATCAGAGATTATGGTGGGAGGGTTGTGTGAGGATATCAAGTTAGATCTAGTAGTCAACATGTCTCTCTCAATTGTATATAGTACTTTTAGCATTCTCTTTAAAATAATACCCAACTATATAATATATGACTTATCCTTCTATAGTATGTATGCTAAATTGAGACTATATTATTTATGTCACTATCATGACTAGTAGCTTATCAATTGCTTACAGATATAGTATGAGACCTCACTCTAGTATGTCTAAGTCTATCTCATATAAATTAAGCAACTTGATGATGTAACTTAAGTTTGGTGGAATAATTCCTACGCATCAAAATCAAACTAAGGAATGCTAAAAAATTACCATATAATGAATATAAAAATATCATGACTAGAAACTTCTCAATCTCACTCACTGTGTAACCTCAACTTCCCCTAGAAAAACTACATAACCAAATAAATGAACTATGTAACATAAATAGTAACCTACCCAGACTCATTGGTCCTATCTAGCTTCAATCAAAGAAGCTAGATAATTGAATCATACATATATATTGTATGAGATGAGAATAAAGATAATAACTAATGAGATTTTGCATGTCATGCAAAATAAATAAATTTGAAGTCAAGTCTATCTTAATAAATTATTATATCACAACCAAAAAGTCAAGAGTCTACTATAAGTAATTCTAATTCTCAAACTTCCAAAAGATAACATGAAAAATAACCTTCACAATAGTAAAACAAGAGTGTACAAGGAAGAAAATCAAACTAAAAAACTATCCCCACAATAGATTAAAATCCTAACCTGGATTCTATCCAAATTATGAAATATAATTTGTTGTTCCTAAAATTGTGCACTCTCATAATTCCAAAAATTGGGGTTTTCAAAGGTCTTCTTCACATGCTACTATTGAATTGGACCACACCACACACTTGAATTATGGCACAGAACTGCACCAGCATGATTCTGATGCCACCAATAGCTCATACATCGACATAGTAAGCATCAATGCCCACCACACACAATGGGTATGCGACGATCATATATGGCAGGGCACAGTAACCATGTTCCTACTTTCCCTTAGCAATGCACATGCTTGAATGTTGCACAAACGCCTGCATGCACTATGTTGGTATAGTGCATGTGCACTATTACAGTTCAACTCATTTCTTTTATTGTTTTACGTTTTTTTTGCATTATCAAAGGCAGCACTTGACATGTATATTATCTCAATTATATTTGCTCATTATATTAAGGGCATTAGAATCACTTTGATTAATGTGGACGTTATTATTTTAGTTTATTTGGCCCAACATTCAACATGATATTACAGCTAACCCTAGGAAAAATAAGACATTCATGTGTGTGTGAGAGTGAGGGTTACAAATCCTAGGAGGCACGAACACCCATTGTGTGCCAATCATCATAGTTGCACACCCACTATGTGCCAATCCCCACTGTGTGCGATGAAAGACCTTAGAGACAGTCATCATGACTCATTGGATCGAGGCCACATGAGACACTATCACCTTATTTCAGTGACAAGAAAGATCTGAAGTGACATTAGGATTCCAACATTAATTAAACAAAATTGGTGAAGTCATAATTTAATAGGCACCCGAAATTAACATTAAGAATTCAACAGGGTTTTCAGTTTCTGCAAAAAACCTAATTTCTGGAGGGGATAAATTGATTTTTCCAAATTAATATTTCGAATTAAAACCCCTAATTCTGGTTATTGTGTTTTTTGGAGGGTTTGAGACTTATTTCTGGTTATTAGGTCTTAAAACCAGAATTATTCATAGTGACGTACAAATTGCAATAAAGACAGAGATACGAGACCATTAGTTTAGTATAAATATTATAGGAAGATATATCATATTAGAGGTAACTGCTCAGCATTATTTTCATAGAAAAGATCAATAAATTTATATAATATTGTGAGACTCATCTAACTACCAGAGTCATCAAGTAATTCTCATAGAGTTCATCTATTAGGATGCTTACACTTACTAAATAGGATCATATGGAACTCTCTAATACAACAACAAACACTTAATTAATCCTTCAAGTATTATAATTTTTCGCTCATACTCATATTTCAAATTTATAGACTATCAATAATTGAGTTAATACTCATATTAATAATAAATAATAATATTATTATATTTATTATCATATTTTTTTTATTCTTATAATATTATTAATCAAAGATAAATTTATTAAAATCATTAGATATTATCAGTATTTTCAAAGGTGTTGAAGCGGACCTTGAGGCAAGCCTTGAAGTGAGGCGGTCCTAAAATACCCTGAGGCATCCCAAAAGAAGCGAATAACATAGAAGACATACGTCTTCTTAGCCGAGGCACATAAAAAATATAAAAGCCCATGCCTTCTTCACCTTTTCATTCGAGGCATACTCCTCACGAATATCCATCATTTGGTTATTAAAATTAAAATTAAAACTATAAAATATAAATTAAAAATACTTGAATACCTAACCTAATCATTTCTTTTTGATACAAAAGAAAAAGATAGAAAAAACCTAACTTGTATGAAAGCTTTGTTGCCAAAAAATCAGTTTTGTGCTAGCATCGCAGTGTTGATTGTTGGTCGGAATCGAGGCTCCACATCTCCTCGCCTCTCGATTCGGGTCGCTCTCTCATATTCCCTCCATGTAACACTATATTGAGTTGTCTTTCTCGCATTTTCCATAGGCTAATCTTTTTTGTTTCTCCTATCTTTCTCTCATATTTTTCACTAGTATGGCAAGACACTAACTGTGTGAGCTGTGGAGCTTTATTTATCCTAATTTATTTTTTTTAAGTTTGTGATTAATATGTAATAAGGATAAATGCGAATAAGAATGAGATTTATTTTATCCACATGTTTTCTTATAGTTTTTGAAGATCATTTAAAAATTGACATCCAGTTGGACTCACATGACCAAACAAATTATGATTTTAGAAGCCTTAAAGCAATTGAATCTATAATATTAAGAAATCATATAGGTTGATGAATACGTTTTGGGAGTTCAATATCGAAGTTGCAAAAATTTGTTGTTCGAGTCCTTAGCCTTACATATAGTGCTTCGGGATGTGAGAAAAATTAAAATACAATTGAATTGGTAATATCTATATTTTGTAAATTTATATTTATATATTTTTATTCTAATATTAGATAATTTACATTTTATCTTAGCACATAAATTTGTTTCTTTTATTATTTATAAATTCATACAAAAAAAATAAGCTTGAACATAAAAAATAAAATTCACTAATGTATGTAAGGTATAACACTAAATTAAGAGAACCAAGTCTACAAAGTAAATAAAATATTAATCCAAATTTGGTGGATGAGCTTGATTTAGATAATGAATGAATTATAGAGAAAGAAGATATCATCCTCCCGATTGATCTTTGTTGGCTTTATAATAATAAGTTATTCAATATAGATACTATTAGAGGTGTATCATTCAAAGACCAAGAGACTAGAGCATCAGCCGATAACATGATTTCTTTACAAATATACAAAAGAAAACATAATGAATTAGCAAGTAAGTACTCCAAACTTAAGGCATAAATTTGATTAATTTAATAATGAACTTATACTGCTTATACATATTTAATATTTTATGTTATGTCTAAGTGGAGGCAAAGGAAAAGTAAAAAATTTCAATTTATCACTAATTCATTATGATGAAGATTTAAATAAAATTAGAAGATTTAATAGTGAAAATTTTCCTAATGTTGATACATTAAATGATGATGATGTTGTTGACATTGAAGATGATGATTTGAGTTTAAACATTAAAGTTTATAACTAATACTATGTTGATTCATTTTCTAATTTATGGTTTTAGAACTATGATGGTAGTTCAATGTATTTCTTACTGTTTGAGTAAGTTATTGTTCTCTATTTGAAGTATGAAAGTAGTCTGATGTTATTTTATTTTATTTTTAATATATTATAAAATAATTATTAAATTATATTTATCATCACAAAAGACTTGCGTCTCAATGCTTCAAAACTTATATTTCACCTCACAAACACGAAAATACCTCGTGGTATGCTTTCGCCTTTGAAAACATTGGATATGACAGTAAAACAATCGATTATTTTTTAATTTACTTTCTATGAATTATACTTTCAGACAACTCAGTTCTGACTTTATTTTTTTTCTTTTACTAATTTTTTTTTGCAGAATTAGAAAACTAATGAAATTGTCATTTGGATTTTTAGCAAGCATAATTATTAATCTTTTTTTTGATATGATCTCCTTTTAGATATTTGAGTATGATAAAATAATTTACTTGTGTATTTTAAACTTAGTCACATATTATTATTCAAGTTAAGAATATTTTAATCTAGTATTAAAATTATTATTACCCTAAAGTGAAGCATATCAAAGCTTCATATCATGCATGTCATTCTGGTATGACTAAAAATTTATTCAATCTAATACACTCATATGCAAAAAACTAATCAAGATATGATTAGAAATAAATTTAAGTATTTGATTATTTTTCTTGATGAGTGCTCATTATATACATGGTTATTTTTTTGTGATAGATCTTAGTTGTCTTTTATTTTAAGTTATTTCATAAAATAATAAAAAATTATTTAAATAAAAATATTAAAAAATAATAATGTATTAAAATATATATGATACAAATTCACTACATATTGTACATTTCATGAGATTATACACCAAAATATTTGAGTTGGCACAATACAATAAAATGAGGTTGTCAAAAAAAAAAGTAACATATGATTGACATAGCTCAGACATACGTACTTGAAAAAAGTATTTCAAAAACTTTTGGGTGAGATAAGATTTTTAACGTAGTCTACCTTATCAATCAAATATCATCTTATATTATTTTCAATATATAATCTTTTAAATCTTATAACCTAAAAAGTATTATTTATCATATCTCTCAAAATTTTTGAATGTGCTTATTTTGTCCTCAATCTTTTTTCAAGACGTAACAAGTTGATACCTCATCTTGACATGCACCTCACTTAAATAAATTAATACCCGCAAAAAGGTTATAATATTTTTTAGCAAAGATAAATATAATTTTAGTGAGTATCAGTATTATATTTTTTAAGCAGTAATTATTTTTAAACAAACCTTAAGAAAAGCAAGTCTTTAAGTTACACATAAACCAACTATTTTTTCTCTCACCTATAATCTTGCCTAGACCACAAGTTAGTATAGAAAATTACATGTTGACATTTAAACTTTTTTGTATATAGTATGATAATACTCATATGAAACTATCATATATATCAACAAGTACAGATCATATTCAATCTAAACATAATAAGATTTCTCATAAAAAAAATTTCTTAAAGCCCAAATGATATAGTAGCCCGTGAAGTCTTCCTCAATACAAAATCACATTACAAGATATTATCAACCTATAATTTATGCTAGTAGGGAAAAAAATATAGTCTTCTCAAACTAGAGACAAGTCTACCAAACAGTCAAATCATACTATATCTAGCCCCATTAATTTTTATCTTTCGATCATTCTTGAAAAAAGATAAATGATTTATACTTGATATCTAATTTCATAGGTTTTATTATACTATCATTATATTTTTTTTTCTTTTTTTTTTATTATTTCTTATTATGATAATAATATACTAAAATTTCTTTTTAAGATATTATCCATTACAAGATGACATCATGCCATGATATAAGAAATATATGTCATCCATTCTAATAATACTTTGGTACTAGTACCACCACCTTCAGGAAAGTCAATCGTTCACCGTAGATGAGTGTCCGCTATGAAGATAGGTCCATAAAATAAGATAAATCACCCTTAAGCAAAACTTGTCACGAAGGAACTCACACAAGTGTTTAGTGTGGATTATCACAAGAATCTCTTTAGTGATCAAAATAGTCTTGGCACAAATTCTTATTTCATCACAGCACCCCACGGGGGGAAACATGCCAGTTAGATGTGATGAATGTATTTTTTCATTGAGACCTTAATAAGAAGGTGTATATAAAGAATCAACTTGATTTTCAAACAAAACAATCAGATACAATATATAAATTATGAAATATATTATATGATTTGAAATAATTATCAAGAGTCTAGTTTGCGAGATTTTCATATACAATCATTAGGAGCCCAGACAACAAGCTAATTTTATTGATTATGTATATGGATAATATTCATAATTTAGTAAATAATGAGTTGAGAATAATTCAACTCAATAAATACTTCCAATTATAATTTTTGATGAAATATTTTACTAAACTAAAATACTTTTTTAGAATTGAAATAATTTATTCTACGAGAGATAACATATTATTCAAACAAAAAATGTATTTGATACTCTTACAAAAATTAAACTTTTAGGTTATACTACATCAAATATTCTTATTAATCTAAGTATTAACTTTACACTTGATGCAATTCACACAGTTGATTCTATTACTTACACTAGAATTATATAAAATATTAATTATTTGACTATAAACATATCAGATATAGTATAAGCAGTCAATTTAATTAGTAGTTTTCTATATTCTCTTTTTCAGGTTCATATTGACATAACTCTTCATATATTGAGATAAGTAAAAAAATCTTTACAAATTTTATTCTATTTCAGGAATCATGAACACATGTAGTTATCAGAGTATTAAGATTCAAGTTGAGTGTCACCATGGCCAAAGAAGAGATGTGTGACATGGTTATGTACTTTTCCTAAAGATAATTTTTTCTCTTAGATAGTAAGTAGACAATTATTTTTCAGAGCATTAACAATAATAATCTGCAAGATAATTTAAATACATTATATGCACGAGAAGATCAGTTATAAACTTTCTTCTCATACTACTCTTTATTATCATAATCAGATAGTCAGACATATAATCTTTATTCCAATATTTTACGAACAGAAGAAAGAGAGAAGCAAATTATTTTTTTTAAAAAAAATCATGATAAGACCATTATAATAGCATATATTCAGACAGTGAAGTATCTAACAAATATCTTTATAAAGACCTTGATAAAACTCCAACTTACATTTATGTTCTCCAAACTTGATATTCTTAACTTTTATACGCCAACTTGATGGAGCATGTTATAGTCCACAACATAGAAACTCCTTTCTTTTATTGTTTTTTTACTTCTTTCTACATTATTCATAGAAATACCCAGATAGTAAGTCTTGTTACATTATATACCTATTGTCACGTATTCGAAGTCTAGTTACGTATTATACTATAAATGTTTTAAGTCATCTTATGTGCCAATAGGAATGTTTCATTCTATTAGAAAAAAAAATACATCTTAAGAGATTAAGTTTCCTAGTGATCATTTCATATTGAGACAGGACCAAAATAAACTTGCAAGCTATAAAATCAATTAAACTCGTGGGAGAACCATTTTCAAGACAACATAATTCTCTCTTAAAAAAATAAATAAATTTAATACAAATAAAAAAAATAATATACAAGAAAGATTGGGAATAAATCAGAGAATATGTAAGAATATCTTATGATTTTTAATATTTATTATACATATTAATAGACAAGATTATTTCATATATGAATTATCATAATATAAATCAACAAGTTTAATTACAACTAGAGAATAACTTTCTCAACAAATTAGAATCATAAATGAAACTACAAATGAGTAAACAAATTAACAAATTTAAATATTACTTCACCTAAGCTCAATAAAAAATAAATCATACTCAAAAAAATAATATTAATACTCAGGAATACTTTATTAGTCTCCAACAAATAACTTGTTTACATCATTTGAATACTAGGTATCATCTTGTCATGTAGGGAGAAAAAAAATTATAAATAAAACAAGTATTTTCAAATACTTTATAATATAAGTTAAATAGTTTCTCTCAAATATAAGATATATGTTAAAATCCAAACCCAATAAAATAAAATACAATATCACTCAATATAAACAACGTAATAAACATTACCATTATATAACAAATGAAAATGATTGGGTCAGCACATAAATTGAGTGCTCCTATCATGAAGAAATTTATTTTTTTTACACCTAGCTGTTATATTCTCCAACTATAAAATTCTACAAGAAAAGTAACAATATATACTAAGGCATCTTGGTCACTACAAAAAAGTGTCTTCATAATACATACATGTCTGAGCATATTTTCTCGCTATATTTCTCATCCTAAGACAATCTAACTTCTACATACACTTGCGTTCATGGTAAACATTCTTTTGTAACCAACAACAAATTTTTTAGTCATGATCCTAGTTTTATTAGAGTAGAAGGCATGTTTTTCTTCCATCATAATTTGATATTATCTTGTATGAGATAATATCATAAAAGAAAACTTAGGAATACTGGTATCATCAAGAAAAATAATAAAAAAAATACAAAAATTATTAAAACAAGAGTATAACACAACTTATAAACTTGATACGAAGCACATCTCATATGAGCCTTCAAGAAAATGATCAAAAGATTAAGATAAGAAAGACTAATTACATGAACAGTTGGCTCCTTAATATGCTCATCTATATAATCTGAGGATGACAGTCAAGTCTTTTTCTTGCTTGGCATAGAGTTTAAGTCTTAGATAGTAATGTCTCCTAGTTGCCGACTCAATATGAGTATATAATAGTGTAGACATTTATACTACAACATCATTTAAATCTTTATGAGATTTCCCTACTCAAAAAACTTCACTCTCTTCTGACTCAATATTATCTACATTTATTAGTAAATATGATAATTTTATAAGAGTAACATCAAACTAAGTACTAATAAAGTTAAATATATCGGATAAGTGACTATGTCTACTAACTAATGATTTTAATAAAACTATTTATAAGAGAATAAAGATAATGTATCCAAATGGAACATTTGGATTCACACTTTTCATAAATTTGTTGAAGAACGAGTCATATTGTCATAATCAAAAAAGAAAATATTTATAATTTTTAAAAATCTTATCAATCTCTGATAAGAAATATTTGTACCCTTTTTAAGTATAAGAATATCCAAAATATATATCTCTAAACAGTAAATATCAATTTGTCTCATCTTAAAGAGTGATTAAGGACAAAATAAATACATCAAAAAATTATAATAGATAAATTAAATAACCTTTCTACATAATGTATGATTGAAAAAGATATGCATAGAGAAGGGATTAAAGTGAATATTTGATTGATGAGATAGATTGCACTTTAACCCACATCTCCCGAAAAATATTCTAGAATATTTTTTTCAAGTAAGAATATATAAATCATCTCGATTAAATAATTATTCTTAAGGCACCCTACATGAAAAATTAATCATTTCATGAAGTCTAATATATAATTTAATAATTTATATAATAAATATTAAATTAATCTAATATATATTGTAATATATTATTACTTAATTTTTTAATATTTTTATTGTATTAAATTTTTATTATTTATGAAAAATCTAAAAATAGAAAGAACATATTATTTGTCATAAAAGACATATTCACGTATATCTCGAACAGTCATTAATAAAAATAATAACATACCTAAATCCTTTTTTAATCATATTTTTACTATATCCTCATACATTCAAGTATATCAGATCGAATGAGACTCTAGAGTTGAAATACCTTTAAAACTAGAATAAAGTATTTTCAACTTGAATAGTAACAAGTGATTAAACTGAGAATACACAAATAATAGATCAAAAATTCTCTAACATCTAAAAAAAAATCTATTCATTGAAGAGAAAATATATAATTCAATTTGCTCACATTCTAGAGTTCAAGTACCTTTAAAACTATGATAAAATATTTTTAGCTTGATTAGTGATGGGTAACTAAACTGAAAATGCACAAGTAATTGATCAAAAATACTCAAACATGTAGAAGGAAATATTATCATTGAAGGAAGAATATACAATTATGTCTGATAAATCTCAAATTAGAAACTTCATCTAAGTTTATCAATCATGCAGACAAATATTTATAGAAGAAAAATAAAGTTAATTTAATTTTCTAAAAAAATAACTCACAAATAATAAACTAATAAGATAATGAATAATAAGCAAAATATGAAGAATTAACAAATAATCAAACCAGCTATTACAATATACATTAATTCTTGTATATTTATTATTGATAACAATAATATTTTTAACATGTCGATGATCAAAAAGCCTGAATTAAAATTATGGGTAAAACAATCAATAATATCTAGAAGAATAAAATAATTTATTGATATCATAGAGAGAAATTTTATATACTCTTATCCAGTCAATATCATGATAAATACTCTGTGAGAACCTCTCGATAATTCTAGTAATCAACATGTCCATCTCACTTCTGTCTAAGGCTCATGGTTTCTTTTTTAGAAATAATATCGAATAACTATTTCTAGAGTGATTTTTCATTCTAAGATAAACTCTAAAGCATGGATACAACAACCTTCTAGAGTGTTCATGTGTTGGAAACATGGACACATGGATAAGTGTCATACACACATAAGATACAAGTTTAATACCCACAAGGCATATCGTTGACCAAATAATGGGTCAAAGACTTTGGGTTTTAAGACAAGGTTGAGACACAAGTTAGATATGAGTAAGAATTAGGTTGTCATATTAAAAAGATCAGAATTATATGAGTGAGAAAAACATGTGTTGCATTTCTTTAGTAATAGAGCAATACTTCTGATCTAAATTAATACGACAACCTAATTCTTCTTTTTGGATCAACATGTGTTGGAAGGCAGATTAGATATTAGTGAGAAAAATAATTAAAAAGGTTATGATTATATCTTGTACTATATAACAAATAAAAATTTAGTTGAGATACAATGAATGAAGGCTGAACAAAAAGTGAAACAATCTAATCTTAATTAAGTTTCTTTACCTATATCAAGTACTGCAATATCTAATTTTGAGAAATCCTTTTTTAGTGCTAGTGCTATTAATAAAAAAAGAAGAAATAGATCTATTTTATCAATTTAAAAGGGATTCAATAAGTGTGTGCATGAAATAGTTAACAATAAGATAGCTAAGATATTTTAGGCTAAAAGATTATATTTTTTTCATTTTACTAAAAATTCTTATTATACTCATGCTTTTAAAAGTGAAAATCAACTTTCAAGTTATGGTCCACCAAACTATAATACTTTAAAAACTACATTATTATAAAAAGAGAATAATAATATTAAGAAACTATTGAAACCAATCAAGAATATTTAGAATGAGAAAAGAATGAGCATTTACAGTGATTGATTGTCAGATACTTAAAGAAATACTTCATTGTGGTTAGAAAGTGATTCAATATTAACCACCATGTATTTACATCATGGTGATTAAAAAGTAAGTCAATATTTTTAAAAGCAATAAATTATGAAGGGGATACTAAGGACAAACACTTAATAGATAATTTGTTGATTAACATTATACAAGAGATTGATCCTCAAAAAATAATTCAGGTTATAACTGATAATATTACAGTATTTAATACAATAGGACACGTTGTGTAAATAAAATTTCAACATATCTTTTGGACCTCATGTGTGATTTATAGTCTAAATCTAGCTTTGCAAAATATATGTGTGCAATCAACACATCCAAGATATTACGATATAATGGAACAATATAGTTGGATCTCTCGAATTTCAAGTAATACCTCTTTCATTAAGAATTTCATGATAAATTATGCAATGAGATTGTTAATATTTGATAATCATAACAAATTGAGTTACTTTTAATGGCCAATACATATTTTACTTCAACTAATATTATTCTTAAACAATTTAAGATAATAAAAAAATACTTAAAATAATTAATGAAAAGTGAATAATGAAGAATAAATAAAGACGATGATGTAGTAAAAGTTCAAGAAATAAAGAATACAATCTTAAATGAACACCTTTAGATGAAAGTGGATTATATCAACTTTACGGCTCCCATGCAACTTTAATTATTAGTCAGGAGATTCGATGATCAAAAAATGAAAGTAGTTATTTATAAGAAAAAACAAAAAAACCTTCACAAAAAATTTAAGATACGATTATAATTTATTAGTTAGATATTTGAGTCTTGATTGGAAACTTTAATTATATTTGAACTTAAATGAATTGTTTCATAATTATACTTATAGATTTTTTGTTATTATGAATGAAATTATGGGGAAAATATAAATTAAAAGTCATACGGTTTATATCCCTTAGTTTATTTCTTAAATCTAAGATAATCTTAAATTTTTAAATTATAGATTTTGTTAATTTAAATATAAATGATATTTTATGATATTTAATTTTTTATAAATTATATTATAACTCAACTTATATATATTATAGTCAACAATATTTTGATGAGTCTTATGACCGTATTCACCCACATCAAAGTATAGAAATAATAAGAGAAAAAAATATATTTTAAGAAATACTTTTCGAATGAAGTTGAAAAGAGTGAAACAAATAAAGAATTTGCTACTTTTTTGCATTAATTGATAGATTTTTCTAGTAATGATTTCATCAATGACAAATGGTACATGAGTCATATTAAATGGTGAATTGTTCATGAAACTTCCACACTAATGCTTCAATATATAATATTAAAATTATTAGGATAACCTTGTTCATCCTTATATTATGTACATATTGTGAAAAAAAAATTAGAACTCATAATTTCATTCACACTATGAAGAGTGAATGAAATTATAAATTATATTATAACTCAATTTATATTTATTATAGTCAATAATAATTTGATGAGTCTTATGATCATGTTCGCCCACATCAAGATATAAAAACAATAAGAAAAAATATATTTTTTGAGAAATACTTTTCAAATGAAGTTGAAAAGAGTAAAGCAAATTAAGAATATACTATTTTTTTGTATTCTTGGAAGATTTTTCTAGTAAAGATTCCATCAATGACAAATGGTACATGAATCATGTTAAATGATAAATTGTTCATAGAACTTTCACAATAATGCTTCAATATATAGCATTGAAACCTATCAACCTTGTTCATCCTCATATTGTGTACATATCATAAAAAAAATTAGAACACGTATAATCTTATTCACTCTATAAATATATATAAGTTGAGACCACAAGAGATGGAGACTTGAATTATGTACATAATAATCTTTGATTTCTACACAGAGATTTCCATGCTATAATAAAGATTAATCTAGGGTGTGTGACATTAGAGAAGATTGTTTTGACTAAATGAATATCGAGAATACTAAAAATTTTTAGATTGCAGAAATTTATATGAATAAACCTAAATTGAAAACCATTTTATTTGATTCATAAATAAATATTAGTCTTTAATTTTAACATTATTTATGTTTGTGTCTGAATATTTATAAAACCAATGTTTAGGCACTTATTTTTTATTTATTTTAATTACTTTTTAATGATAATATTTGTATATATAATTATTTTTATTTTATCTTATTACATAGTGTTCTTGCTATATTTTGTATCTTAGTATTTTATAATTTTTCTCAATCTCATGTCCCACCATGTTACATCTCTACAATTATTCTTCTTAGATAATGAGTACACTAGATTGAAATTTTCATTCAACTATCCCTATTATGATAATTCATATCATGTCACAAAAGCACAACAAAAAAACAATTACACCAAATTAATTTTTTAATAAAATAAAAGTGTCACAACCATATTCAAGGTTTATGCCTATCATTTATGCACTCTTGTCCACCTATGAGCACTATTGTCCACCATCGAATAAGACTATGCACCTTCATGTCACCTAGGGTTTGTTAAATAAAAAAAGTGTACCACCACTGCATTCCTATTGCCACCAACTATGTCTACTGTCATGCGTCAGACATGTTTTTAATAAATTATCATCAATGCAATTTCACCGAAAGAATATTTCCCTCGTCGACATAGTTGACATCAATGACAACGTTAGCCACAATGTGTTTTGCAACAGATAGTGGAAGTGCAATATTAATGAGAACAAAAAAATGAAATGACACATGCACACATTCCTATTAGCTCTCATTGTATATTTTTTGTTATTCATTTAAGTCATGACAACACATAATATGTAACGGTTTCATTCATATCATAATACCAAAGAACATGTTATAACTTGAGTTACTAATCACAACACAAATTATACTATGACTTTACTCTAAGTCAAAAAAATATATGGCTACACCAAAGAATAATATCATGACTTTATTCATGTTGCAATACTAGTGAATATAATCACGACTTAAATCTTTTTGCCTTCTAATCACAAAAATAAAATCATGTTATGACTTCATTCATATCATGATATCAAAAAACAAAGTTACAACATAAAAATATGAGACTTTTAGTCACAAGTCACAACAATGCAAGATATATTAATTTTGTTCATGTCATCACTTTACATTTCAGAGTCATTACAGTGAACTCTTGTTCCAACTTTAAAAATATCAGTGAAATTCTAATATTCTCTGATTTATTGACTACGTCTTCTTCAGGAGAGTCTCATCTCTACATCATTGGAACTTCTTTGTACTTATAGTCTTTGTTAATTAATTAGCAGTATTCATCTTCATATTAATTTTATCTAACGGAATCAATATCTAGTCAACTTGCTCCAAATGAAATAGTATTGGATATCCATCTGTTTTGTTCTTCAATAAAATATTGAATTCATTACTAGATGGATGATACTTTCACTGTCATATCTAAGCATCATGTCCTTCTACTTGAAACCAAACCCTACACAACCATCGTATCCAAACAACTTCTTTACTCATATGAGTAAAAGTCATATATTCTATCTCTATGAATAAAAGAGTGATTGCACTTGCATTTTACTCTTCCAACTAACCTTTGGATATCAAGTAAGCATCAATAGATTCAATAACCTCAAATATCTCCTCAATGTTGATCCCATCAAATTGTAATTCATAGTCAAAAGTATCATGGAAATACATAAGAACATTTTTGATGGTACTCCAATACTCATTTCTTGAATAAGAACACTCCCGTGGAATTAGAGATGTCAACCGGGCCAGACCAGGCCGGGCCGGCACGAGGCACTGCACGATTCAGTCGTGCCTAGGCTGGCCCGGCACTGGAATTTCTCGTGCCCGGGCTCGTGCCGTGGCATGCCGAGGCCAACCGGACCTCGTGCCGTGCTTGGCCCGGCACGATACCGTGGCCCGTTGGCACGGCACCATGCTGAATTTTTTTTTTCTAAATTAAGGTTGCTGGGCGCCGAAACCCTAATTTTTTTTTAAATTAGGGTTTCGGGTGGGCCGAAACCCTAAATTTTTTTTTAAATTTAGGGTTCGGCCCGACTAAGCCGAACCCGGCGAATCGTGCCGCGGGCCCATGTCAGGCTGAACCCCCAAAAAACCGTGCCGGGACAGGCACGGCACGGTTACTGTTCCATGTCGTGCCTGGCCCGGCACGAAAGCCCGGTTGGGCCTGGAAAAAACGTGCCGGGCCGGCCCGACACGACCCATTTGACACCTCTACGTGGCATATGAAATATTGAGTCTAATACATATCATGGCATACAACGGTCACTTAACCACATTTGCATATGGAATGAGGGTTATTTCTTCCTTCTTCAGCAAAAAGAAAGGTTTTGCTCGGTTGCTAATTTCATATCAGTCACCATAAGAGTTACACTCACCTGCAATCTAACACATTATACATTCAAACTATATCTTCCACATACCACTGATGCCATAGACACGTCTTCTCCTGATCTCACTGGATTTCCATGTCAAATATAATGTTTGCTTCCCCAAGATTAATAATGTCAAACTTCTCAACAAATAACTTTTTCATCAAAATAATCATATTCGTGTTATTTCTCACTAATAATATATCATTTACATACAATATTATAATAAAAAATTAATATCTTATCGAAATATCATCATATTTAATGCCTTCCACTTTAAAGTTTTTCTTGGCAACCAATTATACCTTGTAATTTTATATCTTACCATCAACCTTTAGTTTCTATTTGAACAATCACTTGCATCCAATCGCTTTCCAATCTGAAAGCAACTTTACAAGGTTCCAAATTATGTTATTCAAAAACTATGCATCCTCCTTCATGGTTTGCTCCAACTGATTGACTCCCCAAAGATTCTAGCTCCAATATTATAATGGGTCCATCTCACATGGTATATCGCGCATGTTATGCATTTTCAACATACCTCACTGATAAATTTCTAACTTATGTATACCTCCTCAATACAGGTATCATCTCGACAAATTCTTCATCAAGAACATTAGTGCTCTACTATAACAGCTTTTCCTCAATTTGTTTACCCAAGTGAACATTGTCATTTGCATTGAGTCGTGGCACCATAGTTACATGTTATAACTCTAGACTAAGACATAACCCTATGTTTCCATGTCGTGGTGTTGAACCTGGTCAGGACAAACATTTTTTCATGTCGCAAGTTTGTACCCGGTCGTATCATCATTTTTTCATGGCGAGACTCTATGACTCCATGTAATGTTTTTAGTATGTTATTGTCAACATACTGATTATTCTCCAAGGTCACATATACCTTTACAACAACAAAATCTTCAAGCAATGACTTCTCAACAAGTTCATCCTTACACTCCCTAAACACATCTCTACAGTAAAAAAGTGTTCTTGTCTTTCGGGTTTCAAAACTTCTAGCCCCTGACACCTTCCTTATAGTCAATGACTTGTGCTTTTTTGATTTAAAGTCCAACTTGTTTAAATTTTCCTTTGGCACATGGATGCATACATCACATCCAAATACTTGAAGATATGTTATATCTGTTTTCCACTCATATAACACCTCAAATATTGTTTGATCTTTCACTACAAATGTAGGAGCACAGTTCTTCAAATAGTATGTTATGACAACTACTTCAACTCAGGGTTTTAATTCCAAACCTACTCAACACCTCATGCACCTTATTTTTTTCATCAATATTTTGTTCAAACTTTCATTTACGTTATTCTATTGTAGTGTTATTTTGATCATGTTTTACCAAGTAATATTTTACTCAACAAAGAATTGATCAACTAGAAAGTATTCAGTGTTATTGTCTATATGCAAAATTTTTATCTTCTTATTAAATTAGTTCTTGACAAATATTTTGAAGTCGACGAACAATACGTAACTTCTTGATCTCTCAAGTGATGCATCCAATATTTCTTTGAACAAATCTGTAAATCAAATCTAACATTGTTGTTGATCTAGTGGCAGTAGATTTGAGCTTCATTTCATTTTTCTTTTCATACCAATAGTTCTCACAAAACCTGAGGACTTTTATACAATTTCATAGTTCTTACATCATTCTACTCAAAGATATTATCATCACTCTTATCATTGATATGCCCAAGTCTCTAATATCATCACATGATTTCATATCACGACACTATGTCTTCTTATTGCTAAACTGAACCCAATTGTGACATAATGTTTCAATGTCACGTCTCTAAGCTTAGTCATGACACTAGATCTCCATATCACTCCTAGAGTCAGTTCTCCATGGATTCCTTCTTCTTAGAAACAAAGGACCCAACAACAATATTGATAGTGCTTCCCAAGAACTTGTACAAGCTTCTACACCTTACTCCACAAGCAATTACAATTGCTTCTTATATCATCTTATAAGATTTGTCATTACGACTAAACTATACATCAGCATATGTTACCAAACTCACAAAAATTATACTTCTACTCAAATATGAAATAAGAATGACTCATAAAAAATTACATAATGAATTTTCATTTTTAACTTCTCATGCTCAGTTATCTTAACTACTAAGTCGTTTCTCATACCTACATATCCTTCATCATTAGACTCATAATGATTAAACTAGCTCTGATAAAGAGTCATATAATATGACGTGCCTGTGGCTATTAACAAGGTGTCCTCATCAAAATAAGCTATACAAAGTTCAACAAAATATAAATCTCTACTAGTGAATAACTCCATGACTGCCAAGCCAGCACTCTCCTAGGTTATGACTGGTAAAAGTGTCGCAACTAGAATTGACATGACTATAAGTATCGAGGAATCTCTCTTGAAATGCTCAACTTTAACAAACTACTAACACTTTAATTTTAGCTTATTTACACTTTGTGATCTTCCTATTAACTTAGACTTGTTTATAGAATGGTTCATTTTTTGATATTTAGTCCTCTCTCACAAACAATACATCCTTAGAGTATTTTCTCATATACTTCCTCATATTTTAAAATGCTCAACTATTTTCTCATAAGATAATCATGGTATATCACTATTAATGATAATAATAAAATTATCACGTTAATCAATTAGTGAAAAAGAAAAATAGTAATTTTATCAACATCTTTGATCTCACAAGTAACAAATAACAACTGATTGATTAGTATATGAAAATCATGTAAATATGAGGTGCAAAAGTCAACTTCCTCTATTTGTAACTTAAAAGCATTTTCTTCATGAATAATTTATTTACCAATGACTTAGTCTGATATAGCATTTCAAAAGTCATCCAAAATTTTTGTATTATTCTCTCACCAAAAACACATTCACTAAGGTCTCATTTGTCAAACATAGCCAAATTTCTGATTTACCTTATCCCAGTTGATAATATTCATAAATGACATTTCAAATTTCTGATCTCTCACTATTTGCTTTGAATCTATGGTAACAAACTAATATCTTTATCAACAATCGAATATTTCATCTTCAACTTCCACAACTCAAAACAAATCCCCATGATCTTTTCGACCTCAGCCTTCAATGTCACCATATTCATCATCCTTTATTATCAAATAGAGATAGTGTCCAATCTCTACATTGAATAGCAGCTATGATACCAAATATTGGGAATCACAGTGACTATTAAGGTTATGGATTCTGATGAGGGGAATTAAACACAAACATAACTCTCATACATGAAAAACATATGACATAACAAGAGATCTCATAGATGAAGCAAACATACACATCAAAGGGAATAAGTGAGAGAAAAAAAAGTAGAAAAAAAATTTATTTTCCGGCCTAAACCTTGCTCAAACACAAACATCTATTTTTTCAGTTCTCATTATATCCTTTTCTTTTTTTTTTCATTTTACATTTACAAGAATTTATTAGTAAGCATAAACAAAAAACTTCTAACTTGAGTCCTAAATCGTGACAACACCTAACATGTCGTGGCTTTAATCATTAAGTTACTATTTGATATGTCAAATACCAAATAATATTAGTTATTTTAGTAAATTTATGTATAATGTGTTTATATTAAAAAATATTTTAAATAAAACTATTTTATTAAATTATAAATTTGACTAATTATAATGAATAATAATAAAATTTAATGATTTTTATGTAAAATATATGACTTAATGAATTTGTTGAGAATGAGAGAAACAAAAAAATATGTAGAATCATAACATTTCTTATATTATGACTTAGTTATATTTCATAAAGTTTATAGGAAAATGTTGACATTCATACTTAGACAAAGCATTACACAAATAGTTATAACAATCTAAGTACATCATGACTTTACCATATCGTTAACATAATTATTTCATTATATAGTAGATTCGTTTCAACTAAGAAATTTTTATGGAGTCACAATCACACTAGCTCATAATATTTTTTATAACTGTGATATTAATTTTGTGTCGCAATAATCAATTATCCCATTAATGCTAAAAACCACAACATCCTCCGGCATCATGGCTTTCCCATTACAAAGTCACCCTAAGACAAAACCCAAAATACTAGAGAAGCACCACAGCTTTTAGTTACAGAGAGTTCCATAGAGCATTTAGTGTTATAAAGATAAAATACACAAATTACGACCATTCTCAATATAACAAATTAGTATTATAAAGATTAGATATATAATTAGGATTATTCTAAGCACCATAAAAAATTGATGTAAGATAGAGACTAAAGTCATGACTCATTTTCAGTATCATAACTTCATGTTATACAAACTAAATGTATAGCTATAATTATTCCCAGTGTTGTGTCAATTTAAAGCAAAAAATAGACTAAATCCACAACTCATCTCTAGTTCTATGATTTTGTGATATAAAGATGAAAATTCAAAGTCATGATATTCCTAAAAGTTACAATTTTCCACTTAAAATTCTCACTCAATCATTCAGGTATAAAAGTGTAAAATGAGAATTTTTTGAGAAAAGATTCTAGGCCATGAAAAATAAATGAAAATTTAGGATTTTAGGGACATAATTTCACCTAACCTATGGAAGATCTACAAGCAAAGTGATCACGTTAGGAGAAGCATAAACCATAAAAGAAAGAATGAATTTTGACTCACACATAGAAGCAAATTTGAGAGGCAAGAAGAAGAAGTGAAAATTAAAGGTTTGTTTCCTATATAATCTTTAGGGATGTCATTGAAATCCCAAAATTCTATAAGTTGTATTTCAAATTATCTGTTGTGAATTCATCTAAATGTCAAGCTGAACATTAAACACATTTATTTTTTTTTATGTTTAAAAATTTTATTATGATTTAATTATTGATAGATGTATTTATGTAGAATTAAAATTAAAATTTTATAATTATTAAATTTGTAAATGATATCATAATTGACGATGATAGGTAAACCAAGATGTACGCTTATGCATAATACTAGGAAAAAAATAATAGTCATTCCTATCATGACAGTGAGACAAACATATACATCAAAATATGACATTGAGATACATTTAATTGTGCGAGTACATCACTTACAAATCCAAAAAAAAAAAATATGGATATTTTTATTAGCTAATCCATTATGTATGTCTTAGAAGAACTGAATCTCAATTGATATTAATATTTTATAGGATATTTTTCCAAGGGCTCGTATTTAGTGTAGAAGTTATGTGTTATCATGGTAGACGATAACAAGTAAGCCATGAGACATGCGAGTAAGGTGATTCATAATGTGATGACAATCCTGTGAGTTACTTTATGTCGTATAATTCCTACCAATAAAATTTGAGAAAAGATATAAGTTAATTATATAAGTATTGTATTTACAAAGTTGAAAGTGTAAATACTTTTAATATCATATTAGTCCACGTCTATATCATACATGAAATCATAGAATAAGAATATATATAAGAAACAACTATAAAAAGTTATTGATGAATTGTCTAAAAAATATAAATTTATAAATAAACCTTGAGTAAGATAAATTATCATTTCAATTATAAAATACCAAATAGATAGTTTCGAAGAGATTATCATTAGGGATGACCCAATAATTAATAATCACCTTATATATTAGTAGGGCATTAAGATATTTTCACAATAAATCAATATTTATTTTACAACCAAACATAATAATATCTAAATTATTTAGATAAACTATCATACGTAATGGAATAGATCAACCTTAGAATTTAAGAATTTTATCAAAAACTCAATCATATTTTTTTAACTAGATTAGTTATTGACTCGTAATTAGTTGATCAAACTGTCTACATATTCCATGCGTGATCAATATTTAGACAAAAATGTATTTTACTACTTATATGATTTATATACTTGCGAGACTAGCTGGACGAGAGACTCTCACCCAATAAGATTTTAAAATATTGACTAATCTTAAATATTAAACAACATAAGAAAATCATACCAAATTTTTAATACCATTGTCGATGATTATTTAGTTTAATTAATCAAGTTTAGTTGACATAATTATCCTTGAAGAAAAATAAATTTTATCTTTACTTGTTTAGATAATATTTATCTTTTTTTCCTAGAGTAGGGATAATTTATCATTTCAATTATAAAATACCAAGTAGATAGTTTCGAAGAGATTATCATTAGGGAGGACCTAATAATTAATAATCACTGTATATATTAGTAGGACATTAAGATATTTTCACAATAAATCAATATTTATTCTATAACCAAACATAATAATACCTAAATTATTTAGATAAACTATCATACGTAATTGAATAGATCAACCTTAAAAGTTAAGAATTTTATCAAAAACTCAATCATATTTTTTTAACTAGAGTAGTTATTGACTCGTCATTAGTTTTTCAAACTGTATGCAATCCGTGTGATCAATATTTAGACAAAAATTTATTTTACTACTTATACGATTTATATACTTGCGAGACTAGCTAGATAAGAGACTTTCACGCAATAAAATTTTAAAATATTGTCTAATCTTAAAAATTAAACAACAAAACAAGTCATAACAGATTTTTAATACCATTGTCAATGATTATTTAGTTTAATTAATCAACTTTAGTTAACATAATTATCCTTGAAGAAAAATAAATTTTATTTTTACTTGTTTGAATAATATTTATCTTTTTTTTCCTAGAGTATGGATAATTTATCATTTCAATTATAAAATACCAAGTAGATAGTTTCGAAAAGATTATCATTAGGGAGGACCTAATAATTAATAATCACCTTATATATTAGTAGGGCATTAAGATATTTTCATAATAAATTAATATTTATTTTATAACCAATCATAATAATATCCAAACTGTATAGATAAACTATCATATGCAATGGAATAAATCAAACTTAGAATTTAAGAATTTTATCAAAAACTCAATCATATTTTTTTAACTAGAGTAGTTATTGACTCGTCATTAGTTGATCAAACTGTCTACGCAATCCATGTGTGATCAATATTTAAACAAAAATTTATTTTACTACTTATACAATTTATATACTTGCGAGACTAGCTGGATGCGAGACTCTCACCCAATAAGATTTTAAAATATTATCTAATCTAAAAAATTAAACATAACAACATTATAATAAATTTTTAATATCATTGTCGATAATTTTTTAATTTAATTAATCAACTTTAGTTGGCATAATTATCTTTAAAGAAAAATAAATTTTATTTTTAATTATTTGGATAATATTTATCTTTTTTTTGTGCTTAAATTTGAATTATTTGTCTTGAGTTATTTGTTTATAGATTTTTGTTAGTTAGCAGAGAGATCCTCATCCAACAAAGTTTTAGAACATTGTCTAGTCCTACAAATTAAATAACATTACAAAATAACAACAAATTTATGATGCCATTGTCAAGGATTATTTAGTTTAATTTGTTAACTTTAGTTAATATAATTATCCTTTTTAAAAAAATAATTTTATTTTTAGTAGTTTGGATAATATTTATCTTTTTTTGTACTAAAATTTGAATTATTTGCCTTGCATTATTTGTTTATATCTTTTGGTTATTGTTTTTATATTTTTTTTTCTAGCAGCCATATTTATGAGAAGAAACCTTAAAACTAAGCTAACACCTTTAGATTTAGAGATTGAAAGAATAAGTAGAAGAATCCTAAGACAGAAAGCTAAAAAGAGCAAATAAAAGATACTTGAACAACATAGAGGCCCAAAGAGAATGTGATGAGCAAGCTATCCACAGCTCTATCTAACACCACATCTTGGGAGATAATTGGCAACCTACTATGATAAAGAGTTACTCTGTGGTTCGATGTAGAGGTGTCAAACGGGCCGGCCCAGCACGGCACGGCCCGTTTTTCCCGTGCCCCGCCGTGCTACCGTGCCGTGCAGGGCACGGCACGGTCACTGTTCCGTGCCGTGCCCGGCACGGCACGGTATTTTATCCCACGGGCACGGCACGGCCCGTGGGCACGGTTCGGACGTGCCGTGCCGTACCCGGCCCGCTCGGGCACGTTTGCTCAACCGGGGTCCGGGTCCCGGGAGCCAAGAGGCAACAGCAACACGCAACCGGCAACACTGTTGCCGGTTGCGTGTTGCAACAGCCAAGCACGGGCACGGGCGCACGGCCCGTGCTTGGCACTTGGCAGTTGGCTTGGCACTTTGAAATAAATTTTTTTTTTAAATTTTTTTATTATTTTTCTGTTTATCTTTATTTAAGTTTATGTAATAAAAAAAAATAAAATTTTTTGTTTAAAAATATTACATTTAAAATTAAATGTAAGTATGTAAAAAAAAAATTAGAAAATTTATTTTTTTTTTCAATTAAGTTTAGCATTTTTTAATATTATAATGTATTAATTAAATATTAAGATTTAAAGTTAATAAATTTTAAAATAATATTTAAATCTTAAATTAATAATTAAATACATTAAGTTAGTAAAAATTTTAATGAAAAAAAATTTAAACTACGCAAATAAAAATTACCATTCATGCTTTTGAAACCAAAACTCCGAAAAAAAAAAGTATAAGTTTCAACTTCAACACAACGTATAATACAAAGTACAAACAAAGCGTATAAAAAATAAATATATCGAAAAAAAAGAGCAGATGAGCATCAATCGTCAAGCGGCATATAATGAGAATCATCAGCCGCAACATCAAGATCAGTATCATATGGGTCATCATCATCGGCAATCAGCTCCTCCGCCATCGTAGTGGATGTGGATGCGACTGCAGTGTCTGTCACAGTCCCAGCTTCAGCACGATCACTGATGCTAAATCTCGAATCCTCCCAATCCTTCAAACATGCCAAGGCCTCAACCATATCTGGACGTAATCTCGATCTCCTATCCGAAATCACGTTCACTGCAACAGAAAAAACAGACTCCGATGCTACGCTCGACACCGGAGGAGTCAGTAGATCCCGTGCCATCCTAGATAGCACGGGATAGGCGGACTCATATGATTTCCACCACTGTAATAAATCAAGATTCTTATTGTCAGATGGTGATAGGATTGAGCAGTAATCGGTATCTAAGTACCGAGACAGCTCGCTCCTATGTGAAGGTCCACCCCTACGTTTCCCCCTCGCTAGGTTAATGGAATATGGGTCATCTCCGAACAAGGTATCAGAGTCCGTACTCACAGTCTCAACACCACCACCACCATACCTAGTATCGTAGTATGTGAACAGGTCTGTCAACTTCTCGTAAATGAACCCTTGAGGTGGCTCTTCCAGGTTCATGCACGAGGAAATGAAAGTCAGGGTGTTTTCAACCCCTTCCACCTTAGCCCTAGGGTCCATGCATGCTGCGAGGCAATAAAGAGATGGAATGGTGGACCAGTACTTCAGGTACTTGGTCTCCATCTCTGCAACCATAAGGCTGAGCGTCGGGTCCGCTCGATACATCCTAAACATGCTACTAATGTTGCATATGCAACGGAGTGCAATGCAAGTGGTGGGTGTATAAACCGACGAACACATGTTCGTCGTGTCATAAAATATCTTCAGGAATTTCATAAATGAAATTCCTGAAGCCCAGTCAGTGTCGTCAATAATAAGTTCGCCACTCTTACTATTGACGTAGTCGGATATCACGTGTTCGTATCCAACACATGATTCCAACATCAGGTACGTGTAATTCCAACGATGTCTCACATCAGATTGGAATTTCTTCTTCTTAAGATTCGCAGACAAACAGAGATTACCAAACTCTTGTAGTCTGCGAGGAGTGCGAATATACTTGAGTGCATTGCGTATATGTTCCAACGCGGTGGAACACACCTTCATACCCGCTTGAACTATAAGGTTAATAACATGACACATGCATCTGACATGAAATATCTCTCCTAAAGGTGCGTCTCTAATATTCCTAACAAACATATTGATCGCTACTCCATTATTCGCAGCATTATCGAAAGTGACACTAAAAATTTTATTTTGAATTTTATATTCCCTAAATATTTTCATCATACACTCAAAAATGGCCGGGCCATCATGAGGATGAAGAATCTCAGTGAATCCTAATATTTTTTTTATTTATTGTCCAGTTTGAATCGACATAATGACTCGTGATACATGCATAAGAAGAATCATCGTGACATGTCCATATATCGGACGTCACGGACACCACTCCACTAAATGCCAAAAATTCATTAATTATTTTTTGTTTTTCTAACTTATATATCTTTAGTATGTCACTCCTAGATGTGGACCTAGGAATCCTACGATAGGATGGCTGAAAATAAGTCTGCATGATGCGGACTACCCTCGGATCTTCCGAAAATCTGATCGGAAGACCCATCAATGTGATGAGCCTGGCCATGCCGTCCCTACCCAACTCGTTGGAGTATACGAAGGGACTAAACTTTGAGACTGAACTCGATCCAGTCTCAAAAAATGTAGTGCCAAGTTGGGTTTGCCTAGGATCTAACGGTCCATGTTTTTTGGAGCATATTTCAGAATGCCTCTTTAGGTGCCCAGTCCCACATGTACTCTTGCATGTTAAAAGTCGCATACAATATCTGCACTGTGCCATTTCATGTTCCTCACCCCTAACATCTAATTGTGTTATGATTTTAAAATGTGTCCAAACTACAGAAGTCCTCCTAGTTTTTTGTTTTTTAGAACTTTGGGCTGACATGACAGGAGAAACCAAAGTTTCAGGAGCCACGGACGTTTGTGTAACACTAACATTTTCATTTTCCAAATTTAAATATGTGTTAGGTGAATTCGTCATTTTTTTTTCGTACGTTTTTCTAGAGAGAGAAGATTTAGAGAGAGAAAATAAAACAAAAAGTAAATTATATTACCCGGTAAAAGCAAAGAGGTCTCTCACGTGAAAGATGCACCGAAGCCCGCAGGAAGCTTTGAAGTTCAAAACTCAAATTGAGTTTCACGAAAATTCAAGCCGAAATCAATAAAACGAGGGCCGAGCGAGAAAAGCACGGTTTATGTGAGAGAGAGAAAAAATTGAGAGGATTAATGTTTTTGAAAAACATAAATTCTATAGGGAGGGGGGTAGATTATATAGCCTAAAAAAAGTTTTTGTTTACAAAAAAAATTATTTTTTTATTATTTTTTTGAATTTTTTTATTAAATTTAATGGGCAGAATCACGAGGACCGTCGGATTCTGCCCCCTAGCCGTTGGCGTCGAATCCAACGGCTGAAAATCGATCTACGTTTGAAATTTTTTTTTTTTCCCGTTATTTTTTTCATTTTTCTCGGTTTTCGGCGGAAAAGACCGCGGGTCGGGTCTGTTTGGACCCGACCCGCGGTCTTTTTTCTGGGGGGGGCCATGGTGCTGGTGGTTCGAGCACGAGTCACGACTCAGTGAGTCGTGACTCGTGACCGTGAGTCGCGACTCACGAGTCAGTGCTCAGTGGTCACGCGGTCACGCCACGGCACGCGTGGCACTGGCGGCGTGCCACGCGTGCCTGCGGGACCGGCACGGGATGGACCCGTGCCGGCGTGCCGTGCCTAGGCACGAGCCGTGCCGGGCCAGGCACGGCACGGCTCGTGCCATGCACGGCACGTTTCGTGCCTTGCTTCGACCGGGCACGGCACGGGCCCGGGCACGGTTTTTTAACGTGCCGGGCCGGCCCAGGCACGGCCGAACCGTGCCGTGCCTCGTGCCGGGCCGGGCCGGCCCGGCCCGTTTGACACCTCTAGTTCGATGGCAATCAATGAAATCCAAATAATTTGAATTGAAATCTAGCCTGAAAGTCATGATTTAGTAATATTAGTTTAGTAGGATATTAGAGAATCCAAATAAATATGTTTCTAGAGTGCTTATATCTATTCTCATTTTCTTTGAGAGACTAAGCATAAAATTAATTATAATACTTATATTGAGGTTTAATAAAAAGTTAGGCCGAACCTATGCAAACTTTTCTCACAAACTTCTTTGAAAGAGCTGAATACTTTATATAATGTCCAAGATCATTTTAAAGAAATTGAAAAGATGCTCTCAACACTAATTTGAGTTGTGATTTTAAACTCAAATATTTTAGAAGAGATTAAACTATATAATGAGGCACACCATTAATGCAGCCTCAAGTGATTCAATTACGAACAAGTCAACAAAGAGTATATTATAAATTTGAGGAGTTAACGAAAAATAAATACCAATCTTCAAAAAATAGTATCTTTATAAGAAAATAAGTCAAAGCATTGGATTTAGATTTAACATTATGACAAAAATGAAAATATTTCTTATAAGGTTCTAAGCCTAAAAGAAGAAACAAAAAAAAAGAGAAATAATTATTTTACAACCACAAGAAACAATGAATTTCAACCCAAGTATATCAAGTGAAGAAGGCCAAAAATTTGTAAAACAAAAAATATGTGTTCCAACACAATACTAATATTCTCACACGCTATCATCCGAAATTGAGAAATCAGAATAATTTTTCATATAAATGATATGAAAATGAGCAATAGAATCTGATACAAGTTTGAATAATTTTAAGAATAATTCTATGAGACGTAATATCAAAGGAGATCAAGTTCACATTATCAAAATTCAAAAGGTGAATAAAAGTTATTTATCAATGACAAATTAAAAGAATTGTTGACTGAGACAAAGCGAACTTTGGGATGACCATATGGATAGACTTGAGACAAAATTGAAACACATTAATATGATAATGAAAAATATAGAAAATCAAATCAAATAATTAATAATATCAATGAAGGGGAAGAATCCATGAACTATCAAGTGATATTAAGACAAACTCGAAGAAATACTTGTCAATTATACTAAAAAAATAAAATGAGATCGGATAACAATATATTGAGGATGCTAAAACAGAGAAAGCTGAAATTGATAGTTTCGAGACTTTTACAAAAGTTATGACTCATCATAGCATTTTCAAAAATTACAACCCCAATGACATGGTATTTCCTAAAGTCATGACACCTGATGAAAAGAATGTCTAACTCAACCCTCATTATTGATAGATGAAAGAGTATCAGATGAACAAATTAAAGTAACCAAAAGTACTAGAAAGATGAACATGACATAAAACAATATCAAATAATTTTTCCTAAACCTTCGTTTTTGAAAATTTTTTAAAAAGAAAAAATTAGATAAATAATTTAAGAAATTTCTTAATATTTTTCATAAGTTAAAAATATCTTATTTGAGAAAATGATATCTCAAATGCCGCATTACATGAAATTCAACAAGAACATTGTAAGTAGTAAAAGAAAATTAGATATATTTAAAATGATGAATATGACAATAAAATATAGTAGAATTATTCAACAAAAATTCCTAATAAAATTAAAAGATCCAAAAATATTTACGATATCATATATCATTGACATATTCCTAAAAATATTATGTAATTTGAAATTGAGCATCAACTTAATACTTTTGTAAATAGCATAAAAATTAAACATCAATGAGATTACTCCGATCTCTCTCTTACTACAAATGACTAATGAATAAAAAAATACCCAATGAATATTATTAACAATGTATTGATATATTTATTTTTCTTGTGCATTTAGTGGTGTTAATTATGGAGAAAAATCAACATACTTCATTAATTCACTCACTAATGTACCTAATTTTCCAATTTAAAATAGTATTCACTCACTCATGTACTTTCTTAATCACAAAATTCACTTTATATATTTGTCATCCTCACTTGATCTAGTTATTCACAAAAATCATCTAAGTTTGCTACCAGCTTTGAAGAATACGATAATTACCTCTCATATGTTTCATTTTAGTAATAAATGAAATGATATTCCTCCTCAAAGAAAGTGTGTAGTTAATTGTACATGAATATTCTCTATAGAAACTAATCTTCATGAGAAAAAAATATATACAGACATATCATGTTGATTTTCTTGATAGTTTTTCTCAATTAGTCAAAATTATTTATGTCAAAAAACTATTTATCACTAATATCTCAGAAAAATAATTCATTAATTTGATATGAAGAATATTTTTTTTATTATAATCTCGAAAAAAAAACACATACAGAATAGACTTTGAATTTTTTATTTCATAGCAGTGTGTAAATTATTCTTAATTCTTTATTGAAGTTTAAGACTTTCTTCTTTTTTGTCTATATTAAATATCTTATTATTAAGATATTTAAGACTATCAAATTGTACGTGTAACATTCACAGTAAGAATACCATGAAATGTTCCAGTACCTGTCAGTGAAATAGAAGGCTTCTTCCACACCATCACCATGATGCACATCTATATCAATGTAAAGAATGCGGGCATGGTATTTCAGAAGCTCCAATATTCCCAAAACTAAGTCATTGATGTAACAAAACCCAGAGGCTTCACACTTTTTGGCATGGTGCAAACCACCAGCCCAATTTATTGCAATGTCACAAAGTTGGTTGTTCAATCTACGGGCTGCATCTGTTGACATGTATCAAACCCAAATAAAGATCAGATACAACTCAAAAAATGGTTAATAATGATGTAATTGTAAAACACTTGCCTATTGTTCCACCAGCATAGATTTGGCAAAATTCAAACAAATTTTCAAACACCGGACAATCTTCTCCAAGATTATCTGGTACAAAGTGATTGTAAGACAAACAACAAAAGCATCATGTATCAGCAAATTAAGAACTCTGTAGTTTTAAATTCATGCCAAAATTACCTCTGCCATGAATGGTGTGTATGTGTAATACATATTACATGTTTTCCACACATATAACTAAGTTTTAAAAAAAAGTGCTCATTATAATAATTGTTGAGCTGTTGTTGGACGAATCTATCGCCAATGGAGAAAAGATTGTTGGTATGACTGTCACATGCCATGCAGCTCAATAAACAAATTGTTGTATATGTAATTTATTTTTACTTAATAATCTGTTTTTTAATATTTTCATGTAAGTGCAGGAAAGAAAATATTAAAAGTCCGCGGATGCAGCAGTAGCACAATAACGGAGGTCCCGCTGACCGGTCAGCGGGCCGAAATTTTTGGAGCAGAGTCTGGCCCGTTCTATGATCCGACTCATTTCGGTTAAATGAATCAGATGTTTATTTTTCATATAAAACTATCTGTATTTTATTTTTCGGGCGGCTGTTTTTTTTGACCCGGTTTGAGCTGTTCATCATCCATCTCCTCTCTCTGCACGATTTCGCGACTGCTGCGTATTGCATATTGTAATACGTTCTATTTTTTGGTTTTAATCTGTAATACATAAGCATTTTCTGGTGGAGGTAGCTAGTCGTACTGAGCGACTAGCGAACCACGTTATTTCCTGTGTTAATTTCTCGTTTTTTGATTCTATCGTGGATGTTGTTGGATTGGGATATACATATATTACTTGTTTCTGTGTTTCTGTTATTTTCTGTTTCTTAATCTCACTACCCGTGGAAGCGCAATTACCCAACACAGATATTTTATTCCTTCCAAAAAAAATCTTACATATTCAAATTGTTAAACACTAAGCCAAAAAAAAAAGTAAAAACATCAAATAACTCGTATGATAATTACATTTACACATGGAGCTCTTATATAATGTGACCATGAATTGGGAAAGCTCACATAGTAGGTGTTGCTATTAATAATAAAATAAAACTAAAAAAATAAACTAAAAACCAATAAACATCATCCATCAAGCTTGTGCATAGAGATCCAAGCATCAAATTTAGAGGCAAAAAAGATAAATTGAAATATTTTTAAATCTTTCATGAAAATATCTACTAGTTAACGTACAATGTGAATATAAAGTTATAATAAGTATCTTATCGTGAATATTCTCCATAATAAGGAAACAATCAACTTTTAAATACTTTGGTTAGTTGTGAAATATTAAATTATAAACTACTTATCTTTATATCTATTGTTTTTTTTTTTTGAAAAGTTTATTTTATTATTATAATAATTCTCTCTTTCGGTAGAAAAATACCATTGTTTACAAACTATATACTACCCTTTACTCTCTTACAACATTTTCTTAAAAGTTATAACAAATAAAAATTATAGCAATCAAATAACATAACATATAAACATCCTTCCTTGTGCGACACACTTTGTTGTCCTATGTTTTGTGTGATCCTTATGATGTTGGACCTTCTGTTTGGTCATTTCTACTTAATCCCTTTGCATGCCTCCCATTATGCATCTCTGACCCTTTGCTCCTACCTAGCCACTTGACGCCTTTGTTCAGAGACCCATCCTACCTTTTCAGAGCAGTCTACATCTTAGACTTACCGACACCTTTCAGACACCTAAACTACTATATTTAGATGTCTAAAAACCTAGTAATTTACAGATTCTTTCCTTGCAGACTATACTTTAACATTTATTGTATGACACTGCCCTAAACACATAAACATACCCTGCACTTATACATCCCGCATCACAAACTTAATAAACATAAAGACAGACTTAGAGGTGTCAACCGGGCCGGGCCGGCCCGGCACAGAAATTTCTCATGCCTGGGCTCGTGTCGTGCCGTGCCGAGGCCAACCGGGCCTCGTGCCGTACCTGGCCTAGCAAGGTACAGTGGCCCGTTGGCACGGTACCATGTCGAAATCAATTTTTTTTAAATTAGGGTTACGGGGCGCCGAAACCCGAATTTTTTTAAAATTTAGGGTTCGCCCGATCGGGCCAAACCCGGCGAATCATGCCGCGGGCCCGTGCCAGGCTGAACCCTCACAAAACCGTGTCTAGCCCGGCACAAAAGCACGGCGGGCCTGAAAAAAATGGGTCTGGCCGGCCCGGCACGTCCCATTTGACACCTCTAGACAGACTCATGTTTCTGAAAATATAAACAAAATATTCTTGGCCAATTCAGCCCTAACAGCCAAAATTTTGACTGTTAGGCAGCGACAACTGACTGTGATGAATGCAGAGTCCTCTCCTCACAGACCCTCTACAGAAGCCGACTATCAATAATTGACAGCACCTCCCCAAGTTTCTGTACAACATTCTACCTCAGATCCTCCTCTGTCAAACCCTACAAAAAACAAACCAATACCCCTACCAAGCCTAATCTGCTATAACCCCATACCCTTTAAATCCCCTTACAGACACATCAAACAGATCCTAAGGTCAAACAGAAATCACACAAGAAAACCACATAATACCAGTTTGACTGTCTTTTTCTTTATAGTCACCCCTCAGGACTAGGGTGACTCTTGTATTTCAAGACATTTTCCGGTCTTTCCAATTATTCACTGCAAAATAACTCAAAATATAACAAGGTTAATTAATTCAACCTCCTTAGCCCTCCTACTCCCTAACTTATATACTCATAATCCTTAATCTTTTGAATTATTATATAGATAGACTTATTCTATCTAAATTTATTAGGCCTTTAAACCTATCAGAAATTTTATCTCATTCAAATAATTGCTCTCCCTTTCTCATACCCTTTTTTGCTAATCCATCCGTTAATGCATTTGCATCTCTAAAAATATGCACCGTTGTTTATTTTAATTCAATTAATAATTTTTTAATTATGTCAATCTCCTCCTCGAACCTCTATAGTTCTATTTTACTTTGCACTAGATTCACTAGCAAGCTTGAATCTACCTATACTTGAATATCTTGGAACCTGTTTTCTTTACATATGTGTAGCCCCTTATGCAAGACCATAATCTCTGCATGTAGGGCTAAAGATGCTTCCCCTCTCATCGTGAAAGTTTTCATTACCCCTCTATCTTCATTCCTTATTGTACCTCCTCCGCATGCCACTCCCATTTCTCTCTTAAAGCTACCATCTGTGATGAGAGCTAATCCACCTTGCAGATGCTTTTCCCAGCGAACAATTCTTATTTTTGGCTGCGTTCCTGTTTTTGTAGTGAGACCCCAGGCCTTTTTTGTATTTTCGTCTGACTATATATTTCTAATTCTTATTGGATTACAGGCTGGAATAAATGAACTTACTCTTTTAATTTCTTCTAGTATATTATCAAAATTCATCGGAATACCCTCGAACCTACTCTTGTTTCTAGCTTTCCATAAGCACCAGACTGCTATATACAGAATATAATTTCTTATTCAATTAAGAATTTTATTTTTCATGGACTTTTTACTCCAATTTTTTAATCTTTCTTTCGAATCTGTCAAACCTTTATCAATGTCGACCTCTACCTCTAACTTATATCAAAGCTTTATGGTTATCTTTCCTGTTGAAAACAAGTGATTAATACTTTCCACCTCTTGATAATAACATTCACATCTCGATGTTAATTTTATTCCTTTTCTCTATATGTTATTATCTATTGGTACCACATTTGAAATCAATTTCCACATGAAAACATTTATTTTTTGTGATAACTCCTTTACCCATGGCGCCTTAATTATTTCTTGTGTTGGCCTTTTCTTTCTCACTAGCCATCTGACAATCTTAGGCGTGAATTTTCCTTGTAGATCTAACATCCATTTCCATCTACTCCTCGACAATATTGCATGTTTTTCAACAATATCTTTTTGCCTCCGTATCAATTTTTAGCTTTTTTGATGCATTTCTTGAGTCTTTTAAAGCCTTGTTTCCAAGGCCATACATAGCCTTTACGTATTCCTCCAGAGGCTATCATTTTCTTTCCGCCTTCACTAGTTCTTACAGGCCTAGGATTTAGCTAAGATTACAGTCAGTAAAGCAAAAGCAGAACTCAGACTTCATATGTACATGGAAGAAATCTTCTGGAAACAAATGGGTAAAAATAAGTGGTTAAAAGATGAGAATAAAAATACAAAATTTTTTAACATTATAGCTAAAGTAAGAACATCAAAGCATAGAATAAAAGCATTAAAATCAGCAAATGGAGTTTGGCTAGAAAAGGAAGAAATTAAAAATGAATAGAATAATTCTTTAAAAGTTATTTAAGCAGTTCGAATGACCTCAAAAGATCTACATTAATGCAAAAAATAGAAAAGAGAGTCAGAGAAGAGGAGAACCGAGCCTTAAAGGAGGTAACAGGAAAAGATGAGGTGAGAGAGACTGTATCTAGCACCAATAAAGATAGCACGGAAGTACTGAACGAGTGGAATAATAGATTTTTTCAGCATGTCTGGCCGATAATTAAGAAAGAGCTGGTCACAGTTATTGTCTGGATCTTCGCTGGAGTGTAAATTACAAAGGCATGGACCAAATCTTTTATTGTGTTAATTCCCAAAAAAGAAAACTCGCATAGAGGAGAAGATTTCAGGCCAATAAGTCTATGTAACACAATTTATAAAATATTAGCTAAATTGCTCCAAAATAGACTTAGTAAAATTCTTCCTTTTATCATATCGGCACAACAAGTGGATTTTGTAAAAAATAAATTAATAATGAAAAATATTAATCTGACCACAAAAATAATAAGGGAGATCAATGTGAGAGTTAAAGGACACAATATAATTCTGAAACTAGATCTATCAAAAATATTTGATAGAGTAGAATGAGATATCTTTTGTTATCTAATGAGGAAAATAAGTTTCTCAGAATTCTGGATTGATCTAATGTACAGATGCATTTTTCAGTGCATAGGTCATAATTCTTATTAATAGGCAGGCCGGGGAAGAATTTAAACCGGTGAGAGGCCTTAGGCAAGGTGACCCACTCTCTCTTTTCATATTTAACATATGTTTAGAAGTATTCATTATAAAATTAAAAAATGATATGAAAGAGTGTAGTATCCTAATGTATAAGCAACCAAGGCACACGCCCAACGTGAGCTGTTTGGCATATGCAGACGTTGTTATTATTTTTACGAATGCAGGTAATCAATTAATGAAATTTTTGATGAGGTTCCTGCAAACATTCAAAGAGAAAACAAGGCAAAGAATAAATAAGAACAAATGTTATTTTTTGTTAGACAGAAAAGTACCTGAAAATACAACTCAAAAGGTTAAAGAAGTTACAGAATTTACCCAAAAAAAAATGCGCACTAATGTATCTGGGGTGCCTGATCTATGAAGGAAAGCTTAAGAAAGATATGCTTGAGTATTTAGTGAAAAAAATGAGATGAAAGATAACAGACTGGAAAAAAAAATTATTAAGCATAGCGGAAAGAATCATGTTTATAATACATGTGCTACAAGGTTCGTTAGCACATATTTTAATGTCGATTCAATTACCAAAATCTATAATAAGAAAGCTAGAAAAAGAAATGACTAATTTCTTATGGGATTAAAAAAAAGGTAAAACTAAACTACATTAAAAAAATGAGAGAATTTAAGTTATCCAAGAGAGGAGGCTGATTTAGGTTTCTTTAACTTATATAATATTTATCTTAATATCTAATTGTCATAGTAATTGAACAAAGTAAATACTTGATCTCATTATATAAGAAAGCATCACATCTACAATATCTCGCAGATACTTATCATCATTGCCCTGAATTATACATCTTCATTGTATCTCGAAATAATTGCATGTTGCTTGTTTTTCTATGAGACAATCATCTCTATGAAAAATATAAAATTTTATCGTATATCATTTCTCACATATTTTCATGCCCAAGGGAAATTTGAATACTAGGTTAATTAGAACTACCCATTATCACTAAATGAGATTCTCAAGTTCTAAAAACTTTTTCGCATACCCCAATATGCAAACAGTTGCACCATTGTAAACCTGCCAATAAGAAATTATAAAATAACTAATTATAATAATTATTTATATTATATTTGATCTAATCATAATTAAATAAATAATTTTTTTATTAATCTTTTATAAGTAGCTGAGTCGACTAGAGAGGTCATATCAAAAATCAAATCAGTACTTATATCAATAAAATTATGTGTTAGTAAATAACTCAAAAAATCAATATCTAGAATAACATCAAGTATATATCACTTATGTGGCATGATAATATGAGTTTATTAATATCAAGTACATATCAATATCTACAATAGCCAAAGTTAATGTCAAAGTTGATAATATATGATAATTAAAATGAGATAACTACTTCATGGCATACAATATCTTTCGCAATTAATAAATTATGTTGGATTGTGCTACTAAAAACTCAAGTGACTATTCTATATAAACTTCCTCCTAAAAATCATAATGTAAAAATATATTTTTTATGTTTAACTAGTTTATCCTCCATTTATATGAAGCTACTAGTAAAATAAGAATTACTACCATTGTTCTAAAAGGCATGCCTAGGATTAGGAGTAGGCGAGGAGCAGATATGGCACTTCGCCTTAGCCGGGGCGAGGCTCATTCACGCGGGCGCATGAATAGAAGAAAAGACATGCACATTCCCAGAAGCGTGAAGCTCTCCACAGGCATGCCTCCATGTAGGTTGCCATTCATCGAGCTCCATAAGCTCTTGGTCAAACTCCATGGAGCTCCTCGACAAGTTCAAGGAGAGAGGCGTGGGGCAATCTACAATAGGCGAGTAGATAGGTGTAAAGGTATTTTTTGATTAGTATATTTTATTATATTTTTAAAAATATGTGTAAAATATGGTGCGTCTTACATCAAATAATCTACGCTTAAAGGGCATCTTGCATCTTAAGGCTCTAGGAGGCCTTTGTGCCTTGGTGCACCTTGCACATTTCACAACTATGATCACTACTAGGATCATCTTAACTATTAGAAAAAAAATCATCATCATAATCAACATTAAATGTCTGAGTAAACATATTCGCAATAAGTCTAGTCTTAGGATGATATACCATCTCATTTGGACAAGACTTTACAGTAAGCTTCCACCTTCAATCAATAACAAACCTCAGGGGTGGTGATACTAGTTCTCATTTCCCGTTAGATTTGAGAACATGTAATTCTTAAAACATGGCATGACACCATTTTAATTGAAAATAATACCTCAAAATGAAACTTTAATATCATAATATTATCAAGAAAAATAATTAAAAAAAAAAACAAAAAACAAAAACAATAGTATGATAAGTTATGAAATCAAGTATTTAGCACAACTCTATTGCTATTTTCACATAGCAATCAAAATGTCGGGATTAAAAGATTTTACTATAATATCATATGGCTCCTCAGTAGACTCATCTCTAATTTGAGCAGGGAATATATATCTCTCTCTCCTAATATAGCCTTATGTACTACTATATTATATGAGGCTGAAAGAATTTCTCATCTTAAAAATTTCATTCCTTTTTAAAATTAATATAATTTATACTTATTAATGGATATGATAACTTGATGAAAATGTTACCATATAGTGTATCAAAAAGTTAAAATATAGATAATGAGTAATTCTCTCTACTAATTGATGGCCCAAGCAAAGAGTAAAAATAACATGTAAAAATAATGGATTCTTAAATAATTTATTGACTCACACTCTTCAAAGTCTCATTAAAAAATAAGTTTTTCTCAAAAAAAAAATAAATTATCACTCACTAAAATCCTACTAATTTCTAGTAAAAATGATTGATACATTATTTTGATAGTAGTATATTCAAAGAATACATATCTCAAGGTTTTAGATATCAATTTATCTAATTCTAGAAAGAGAACAAAAATAAAACAAATATACTCAAAAATCTTGAAAAAGAAATTAAATATTCTATTTACAAGATGTAAGATCTAAAAATCTATATGATAAGAAAAAATAAAAAAAATATATTTTATTGATTAGATAGATTACAATGAAAGCTACATCCTTCTAAAAAAATATTTTATTGATTAGATCAAAAATAATATATTTGAGTTGTCTCAATAAAAAATATATTATTCCTTTCAATAACTCTATTCTCTTGATTGGTACCAATGTAGGAAGTCTGGTTTATAATTTCATAATTCATATCATAAATATTGAATATATCTATTATGTATTCTAATATATTATTACTTATTATTTACTTTATATTTTCATTAAATTATTTTTTTATTATTTTATAAAATATTTAAAAAATAGAAAACACATGTTTTATCAAAAAAAAGTTATACACATGCATATAATGAAGAGTCGTCACAAAAAGTGATCAAGTACCTAAAGTCATTGTTAGTGATATCTTTGCTAGATATGCATACGTCTAAGAATATCTAATTGAATATATTCTTACTCATACCAAACCAACAGTTAAGATATGAATATATAATATAATTTTCAATTTGACACACCTAACATTCTAAGATAAAAATATAATTTAAAATAAAATAAAATAAAATATTCTCAGCTTGACAATGATAGGTGAGCAAACTGACAATGCACACATAAAAGATTCAAGACACTCAAACATATAAAATGAAAAATTTATCATTGAGGAAAAGACATAATTCACCATGCTCAAATCCAAATATAATTTTAATGAAAGTCTACCAATCATGCAAACAATATAAGAAAAAAAAATAAAAAATAAAACTAAGTTGCCCAAAAAGACAACTCATTAAAAATAAACTAAGAGAATAATCAAAAATAAATATAACATGAAAAAGTAAACAAAAAACAAATTGAATATTATATTACATTCAATGACTTTGAAAGATTTATCATTGACTATAATAATATTTTTAGATAAAAAAAAAGAAGATATTAAATAAGATATGATTATTAATAATGTGAATGTTATCTTATATATCAATAATCCAAAAGTTTTAAATGTGAATACGAGTGAAGCAACCAATAAAACCTAAAGAAATAAAAAAAATTATCACCTTAAAAATAAATTTTATATACTCAGCTTTAGTAAGTATAAGTATCACAGTGGATAACCACTATGAAATCCCTTGTATAGTTCTAGTAGTCAACATGTATCTCTCAATATTATGTCAAGCTTTCAATATATAAAATGAACTGAGACTCTCTTTCATTTGTCATTGTTACAACTAATACACCACTATGAATAATTCTGATGTTCAGACATAATAATCAGAATAATTCTCAATATTATGTCATGCCCAAAATCAAGATTTTCAATCTAAAACCCTAACCTAGGGAAAAGATCACAATTCTTCCAAGTCAATCTAAACCCTAAAAATTGTGAAGTCAATTTGCCCCAATTCAAAAATTTGAGGTTTGCAAAACCAAAATCCATATTTGATAGTAATACCATATTAGATACCCTAATTAGTGATGAAGCATAATAATATGCGTTAGAGGTGACAAGTAAGCCGGGCATCCTGGGCATAACATGCACATCACAACTAAGTCGTGTCAGGCTCAGCACAACACTGCACAGTCCAGAATCCTGCCTGGACCCGAGTCATGCCGGCTAAAAGCACTGCTCGTGCCGTGCTGAACCAGGGGGACCATGCCTCATGTTGGGCTACGAACAACCTTGGTGCCTGGCCCGTTGGCACAATCCATTAGCATGAGCACCATGATCCAGGACCTCAGACCAAGAAAAAGCTCAATTCAATTGGCTCATGGCTGCCCCACCCAGTTTATTACAAAAAAAATATTAAAAAAAACATCTCATCTCACCTAGTACACGTGGCTGGTTTTTTTAATTAGTCTGTCACATAGTTGACTGAACGCATCCACGTGACACAATTAGAATTATATTAACCTAATATTAGAGTCATGAGCTAGATACGGATATCTGATATCTAACTATGTCAATAATAAGAAAAACGAAGTTATTATTAACGACAGAAACTAAGATACAAAAATTTTATTTATGAAATTCCTAATATTTTTTTTATGACACGATAAACATGTATTTATTTGTTTACCTAATATTAAAATTAATGACATATTTAGGAAGTTTAGAGATGACCCAACATTTAGTGACATGGCTGTTGAGATAAAAACTAAGTTCTTAAAGTACTAGTTCACCATTTTATCTCTTTATTATTTGGCTATCTACATGGATCCTAGGATTAAGGTAGAATAAATAAAAAATATTTTGATATATATATATCCACGTGCATGAACTAATAATATCAACTTGAATGATTCATTCATAAAAAATTGAGTTAGTTATTTACATACTATGATACTTGTATTGATAATAATTATTGTCAAGTTCTAAGTACAGACATGAACAATATATTTTGAAATGATGACTTCTCTATTTAGTTAGCAAGGACGAAATGATAAAGTAGATCATCGAATAGGAGCAAGCTGGCTTGATATTTGGATTCTGATTACTGCTCAATCCTATCATATAACAATAACAGAAACTTTGATATTTTATAATGATGGATATCATATGAGTCCACCTATCCCATAAAATCTAAGATGACAAGAAATCTACTTACTCTTCTAGTATCGAGTTTAGTATCGGAATCTATTTTTTCAATTATAATTAATGTTATTTCGGATATGAGATCAAGATTATAGCTAGATAACATTGAGGCACTAGCAAATATTAAGGATTTAAAGAATTTGAGATTGAGTATCCATGATCAGGCTAGAACAAGAACAGATAAATTACGAACAAATGATAACTCGTGGGACTTTGAGAATATTGAGTTCACCACTAGTGATACTGTCAAATGCTTGCACAATGAAGATCAATTACATACTTACACCAATTAACATTAGGATTTAGCTTGATTATGATTGATAATTGTTATGATATGTACAGTGTAATGAAGTACTTGTGTTATATTATTTTGGTTGGATTGGATTATTAATTTTTTTTTGTTATTTTTCTTTATTAAAATTTGTGTTAATAATTTTATTTTATTATGATTTATAATTTATGTGAATTATAAAATATTATCGTAACGATAACTCTAACTCAAAATGGATAACTTAATTTTTAATTTGTAAAATTAATATTTAAAAATTAGAACTATAAATTTTGAGAATATTGAGTTCACCACTAGTCGATGCTCAGGGATAGACAAAGTTAGCAACGGGCAACGGGAAGCCTCCGAGCATGACCCAGCATGACCCATCCTAAATCTTCCCAAAACCAAGTTGGGCCAGCATTAATCAAGTTATAACATGTCGTGCTAGACACTACACGACTGCCTTACTAGGTCATGCCTAGCACAACATAGTGGCCCAACTGGACCACTAAAAAATAAGTTGTGCCGACACGGCTTAGCCCGTTTGACACCTCTACTTATATACTCTAACAAAAATTAGTTTTTTGAATTGTATTGCTATAGATATTCCAATCAAGACAAGTACTAATTTCATATCTAGTATGGATCATCAATCAATTAGTTATAATACATACAATAAAATTATAATGAAATATTAATTATTTTACTATCACCAAACTAAATATGATTTATGCTTTCAATATATTTAATCATTTCTTGATTCTCCACAACAAGCTCACCTTAATACATATCTTTACATACTTAGATATGCAAAGAAATCTTATGGTCTTGGTATCTCATTTAAAGATACCTTTAACTATCCAAATATTTAGATTTCATTTAGACATCAATTTGCACAAAGTGTAAATCTATTGCATAATAATAAACTTTTCTTAGAAAATTTTATCTTCTGAAAAAATAAAACCAAATGATAATCTCGAGATCTAATGCACAACCAAAGTTCATTGTGATGTCTATAATTAGTAAAAGGTATTTTGGATTAAAACCTTCTTACGGATAATATGTTCCCACTTATTTCTCTCACTGCTTTCTATAATAACAAGGTAGCAAGATATAAAATATCAAATTCAATATTTTATAAGCGAACAAAACATATTTGAGATAAATTATTTATTTCTAAAAAAAAATACATGCCGAAATCATTATCATAACTTATATTCCTATAATATATTAGTCAAATGATATATTAACCAATGCCTTGAGAATACATCAGCTTAATACTCTATCTTCCAAGCTTAATATTTTAGATATTTATACACTAACTTGACATGAAATATTATGGATCCTTTTTTTCTTATTTTTGATATATATATATATATACAAGGAAGCACGGATACACTCATCTACTACCGTGTTCCCGTGTCAAACACGTGGACACGGCATTACAGTACGGACATGCTACAGATATGTGTCCAATACGCCACATGGCATATCGTTGACCAATCCGTATCCAATACGCCACGTGACATATCAGACAGACACGTCAGATACGTATCCAACACATAATAAAGCCTACAGACACGCCGGATATGTATCCGACGCATAATAAAGCCTACGGACACATCAAGTGACCGACTTGATGTGTCCACGTGGCATATCGGACACATATCAAGGTGACGGTGAAGGATTGTCTTCGGGATGTCGAAGCAGTAACATGGGGGGGGGGGGGGGGATTTTTAAAAAGCAACATGGGGGATGGTTCAAAGCAGTAAATAGAGGGAGTGGGGGTGTCGAAGCAGTAAATGGGAGGGTGTCGAAGATAATATAAAATGTATGATTTTAATGTATGATTATTACATATTATATATGTAATAAACAAAAAAATTACATAAAATTACGAAACTAGAGTAGTGGGGTGGGGGGTTTAAATGTATGATTTTAATGTTTAAATATATAATATGTAAGTATAATTACTTTTTAAGGATAATTTGTATTTATTTTTTTATCATGCAGTATACTAACCGTATCTATATCTTAATTTTTTAAAATTTACCATGCCCCCGTATTCTGCCGTGTCATATCCCCATGTTTGTGCTTCTTAGTATATATATATGTTTTTACATATATTTTGGTAAGAGCACTCAACTTGTGGGTTGCTCCAATCAATTTTATTTCCTATATATAAATTTGAGTTTTTTCTAGTATTCATTGATTGTATAGCAAATTTTTTATTTCTTGAGTTGTTATGTTCTTACATTTTTCAGTTCTTGTTATGAAACAACCAAAGAAAAAGATAATCATCTAAAAAATCTCTAAAGATAATGTGTACAAGCTAAGCCCTTATATAAATCAAGAATAAAAATAGATAATCATCTCAACTAAAGACAATCATTTTTCAGTGCTTACATTTTTCTTAAGTTTTTCCTAGTATTCATCAATTATATAGCAAGAGGCTGGTCGGATTAGGACCACTCATGGGTTGAGTGCTTGCATACATAAATCAAGAAAAAAAATAGAAAAAAAAAACAACAAAATGTAAACTACAACAATCACTCACACCTGATGGATAGTGATTTAGAACATCAAACTTAGACAAAAAAAAAATAATTTGAGACATTTTTAAAGCCTTGATGAATATGTTCGTTAGTTGCATTTCTATCTGAAGTTAGGTGGTAGTAATGATCTTATCATGTATCTATTGTCCACCTATATCTATTTCCTCCATTTTTCACCAGATTGAAGATTATATGACTTGATTCATAATTATCACAATAAAATATAATGAGAAAAAATAATACATATTTTCCACAAATAGGTGTCAAATCAAAAGTATCTCGAAAATAAATATCATCATCATCCTAAATTATGCATTTGCAGTGAATTTCGAAACAACCGACTACCTCACTTTTCTTGGTAATAAGATTATTTCTTAGAAAAGTATAAAGATATGTCGGAATCTCTTCTTGATGCAAGTTAATACCTAATTGAAATATGAATACCAAACTAATTATAAATATTTGTAATCACTGAAAGATATCTAAAGCCTTAATAATTTCTTCACATATTTCAATATACACAGAAACACGTCTAGACAAATCTACAAAAAATAATCTAAGAAATAAATTACTACATTTATTTCATAAGCTAAGTTTAATTTGATAATAGTTAGATATTAATTTTTTCTATAATTTTTTTTATAAATAATTGAGTCAAGGAGAAGTAATATTGAATAAAAAATCTATACTTAAATTAATAAAAATATTTTTTGAAGCACAACCTAAGAGACCAACTATTGTAAGAATATCATTCATACACCTCCTTTATACCAAGATAATTCTTGCAAGAATATCAATCAATAGGAGGGTCTGGATAGTTCATATATCAAATATTACTAATATCACTCAAAGAATCCTACGATAGCAGGTCATATATATTTTTAAATTAATGAACTAGTTTAGGAGGTTCTATAAATTTATGCAAAAAACTCATACTAACAATTATATTTTTTTTTCTTTTTCTTGTGAACTCGTAGTTGTAATAAAAATGATCACTAAATCTGAAATAAATTCAAATTCAATGATATTACAGCAAAGCTAAATTTTCCTATCAGTTAAAATATCATATTTTTTGATATTTTATTTTTGTTTGACATGTCATCTTGTGCATCAAGTCTCACCACAAGTTTTATAATAATATAATTTTGTACAGTATCTACATTGTATTAAATTTTATTCGACTCTAATTAATTTTTAAAATATATTAAAGTTTGTTCATGCTATAAAAATTAATCTATTAAACTTTGGGTTTTTAGATGTATGTGAAAACATCAACTAAAAGACAAACTAGTTTCAGAACTTTTGTTTTGATTGTCATTTTATTTTTATTTGAATTAATTAAATAAAGATATAAGAAATTAGAAGTAGAAAAAATTTTATTTTAATAAGTATTGTATCTTATATACTCCATAAATTTAACTATTTTATATAAAATTAAAATAATAAATAATAGTATATGTATGCTTTAAAAAATCAAACAAAACCTACCAGCAAAGAAATTTTGAAATTTCATTGTATGTCAGACCAAAAATTATCACCAATTACAATTATATTATGTAGGAAAAAAAACTAAAAGAAAAACTTGAGAGTCAAAGAAAATCAAGAGACAAGATTATACATTAACCAAAAAATATGAATGTTATACTTAAAGAAAATTTTAAATTTAATTATTATTTTTTTTTTTGGTGCTGTTAGCTGGATAAAATCCACCAGCCATAGGATTCTATCCAATATTTGGAGATATGCAACGAACAGTGCCAGAATGACATAGCTTCCTTTTCAAAAAAAAAAGTTAGCGACCTATCACATGAAACACGCACTCATGACATGTTGGCTGTCGAATCAGGCATTATCACCAATTACAATTATTTAAAATTTTATACACGTTTATACTATGTAGAAAAGAAAACTAAAAGAGAAACTTGAGAATCAAAAAAAATTAAAAAAATAAAGAGACTATCTTCTAATGAAAAAATATGAATGTTATACTTATTTTTAAAAAATTTTAAATTTAATAATTATTTTTTTTTGTTACTATTGATTGGATAAAATCCACCAACCATTGGATTCTTTCCAATCTTTGGAGATATGAAACCAACAGTGCCGAAATTCCATAGCTGACTTTTCAAAAAAAAGCTAGTAACCTATCACGCACAACACACACTCATGACATGTTGCACGTCACTAGAAGAACGACTAGATTAGCCATTGTGAGGGAAACAATGGGTGGTCTACATTTTTTTAATTGACTTATGGGTTAGGCAGCCCGTACTGACTCATTGTTATTTAAAAAGTTATCCAACGGATAAAACCATGCTTCACAAATTAATTTAACATCGCTAATAAAATAGTTACCAACTGCCTGACAATTACCATAGAATTAGTTTTGCACTGGTTTTAGCTAGAAATGAACCATGGAGTGAAATGAATTAAAGGTGTAAAATTGACCAAACGGACCTAGCACGACACATGGCACGGCTGATGCCATGTTGGGCCGGGGCTAATGATGCCTCGATTAGAGCTAGGCACAGCACGCTTGCCTTGCCCATTGGCACGGTCCACTGGCAAGGTAACCCGAGACTAGGCATGGGTCATAAGTCACGGGTCAGACACACCATGGCCAGGTTTTTAAAATAAAACTATCTTGCCCCACCAGCTCTCCAGTTGTGTTGTTGCTGCCTAATTCCCGTTACATTTTAACATAACATGTGCCTACATGGAAAACGATTGGTCATGCCTATCACTTTCCAATTTGTATTATAAAAAATAAAAGATTTTATTTGTAGCCGTCGGATTTCATTTAAATAGCTAAAATCAGAAATCCGACGGCTGTCATACTTCTTCTCATTAATATTTTAAAAAAAATAAATAAATATATTTAGTTATTTAATATAAAAACTTTTTATAAATATAAAATTAAAATATCTTGATTTTTATCAAATTTATTCTCTTATTTCTTCTCTCTTATTTTCTGTCGTGCACTTTGATTTGCTAGTAAACTATGATTATGGATTACTGCTAAAATTGATTTACAAGGTTACGATACTGAATATATTTATTTTTTATTTATTATCTTGTGAGTTATAACTTTGTTTTTCATGTTACAACTTACAAGTAAAAAATTTTTAAAAATTAAAATTATTAGATTTTTAAAAATTAAAAATATAAAATTAAATAAAACAATAATAATAAGTAACTTTGATGATGGTGAATTTGATATGGATATGAATAATAACGACAACTGGACCAGAAGATCCGAGATCGAAACTAAATTTTTTCTAATGATTTTGACTTATTTTCCTAAAATCCTAAAACTATGTGAATTTCAGTAATATGAGTTCGTTTTAACATAATAAAAAATAAAAATATTAGATATATCAAAGAAAAATCAGCATGGTATATATATTATAAAAATATATATACATGTAAAAATATATATACACTGACCATCTTAAATGATATGTCGATCTATGAACCAAGAAGTCTGGTACATTAGATCACGGGAAAACACAATTGAGTGGAAAGACCTTTACGGTCGAATCAAGTTCAACTTGAGTAACTATAACCCCATTCATTTACTAAAATAACTTTTTTGGGAGAGAGGGAGTAGTCAAATTGATTATAATCATGTGTATTCTGATTAAATTTTCAAAGAATCATACCATAATCAATATTATGTAGACCTACTTCCAACTAATTTATTATAGAATTCAAATGTCTAATAATATGAATGGCATAATAAAATATTATAAATTCAAAAATAATTAATAATTAATAAATTTAAAAAATATAATTAAGTGATATCTATGATATCTGACATATAAATTAATCACGATAATACATCATTCACATACTTCACCACCGACAATGTAAAATCAAAATGAAAATTTAATAAAAAAATTTTAAATTTTTCTGAGTTCACAATTCTCATAATAAATTTGTCATATATGAGTGTATGATGAGGATATTTGAGCAATATGACATTAAAAATAAAATATTTAGTATTATACTCGATAATATTTTGAATAGCAAAGTTGTCATTAATATGTTTATCAAAACTATTAGAGGTGAGTCATTAGATAAAATTTTTCATGTTTGATATGTGTCATGTGATTAGCCTCATGATGTGAGAGGAAAATAAAGTTATTTCACCAACATTAAAAAAATAAAAAATTCACTAAAATACCTTAAACCCTAATAAACAACAAGAATTTAATAGTCAATGTTTATCAGCGAATCTAAAAAAAATCAAATGAATATAAGATACCATTGAAATTATACTTATCCAAAATTAGAATCATATATTTGCTACAAATATATAATATTCAACTATGTCAATAATAAAAATAATTAACTTATTATTGATGATTCAAATTAGAATACAAAAATCTAATTTATAAAATTCTTGAAGATTTTTTATGATACGACAAATATTATTTTGTCTATGTACACTTCCACCACTTGAATTACACTTAGGTGCAAGTGTTATATTAGTATTATGTTTAGCAAATATAGAGAATACCCTACATTTAATATCATAGTTATTAAGATAGAAATCAAATATTTATAATACTAATCTTTTATTCTAACTCTATATTACTTGGCTACCAGTATGGATTTTAGAATTAAAGTGAAAGCAATAAAAAATATATTAGGATACATATCCACTTACATAAATCAAACAGACTAACCTAAATATTTTATTTATGAAAAATTAACTAACATATTTATATATTATGATATTAAATATGATAATTATCACGAGACTGAGCATGAACATGAATACCATATTCATAAATATTTTTTTCACTTAGTTAGCTAGAGGCTAACAACGTGATGGTCTATTAAATATGAGTAAGTTATCTCGGTACTTGGATACTATTTATTATTTTATCATATCACATTATGATAATAAGAATTTAAATATTTTGAGTTGATAAAAATTATACGAATTCGCTTATCTCATATTATAAGAGATGACATATAATCTATTGACTTCTCTAGTATGTAGCATAGTATCAGAATCTATGTTTTCTATTATAAGAAATATTATTTCAAATAAAAAATCAAAAATACAACCAAATATCATAGAGACACCTATATACTTGATGGATTAACAAAATTCAAGATTAAATATTTAGGATAAAATAAAAGAATTGCTAATAGATTATAATTCATGAAAAATCAAGGATATTGAGGTCACCACTAATACTACCTTCAAAATCATATATAATGATAATGATCTACATCTGTAATACCATACTTAAAACAAAAAATAATAACTCATTCAAATGATATTTTTTTATTATGTATCATGTTTATGATATTTGATAATGCATATTTTATTTATTTCTAATTCATCATATATTATGTATCATGTTTTAATTTTTGGATTATATTTTTTTATATGATATTTTAATTTTTGAGTTGGGGCAAATATAGAGTATTTTTTAATTATTAATTTGATTTTAATTCATTGAAATTTCTAATGTAAAATACTTTTTTATTATATTATTTTAAAATATAAATATAATATTTCTAATAAATAAAAATATAAAATTTCAAAAAATTTTAACTAGACTAGACATTCAAGCTGCCCATAACCAGCATAACCCAGCACAGAAGTGCCCAGCTATTGGCCAAATGGGTCATGTCGGACCAAGAGTTTGGATACTAGTGTCGTGCCAAGCACAACACGATGGACCTACTGAGCTACATAAAAATAGATCATGCCAGTATGACAATGCTCGTTTGATATCTCTAGACTAGATCAATGGACTAGTTCATGAACCATTGCCTAAACAGGCTGGCCCTAACCCACAGGCTGAACCACTAGTCACTCACCAATGAAGTTAAAAGCCATGTACAACCACATTCCACACCTTGGAGTAAAAAAAAAAATTTTCCTTTGGCAACCAACCAATCATCAGTGACCAGTAGTTTCACTTGACCAAAGTAGAACCAATCCGCCTCCAGGACTGTCTATATCCATTCATGCCTGATCATGATTCAGAAGACCATGGGCCCATAACCGGGAATCCCAAGAAGGTTCTAGTCTGTGGTCAGCACCATATTACCATCAACTTTGGGCTTTAAAGTAATTCCATACATAAAAAACAATGGCAGCAGTGATTAGGATTTGTGTGAGTACAGGAGTAATGACAACAGCATGGTGGATGGCAGTGGCAAGGATCATGTCAATGTTCAACTGACACTTCTCTGAACATATGTTGGTTATAAAAATAGAATCACATTATGCCCAGCCAAACATTATTCATTACACATAAAACAGAGCATACATGTGGGTATGTCAGTGGTATTGATGATGTGCAAATTTTGAATAAACATATTACAGGTGCCATCTAAAAAAAGGCATCATATAACAGCACACTACAAACCAATATTATAGAAAATAATACACAAAAAACATTACATAATTTCAACTTAACAATCCCAATAATAATAGAAGAAAAACTCTATGAATACAAAAGATAAATAAAATTTATCAATTGAAATAAAAAATACTCCAGGTATCTCATAGGCTGGCTATCACCATCACAAAATATAGAAACAAAAAAATAAAATAAAATAACAACATACTCTATCAAAATATATGTATGAATATTTACAATATCAAACTTGAGGAAATAGAAAATTAAAATTTTATAATGATCTCTATAAATATATAGGTTGGTTGATTTATAGTATGAATATAGATGATAACAAGAATCTTAACATAAATCTTTTTTCTAAGAAAAAAATAATCAATACCAATCTCTATAAAACTCATTGTATGATTATCATAATTAAAAATAATGAGAGAAATAAGTAGATACTAAGAAAAGTAGATAACAATTTGCTCAAAAAGATATAAAACCAAAAATATCACAGAAGTAAATATGAGAATCATTCTAAATTCTATTTCTGCACTAAATATTAAGATCATCATCTACCATTTATTTTTCAAGGTGTTTCAATTTGTTTATTGATTAATTATCTTCAATTTTTATGAGAGCACTCAACCTATGTGCTATCTTTATATTTTTTATATTTTCTATTTATAAGCTTTCGATTTTACTTGCTGTTGCATTGAGAGTTATTATATTTTTATTTTTCTTCCATGAGTTTTGTTTCCACATGATATCAGAGCAAATCTTATACAAAAGACCAAGTTAAATATTGCATACCCAATAATTTTTGAAAGGATGCCATTGACTAGCATAATATTCAATGAACAGACAGATAAAATAAAGAAAAATAATAATTCTCAATGATATAAATATTTGCTCTTGTATTAATAATTATCAATAATATAAATATTTTGCTCTTATATTAATAATAAAGAAGTCTAAAATAAATAAATGAGTAACAAAATAATAAATACCTAAAGAATAGGAAGTGTATATTAATATCTTAGAAAAAAATTTTATATATTTATTTCTAGTAAATATCACGATGGATTAGCTTTGTGAAAAAATGCATAGATGAATTTGATAATTAATCTATATGTCTCAATACTCAATAGTGTTCTTGACCCCCTAACTGAAAAATAAATAATATCACTATTTAATATGCTTTTTTTCCTGTAATATGTGCATTATAAGAAAAATCTCTTACATTTACAAGAATCTCCTACATCTATATACTAGTAGAATATTACTACTCTCTTAATTGACACAAACACTAAATTAGTGTCACGCACAAATGAGCTTAACACCAACAAATAGTTTAATATCACTCACAAATAATGCAAAAAATTTGGCCCCTCTTTTTTGTGTAGCATCTTTGCATGTTTATTGTGCCCACCTATTACACATAGTATGCATAATTGTGCACAAAATTTTCTACACACAACTATATGCAGAATTTTCTGCGCACATCTGTGTGCAGAATTTTCTAAACACGATGGGCAAAAATGGCATACTTAGGGTTTGGTATGCCTTGTTCTTCACTGTGCATAGGATGCAGTGGGCATGCACCAAAGGGAGGTAAGGACAGAGAAATTTAAGCCACGCCACATACTATAACATAAAAAACAAAGTTCACCACATAGCATGCACCTTACACATGTATTGTGTGCATAATACACACATGCACAATGTTCTCTCTCTCTAGAAATCCTAGGATTCACCCTCGCTAGGATTTTGGTTCTGATATCATGTTGAAACTAAGCCAATAAAATATAAAATACAAAAATCACTTAATGAAAAATTCAAAAAAAATGTGTACAAGAGAGGCTATTATATAATGAGCTTGACAGATTAGAATAGCTCACAAGTTATGCACTCCCATCATAATATAAAAATAAAGAAAAAAAATTAAACCACAACACAGAAAAATTTGTTGTTATACTTTCACCAATAAGAAAATATTAACTACTCAAATATTTTCCCACCGCTGACTAAGTTAATAACCATCAAAATTGTACTTGAGTTTATAGCAAAGAAAGACTTGTATTTAAATAAACAAATATTAAAATTACATTTCTTCATGACAATCTAAATGAAGAAATTGGATCTTAGAATTATATTTATTTATAATGATCTAGATGAAGAAATCAACATGATACACCCATTAGATTTTGAAATACAATGAAATGAGAGAAAAAATATGCTAAGTCCATAAGAGTTTGTATGATATTAGACAAACATCCAAATAGTGATACAAAACGCATGATAATTTTATATGTAGCAATTATTTCTTGATATGTCAAGTTGATTATTGCTAAAGGGAGAATTTCAATGAGTCTTATATTATTCTATTGTTCTATGTTATGACATGTTGATTTCAAGTGCATATAAAGAAGATTAATAATTTAAAAAGGTCAATATTAAATATCTTGTCATGAAGAATTTGAGTGCCATCAAATATATCTTTCAAATGAAAATCACTCAACTATAATGTATTAAAGTTGTATCGAGAGAAATATGTAAAAAACAATATGACACGAACAATATAAAACTAATGAGTACTCCACTGGTCAATCATTCCAAGTTATTGAAAAAATAGTCATTTACTATAGAGCAAAAACATGTTCACATGGCTAATATACCTTATGTTTCAGTAATAAGCAGTCTTACGTATGTTATGATTAATATCAGACTAAATATTACACAAGCAATGAAAGTTATAAGAAGATACATGAGCAATCCACACAAACAATATTAGAAAGTAGTAAAGTAGGCTCTTAGACACCTAAAAGAAACTGCAAATTTAGAATTGTGTTATGAAAAGTCAAACATTGAATTACATGACTTTTTAGATGCTGACATGGTTAGAGATGTTGAGAGAAGAAAGAGTAGTATCGGATATGTTTACATATCTGGTGGCACTATAATTAGTTGGGTCTCAATGTTACAAAAAATAATTACTCCTTTAAGCATCGAGACAGAGTTTGTCATCATAATTGAAGCTAGTAAAATTATGATTTAGTTGCAGTCTTTCTTAGAAAAAATTAATCATAAGAAAATAGAATATTACATAATGATAGTCTAAGTGCTATTCATTTCGGAAAAAAAAATATTGTTTCATTCCAAAAAAAAATGCACATACAAGTACGGTATAATTTTGAAGCTTAAAAAAATTTGTAATTTAAAATCTAGTAGGCATAATGATCAAGATGGTTATGTTCATCTTCGGTTAATTTGCTATTATAGAAAAATAAGGAAGAACTACTACATTTATTAAGGTGTGAAGCCAAGTTAAAATTTGTCTGCAAGAAAGATTTTTTAAAAATAATGGGGGTGGCAGTCCCATTATTGAGAGTTGCATTTGAGCTTAATAGTCAAGTGACTATTAAGCTCAAATGCAACTCTCAATGTAACTGCATCAAAGGAGACAGGAATCAGTTATACCAATTGTTTACCATATTCTCCTTTTACCAGCAATTTTGTGCAACATTCAAATCCACGGAAAAAAAACACAACTAAGAGCTAACAAAATGGTTAAAAATAAAACTTCTTCGTGATCAGCTGAATAAAACATACATTTAGCCAATTCATCAGCAAACAAAACGTGAGTATCTGGTGTAATTCGATGCAAAAAATCAACATATTCTGCAGAATGAAACTGGGCAAGCTCAATAGGATACGCCTTATGGGGTCGCTGCATTTAACAAAAAATCAAGAGTAGCCCCCTTTTGCAGAAAAAATGACAATAATAAAATTCAATTTTTGGCAACTAACATAGATTTCCATCCTTTTATGGAGATCATACGAGAGCACCAGATGATGTGTCATGCACAGCCTATGCGGTTTCATGGGATGGTTAGCCCCAAAGTAAATATTACCCACATCCCCTGCAATAAAAATTCCATTGTAAAAAACACAAATAAAGCAAAGATAATAGTTGAGACATAAATTTGTTGCTTTTTTTTAATTACTATATCTCATGTTATACTTATATTTCATGTGCATTTAACTGTTGGACTATTGTTGGGCAGGAGTACCAATGAATTTATTTGTTGCATTCATCGTCTATATCTCATTTTAAAGATACTTAGATACACAAATGCAATTGGTGTGTGTGTGTGTGTGTGCTGCTAAGAAATTTACATTCATTTCATTTTGTTAAAAATTTATGTTTATTTTTATATTTTTCCAACTTGTACTTGATATAATTCAGCATGTACTTTGTTGAAAAAAATTAATTAATTATAACAGAAGATGAGCAATGTTTTCATATAGAAATTATATAGTCACAAATCCATAAGAAAAGAATTGATTAATTATAGCAGACAACAGCCATTGTAGCATTAGTAAAGTGATTCTCATTGACTGATGATGACTATCAGTACCAACAATGAGAAGTCATGCTATTTACATCATAAAAAGAAAACACACCTCACTATCACAATATCTTTGTCTAGGTGTTAAAAATATCCAACACACTTATCCAACAGAAAAATCTCATAATAGACAACGATGCACTTCTATTGTGTTATTCATTTTGACCTAGTTTCTATTAGAATCAATTTGATTCAACTGGCTAAGGTCAATTTAAATAAGTTGGCAGTAAATTATTGGTGCTGCTTTTTGTTGAAAAAATTAGTGGACATTGGTTTCACACATTTTGCCTGTGATATTTGTTTTCTAATGTATTTTTGCATTTTTACTAATTTAGCAGAAAATATTGTTAAAGAAAATAAAATTAATACATTCATCAAAAAAAAAACAAAAACAAAAGTTAAAAGTCATGTATATTGTATATTTATACATGAGTTAAAAGTCATGTATAAATGGCTAGGGTTGAATAAGCCCACATATTGGATGCTCTCAAGCTAGTGCATACATATCACAAAAACCTAACTTAGAGAAAATAAAATAAATATGTATAAATCTTCTAGACACATTCATGAAGATATTTATAAACTAATCAATACCAAACACATAATTATCGGCCTCAACTAATAAGCTCAATTTTTTCTAAAAAATAACTAATCTACTAAAGCTCACTAATAATTGATATCATAATTTTGTATTATATATCTATACTTGATCTAGAAATAATAATATATCACTTTTTCAATACACAAAATTATCTCAAAAAATAATACAAAATCTGATTGTTAATCTATTTTATATGATCATTGGAACCTAGCTAAAACTTGGGTAGGCCTTCACTCGACTATATTCATAATCTCTAAAAAAAGCTCAAATCCTAGACCTTTTTTTACATATATAAGAATCCAAAGACTACATTCATATATATATATATATATATAATATCTAAAAATCTGCCTAAAAGAATATATGAAACAATCAATTATACTAATAATATACATGATATCTTATCAAGTAATTATTAGATAACTAAGTGTTAATATAATTCTCTTATATCTAAAAAATCAATACAAATATTAGTATTCATGGATAAGAATACACTTGGATCAAGCAATAAGAAGATAGTGCATATCCCAACATTTAAAGCTCATAAAATATTTAGTACATATATTTTCTAAAAAATAGAAATCATATCACATGAATAAACAACCTCAATACTCAAAAAAACATGACTCCCCAAATCATTCGTCTTAAACTTAGTTCACAAAAAATAATTTCAGTTGGTATATAAATAATTGATTATCGGTAAAAAGAATATCATTAACATATATTATAAATAATAAATATTACATATTGCCCACTTGATCCACATAGATAATAAATATAAGCTAATAATCTTTTAAGATCAAAATTAGTAACTATAAAAAAGAATAGATAAACCATGCCCTAGGTTAATAAAAACTAATGGTTGTTGCATGAATACATTATTTTGAAGCTAAAAATAAAAATAAGCCAATACATACACTTACATCTTACGACAAGTTTACCTAGAGAATTTATAAATCTTACATTATTAAAAGTGATTAAACTTTATTCATCCAACAAAATCTATTGAAATCCCGAATGACTAAGTATCTCTCATATAATAGTAAGATTTAGTAATTATTAAGGGAAGGCCAGCACTAGAATATATAGTATTAAAGTTAAAATAAAAAAATATTTATGATGATAGATATTGAATAGAACATATATTTGATTCTTTTCATAAAATATTCTAAGTACAAGTTTAACACTATAAACTAGATCAGAAACATACCAGATGCCTCAATTGAGGAATGCTGTAGATATATTTGTCTAGTACACACTTTTAGATTAGAATCATCAAGTAATGCAACCTTAATCTCCTCATTGATAGCCTCACATCTCATACCTTGTGGATTACTCTTACCAAAAGTCTCTTTCTCACTTACGCCATCATGAGCCTCAACAAAACAAAGATGCAATAAGGCACCAAAAAATATCCCATCACTCTCCTAAAGTCTAATCATATTGGTAGAATTAAGTGCATGAACAGATTCAATTGTCACTCTATAAAGGTTAACAACTGAATTTAGTAAAAATTATATCATTATATTTTCTAAAGATGTGTCTTCTTAGATCAAGCTCTTGAAAATAACATATCATCAAATAACATTACATTCACACTCATAATAATCCTAATTGTCTCTGATGAGCAATATTATAATCATTCTTAGTACTAGAGTACCCAATGAATGAATATTTGATTGCAGATATGATCATTTTTTCTCTATCAAGAGAAAGATAATGAACAAAATAAATAAACTCAAAAATCTTGAATAAAAGATAAAAACAATTTTATTTCTGGATATATAAACTGATATAAGATAATATTTGAAAAAATATGCAAAAATATTTAGTTAATTAAAAAATTAACAATTAGAGTTATTTTTTCTTACAAACATTTAGAAATACTTTCACATAGTCAAAGTGTCCTAGATATTGTAATTAAATATTTATTATTTCTTTTAATTATTTTATTATATATAAAAGTATTAGTATATAATATTTGATATATCATCTCAAGATCATCAAAAAAACTAGAACACTAATATAAAGAATATTTTTAAATATTATTTTTATATATTTTAATATTATATTCAAACTGTATATTCATTATTTTTAATAAATAACCAAAAACAACCAAACATCCAATAAAACCTCAAATAAAAATAGTACACAAGTGACAGTCTTATATAATAACTAAATTGATTAAGGTAGCATGCATGTTGGAGGCTCTCAACAATTTTTGTTAATAATTAAAATACAAAAAAAATAAAATAAATACTCAAGATAAAATATTTTACAACTAATTTCCTGATATAAAGAATGTAAATGATTAGAGCATATCACATATTATGTGTTCTCATCAAAAGCATCAAAATAAAAAAAAAAGACAAATAAAAACTCAACATCTCTCATCAAGCTAATGCATACAAGTCAATAACACTTAACTTTTAAAAAATATATATAAGTTGTAACATCATCAAAACATTCCGAAAGATATTTATTGGCTACTATATTATTTTATTATATGATATAATATCGATCCCATCCTAAAATTTTTCCTTGCAAAAGAAGTAGTTTATCTCAATGCATTTCATTCGCTCATAAATATTGGATTAAAAGTTATATACCTCTTTATCTGACTATCACAATAAATGGTAATGAGAGAAGATTATACATACTCAATCTTTTCAAACAAATATAGTATTCAAAGTATATTATAAGTAGCTGTCACAATCCCTAAGAACTTTACTTCTATATTAGATCTCGCAATAATTAATTACTTATTACTTTTCCAATATATAATATTACCTTCAAGAAAATATAAAATCGTATCGTACATCTTATCTCAATGTATGTTGGTGTCCAACTTGAATATGAATACCCACAACAGCATGTGCCCATGAATCCAAGAATAGATCCCAAGTTTTGAAAATTTTATCACATACCTCAATATGAGAAAAGTTATGTTGAGCTAAACTTGTCAAGGAGAATTAAAAAAAAATCTATTTATACTTACTACATTGTTATATATAGTCTTATCATTATCAGATTGTTAATCTTTACTATGTTTTTTTTATAAATAGTAAAGCTAATTAGAGGTATCATATCAAAAAAAATGAGTACCTGACCTAAATTAATAGAAATATATCCTAGGGCATGAACTCAAAAGATTAATATATATAAGAGTATCAAGTACATATATACTTTATAATAATATGAAACCACTCATAGAATTAATTACTTCTAAACCAAAAAAATATTTGAGCCTCTCAAGATCATTCATCTGAAACTATGTCTTAAGGTACTAAAGCTAGATGATTTTCAACTTATCATCTTTATTAATCAGGATATTATCTATATAAATAATCATCAAAAATATCCTGCAATTAAAACTCTTTCAGAAGAAAAAAAAATCAATAACATACATATTTAGACCAGACAAAGTGATTATCATTGAAAAACTCAATAACCACACTCTGATAACCGCTTAAGATAGTATGCTGCCTTCTACAATCTACAAATCACATCTAACTGTATTGCTCAAAATCATAATAGTTACTTCATATATATTTCATTCTCAAGATCTTCATAAAAATATGAATTGCTCGTGTCTAACTAGTATATCCTCCAAATATGAGATACTGCAAAAGGGATAAGAATATGTCCTGAGGTGATCTTGGCTAGTAAAGAATAAATATCCTGATAGCCCATATTAAATGTCTAAGTGTATCCACTCGCTACAAGTCTCATCTTAAGGCAATCTAACTTTTTTTTAAACATCTTCAAAATAAACACTCACTTTCAATCAAAACAAAGCATCCTAAAGGTTGTCATACTAGTTCCCAACTCACATTAGAGCGTGTTGTATATAGTTTGATTTGATATACTATTTTGTATAACCAAAATATTTTTTGTTTTAATATTTTTAATATTGGTACAAGAAAAAAATTACTAAGATATTGAGAATGCAGCAATAACACAATAACAGGAATCCCACTGACTGATTAGTGAGCCGGATAAATTTTTGGAGCATAACCTGACTCATCCAAGTGATTCGACCCACTTTGTTTATTAATACCGTTAAACTACTAATATAAATATTTTTTTTCTGAGCGACTGTTCTCTCGTCTCTCTCTCTCTCCTCTGCGTGATTTTTTTGACTATTACTCATAAACTGTAAGAACATTTTGATTATAATTTATAAACGCATAAATATTTTTCTGGTAGATGTAGCTAGTCGTACTAAATGACTAATGAACTACGTTATTTTATGTGTTTCTGCTGTGATTTGTTTTCTGTCATGATTTTAGATCATGATTTGATATATATATATATATATATATATATATACACTGTGATTGTGGATATATCATTTACTATTTTCTTCTTCTGAATTTATAAAATTATAACTAGTTGGAAGCAGAATTACTAATAAAGTGGAGAGCATGCATTTATATCATGATCTAACATCATCCTAAATAAGATTATACCTTATAAGAAGACTTGAATATGTTTGTATCATAAAAAGAAAATAAAAGGAATCAAAAAAAAAAGGATGAAAGTGCAATAAACCCTATAAAATTGAATGTTAAGTATAATTTTTCTATCCTTTCCTAAGTGCGATCAAAAAGTCAAAATCAAAGATAATGGCTACAGGATTGTCTAACTCCTCAATAGGCTTATCTATGATTTGATAAGGCTTAGCATATTTCTCTCTCCTAGTATAGACTGTCCTAAGAGTTCGAGTTCCTAGTAAACAACTCAATATAAGTATATCCTAGTGTTTACTCATGTACTATAACATCAATTGGGTCTGAATGAGATTTCTCTACTCAAGAATTCCACTCTCTCCAGGCTCAGGATAATTTAAATTTGTTAGGAAATAGTACAACTCTATGAAAGTAACATCATATTGAATACCAACATTATCAAATATAATCAATATATAAAATTTTCTACTAACAAGTGGTATGGGAAGGGTTATAGATGAAAGAGGAAGATTAATAGATACAAGTATAATATTTACATTCATACTCTTCCTATGCTCGTTAAAGAACAAAATGATTTTTTTTCATATTTTTAAAAAATTACAATTTTGTGGTACAATATATGAATCATTGCTATCTTAGAGAGAAATTTATGTACTCTTCTCTAGTAAGTGTCATGGTGAATAGAATTTAAGATCCCCTAAACGGCTCTAACAGTCAATATGTCTTTCTTATTACTGCGTAATGCTCTCAATTTCCTCTTCGAAAATAATATCTAACAATTATTTTTATTGTAACCTATTCTCAGACTGTAAGGACAACAGATTGGGACTCTTATCCATATATCTTTGTTATAATAATTTATATCTTACCACAAAATTATGATTATTCAAAAATACAAAAAAAAATCATTGCACTCAATTCCTTCTTTTTTTACAAAATTGTTGAAACCCTAATAAGGGTTTCTGCCCAAAAACATTGCCATATACCAGCATCAGTCATCATGTTTAGTCATCAGTCACCATACCCCCTTTAGGGTTTGCTGTTAAAAAACCATCATGCTTAATGCACCACCAAAACATGCCTTTCGAGCAATGTTCATGTGCTTGCTTCTCTTACTATGCATGTTGTCAGAGGCCTACTTATTCATGCTTCGATGCAGCAAGTGAGGCGACCTCACAGTCAACATTATATTGGATCCAATCTACCATGTTAAACTTCATGTTTCTATGTTGATTAGTTTTGACTGCCCTTAACTCATCAGAGAAGTGACTTTAATTCTCAACCAATTTATGCAAGGTAAGCCTATACATTTCTTCATCATCAAATCTCAAACTAGCGACATGCACCCCAAGGCCCAAACTTAACAGGATCAGCATGCCAGAATTTCAAAAAAACATCACCTTTAATATACTTGCACTCCCATATTGAAACACTCACAAATTTCTATTCAAGTCTGTCAATATGCTTGATATTCAATAAAGTAATCAACTATGAACACACATGATGGGCCCGTAACATTCTCCTCCACCCAATATATTACAAAACCTCGTGCATTACATCTTTCATTGATCTCCACCTTCAAAGACTGATGCTCAGGATTGGCTTTAAACTATTAATATCCCCACAGATACTTTGGGCCAAAGATGACATCTCTCATCAATAACGTAACTTCCTAGGGCCATGAAAGAAGTCCTCACTCACTTCCACCCCGAAAAGAAAAAATATGGCAAACCTTCTACCCCTCGTAGGAAAGCACCCTTTATGCACTACTAGACAACAATTAGCATCTTTTCATTCTAGAGAAACATAAGTCCTCTTATTGCATCTTCACACAAGGCTTCATCAGTTACTATACATTTCAAGTCCTCTTGTTGGCAATCTTTTGTACCCGCTATGATACCATTTGCTATAGGCCTACTCATTTACACGACGATGCAGCTCGTGCAGCAGCCTCACAATCAATACTATTGTGAGACAGAGCTGTCATGTTATACTTCATGTCTCTATGCATAACTCCTAACTCCCCAAACTTAACAGAGTCAACATGTCTAAACTCCAAAGAAATATCACTTTTAATACATTTATAATCTCATGTTGAAACACTCTCACACTTAAACACGAACTCGTTAGTATGTTTAATATTTAATAAAGTATTCAACTAAGATCACGAATACACATGATGAGTCCATTACATTGCGATGCAGCCCGTGCGGTGGCCTCACAATCAATACTATTGTGCAACCCAGTCTTTCATGTCACACTTCATACCTCTATACTCACTAATTTTACCCTGCTCTTAGCTCATCAGAAAAGTGACTCCATCTCATAGTTATTTAAGGTGCGAGGCACACTGAGGCACAAAAGCCTTTTGAGGCCTTAAGACGCAAGGTGCACTTGAGGCACGGGTTTTTTTATTTGAGGCGCACTCAGCCTAATACACATAAAAATTATACATTTTACTAAATATAGTCTTTAATTTTCATATAATAATAAACTAAAGAACATCAAAGATAAAAATCAAATATTAATAGTGCTCCCATCATCCAAACATTTAAAATTTCAAAACAAAATAACAAATATTCAAAGTTCTAAAACAAAATAAACACTCATGTATCTACATCTAAATCTAAATCAAGAAAGTCTTCATCAATATCATCTCATCATCAATCTTCTACTCTCCCTCTTCTTCATCTTCTTCTCCCGATGAATAAATCATCTCTTCATCTTCATCAATCAAAGCAAGACTATGAGTATGTTTAGAACTAGATGGTTTTGACTTTAGTTTTGGTGTTGGTGCTTGTCTTTTGCTTGGTTTAGCACGGAGAACACGGACACGGGGATACAACACGGCAGGATACAGGGACACAGCAAATTCTAAAAAATTAGGATACGAATACGACTAGAATACGTCATGATAAAAAAAAATAAAATTAAAAATAAAAATTATTTTCTTTATAAATATTAGGTATTTATAAAATAAATTAAATTAAATTAAAATATTTTAGTTTATAAAATAAATAAATATATTTTCATTTTATAAAATAAAAATATTTTATTTTATTTTATAAGATAATATTTATAATTATTTTATTTTATAAAATAATATTTTAAAATTATCTTATATTATATAAAAATATATTTTTTTATTTTATAAAATAAAAATATTTTATTTTATTTTATTATAATATTTTATTTTATTTTACCGCCCGCCTGCCTTCCCCCTCAATTCCCGTCCGCCTGCCTCCCCCCTCAATTCCCGCCCGCCTGCCTTCCCCCTCAATTCCCATCCGCCTGCCTCATCCCTCAATTCTCACCCGCCTGCCTTCCCCTCAATTCCCGCCCACCCCCTGCCTCCTCCCCCTCAATTCCCGCCTGCATGCCTCACCCTCAATTCCCGCCCGCCTGCCTCCCCCTCAATTCCCGCCCGTCCCCTGCCTCCCCCCCCCCCTCAATTTGTGCCTGCCCCTTGCCTCCCCCCTCAATTCGCTCTCGCCCCCTGCCTCCCCCCCTCAAATCGCGCCTGCCCTCTGCCGCCCACTGGACGTACGATACGCCACCGTCCTATATGTCACGTGACGTATCGGATATGGATTTATCAATGATATGCCACGTGGCGTATCGGACACGTATCCGTGCTGTGTCCGTGCTTCATTGCCCGCTGCGCCTCACCCGCCTGCGCCTCGCCTGAAGCGAGGCGTTTTTCCCGGGAGTGGTGATGCCTAAGCTTTAGGCGCGCCTCAGGCACACCTTTCATAACTATGCTCCATCTCCCAATCAATTTGTGTAGAGTAGGCAAATACCCTTCTTCATAGTCAAGTCATAGTCTAACAACAAGCTTCCCAAACTTAATAAGGTCGACATGTCTGAATTTCAAAGAAACATCATCTTCAATATATTTGACTCCCTATTAGAGCAGTCAAACACATTTCTACTCAAACTCCTCAGTATGCTTTATATTCAATAAGGTCTTTAGTAATGATCACGAATGACCATGAAAATTCAATGATAAAGCACCTACTACCTTTGATTTTTTTTGTTACAAATTGTAACAGGCACCCTTCTAGGGTTTGTAATCCTTAACTCAGATATACATTCATAGCTTAGATACCATGTTAACAATTAAAATATAAAAAAAAAATAATTAAATATATAATGTCATATAATAAATGCTCTTATATAATGTATAAAAATAATTAGGATAATTCATAGACTTAATATGTTTCCATCAAAAGCATCAAGATAAAAAAGACAAATAAAAACTCCACAAAATAAAATAATTACAAATAAATTAAAAGTAAATACAAAGTTAAAAAAATCACATACTTTGATAAAATTTTATAAAAAAGAACAAATATAAGATATTTCTTTAAAAAGATATAATCACATATATCAAGTATAATTATCAATGAGCATTATAATTATCTTAAATTATCATGTGTGTAAGTCATACAAGCTCCTCAATCATACGAATAAATAGAATAATATATATCTTTACTGATACATTTCCAATATGTTGGATTGATAATTTTAGCACATTTTTTTAATAGACAGGTCCCAAAATCAATAAATGTTTCATAATCTTATGATTATTCAATAATTGATATTTAAACTAAAGATGTATAATATGTAAATCAATGATAACCAAGCATCTAACGAGACTTCTAAGGATAGAGAAAAATAAATATAATAAATATCGCTCAATATACAAAAAAAAATTATTTACATAATATGTCGATCTTGTACAAAAAAATCAATAAAATAAAAAACAAAATTACCCTTATATTATTTAATAAAATAACAAATTGAAACAAAATTATAATAAAAATTAAATACAAAAAAGAACTCATGAAAAGAGAATAAACCTAACATTGATATTGTAATGCTCTCTAGTCTGTACAACAATGTCATTGATCACTATAATATCAAAAAATATAGAGTCAATAAAAGAGAAAAATATAGTTCAATTAACTATAACATTGGTATTCACATATGAGTTTATGACCTAAAAATCTAGAATAAATCAAAAAAGAAAAAAGTAAATAAAAATATTTCTAGTATAAATAACTTTACTAAAATTGGTAGTCCCTATAAAAAAATTTGGAAAATTTCATCTTAGTACATATAATAGGAACGATAGGTGTACACATGAAAGAGCTAGCCTAAGTAGAATCTACAATCAGATGTATAAACTCTCAATCATTAGCATCATTCATAATTTAGAATATAAAATTCAATCTCTCGAGTGTGTCTTTATCTCTCACAAAAAGAGAATCACAATTGACCGCTTCCCCATAGAGAGGCCCTTCCCAACTCTCTAACTGATACCTTGAGAACATAGAACTTTTTCATTAAGAATTTATGTACGCAAAATAGCAAATCATTCACTTAATAAATATAAGTAAATAATATTATGAATTTGATCAAAAAAGCTCCTGAATACAATCTAATCAGCAATATAAATACCATCTCATCAATCCTTTCATATGGTTTTGTACAAGTTACATAATAAGTAGTCTCATCATTATCAATCAGTTTATATGTTAACAATTAATGATATTATCATACAAGTAAAACACATCAAAAAAAAAAATATCAAAAATATAAATTCTCAAACCTTCTTATATGTTTAACAAAACCAAATATAATAGTCATACTTGAAATCATAGTTATTAAAGGTATGCCTCAAGTATGACTAAATCCCAAGCTACACCAAGCCCATGCAAAAGTGTCACATCTCACCTCGCCTCAGTCCTCCCACTCCCCCCCACAAAACATATGATTCCCAAAGCTCTCCCCTTCACAAATCATATTATTCACAAAGCTCCCATCTCACATACTCTCGAAAACTATATGCAATATATTTAATATCTTAGAATGTTGCATATTTGATTATTGAAGTTTTATTATTTTATTTTAAAATTTTGAATGCTTGTAATAATGTGAAATAATAAAAGATATTTGATTTTTATTTTTGATATTCTTAACTTGATTATATTTCATTAATAGATATAAAATAAAGGTAGTATTTAATAAAAATATATAATTTTCATATATATTACGTTGAATGTGTTTCACAAAATAAAACTTATGTCTAACGTGTATATTACGTCTCATAACTCTAATAGACTTGTATGCCTTAATGCCCCAATATAGGGGATCAAGTGAGCCGAGTGGCCGGCACATTGCCCAACTGAGTCATGCTTGGCCTGGTACTACACAGCTCATGTCGTGTTGTGCCCAAGACTGTCATGCCCCTTGCCTGGCCTATTGGCAAGGTCCACCAGCATGAAAATCATGACCCGGGATAGTGGATTGAAAAGCTAGCACGGACCACTTGGTCTGCTCCCACTCACTTTTTGATACAAAAAATTGATAATAAAATTTATTAAATAAATCTTTCACATACATGTGACAAATTTTTTTAATGAAACCTACCACATGTACGTGGCGACAGACACCACCCCTGCCCAACAACCTTTTTGGCTATCAGGCACAACGCAATGGTTTGTTACCGAAATAAAAAATTAAATATTAAATTATGTTTTAATTCTGTTCGTTGGAATACATTCTAACAACTATGATAGAAATCTGACGGTTATCAAGTTTTTGCCCATTTTAATATTCAAAAAAAATAAAAAAAAATAAAACAACAATATATATATATATATATAATTTTTTATTGAAAAAAAATCTAAAAATATAAATTATAAATTTTTAAGTTTTTCGTTCTCATTTCTTTTCTCATTCACAACTCCCATTAATATCTTCTCGTCTACTTTATGCTCTCCTGCTCCTTTGTTTTGTCTTTGTTCTCCTTCTCTTTAAACTCTAAAGCATTAAGCTTTAAGCATTAGAATTTCTCTTAGTGTTTCATCACCTATAGTTGTGAGGTACAAGCTGTGGCCTTATATTTTTCCTCTCTAAATTTTAAGAATTTTTTTTATTTATTTTTTTTATTTATTTTTTTTATTTATTTTTTTTATTTATTTTTTTTATTTATTTTTCTTAAAATATACTTAAATCATTTAAAATATTAACTAAAAAAAAACTAATAATTAATATAATGATAATGACATTAATATAGATTTTGATGTATATAATAATAATAACCTTACATAAATATCAGAGAGCGAAACTATAGTTTTTCTCATGACCTCGACTTATATGCCTAAAAATTTAAAAACTAAAAGGAACATATATAGTTTGGACTCACTTTAACAATTCAAAAAATAAAAATATTAAAGTGTTGATGAAAAATTGGTACAATATAAATATTATAAGTTAAAAAAATTAATAATAATTAATAAATTTAAATAATTTAATGAAGTGGTATCCGTAATATCCGATATCTGAACTAGTCAAGATAATGCATAATTTGTATCTCTCATCACCTACTATGTAGATTCTACATGAAAACTTAAAAAAATTATTATTTTCTAATATTATTCATTCTCATAATATTTGTCATATATGAGTGTATGACAAGAATCTTTAAAAATTATAATATTTAAAATAAAATATTTAGTATTACATTTGATAATGAGTCTAACAACATGGTAGCTATTAATATGTTAATTATAATCATTAGCGACAAATCATTATGTGAGATTTTTCATATTAAATATATATGACATATTATTAACCTGGTGGCATAAACAAAAATTAAGACCATTTTCTCCATGTTCAAAAAAATAAAAAAACTTATTAAAATATCTTAGAATGCTTAGCAGATAACAGAATGTTAATAATCTCTATTTGTCTGTGAGTCTAAAAAAATACAAAATATGAGATACCATTAAAATTAAACTTACCTGATGTTAGAGTCATGTGTTAAATATGAATATGTGATATTAGACTATATTAATAACAAGAATGACAAACATATTATTAATATTACTAACTGTGATACATAAATTTTTTTTATAAAATTCCTGGATATTATTTGACACGATAAACATATATTTGTTTGTGTGCACTCTTACTGCTTACATTGCATTCAGGTACATATACAACATTAATAACATATTTAATAAGTTTCGAAATAATCCTACATTTAGTATCATATCTGTTGAAATTAAAACCAAAAACTTATAGTACTAGTTCATTATTTTATCTCTTTATTGCCTAGCTGTCTACATAAATCATAAAGTTAAGATAGAATAGGTTAAGAACATTATGACATACATATCAAAGTGCATAAATCAAGAATACCAACTTGAAAAGTTGATTCACAAAAAATTGATCAACTTATTTATATAGTACAACACTAGGTATGATAATAGTTATAGTTAGGCTTCAAGTACAAACATGAATATCATATTTTGAAGTAAAGACTTCTTCATTCAATTAGCAAACATAAAATGATGGGTGATCTATTGAATAGTAGTGAGCTGTCTCAAGACTTAGATACTGATTACTGCTTAATTCTATTACATGATAATAATATAAATCTTTATATTTAGCTATGGTGAAAATTATATGAGTTTACTTATAACATGTTGTCTAAAATGGTATAAGACTACTGACTCCTTCAATATCGAGCATAACATCAAAATTTGCTTTTTATATTGCAATCAATGATATTTCAAATAAGAAATCAAAATTATGATTAAATATCATTAAGATACAAGCATGAATAATTTGAAAAATTCAAGATTGTACATCCAAGATAGAGATAGACATAGAGCGCAAGAGTTACTAATAGATGATAACTCGTGTGACTTAAAGAATGTTGAGGTCACAGCTAGTAATATCATCAAATAATTGCATGATGATGATGTTGATTTACATATAGACACTGATTGGTATTGGGATTGATAATTGTATTTTTCAATTTTGTAATTAATAATTATTAAATTATTGGTGATTAATTTCTTTTTATATAATACGAGTGATTGTGATTAATGATTATTTTTTTTCATATTATTATTATTTTTGATTATTATTTTTTTATTTAGATGATAGATTTTTGTTTGAATTTTAAAATAAAATATTTATATTAATTTTTAATTTCACTGCACTGTACTTACAAATTACAAGTATAAATTAAAATATTTATTTAATTTATTATTGTAGTGGCTATCATGGTAGCTAATTGTAGTGGATAATAGCTATTGTGTGTTATCATTGCTCACAAAATCAGCATGACCTAGTACGAAAGGCAATATTTTACCCGAACTCGTGCCAATCATGACATGCCAAGATGGGTAGATTACAAGTTGTGTTGTGTCGGGCACGACATGACTTTCTTATCATGTATTGCCTAGCATGGCATGGTGGCTTGACTGGGCCACCCAAAATAAGGCATGCTGGCATGGTATGGCCCGTTTGACACCTCTAGGCCCCAAAAAAATTTTATGCCTCAAGGTCCCAAAAGACTTGTATACCTCAATACCTTAAAAACTTTTATGCCTCAAAACACCAAAAGATTTTTATATCTCAAGACCAACTTTTATGCCTCAAAACCCCAAAAATCTTTTACATCTAAAGACCCCAAAAATCTTTTACATCTAAAGACCCCAAAAAACTTTTATATCTCAATACCCTAAAAAACTTTTATATCTCAATGCCCCAAAAAACTTTTATGTCTCAAGGCCCCAAAAAACCTGCATACCTCAAGGCCCCAAAAAACTTTTGCATATCAATGAATCTTGTGTCTCAAATAATTATGCTTAAAACAATTAACTGGCATAGATGAATAAATAATATGCATTGATCGGATACTACTCATCCAAATCAATCTTAGATAGATCACCTTACAAGTATTTCATATATATTTGACCCAAAAATCAAACTCTTACTAAAATAGTCATTCTCATTGCAAACAACTATATTGTGCTCAATGATGCTACATTATTTGCCATTATTGTTGTTTCTTTTAATATCACACTATGTACACTTGCACACTGCATTTTAAAACTTCATCCTTCATTTTGAATAGGTCATTGTACATGTTATAATTGCACAATAACGCATGCACCCTATTGCACAAGCATTCCTCCATTTTGCATAAGTCATCGTACACCTTAGCATTGATATATTGATGCCTTATCACATTGCGCCCTTCACTATGCATCAATCACTCCACACACTACCATTGCACAGCACACACACCCTATTGCATAGGTATGTCTCCATTATGTGTGCATTCACACTTAAATGCCTATGCTGACAATAGGTTAGCATTGATATCACATTGTGACACCAACAGTGGATTGGTGTTGATATCCCATTATAATGCCAACAGTGGATTGACATTACACTCATCACACGACAACAAACATGTGTAAGCACTGTGTATATGCACTCCTCACTCCCATGTGTGTATATATTGTTAAAACACATGTCACACACTTCACCTAGAGTTTGAAAGCCTCCTTCCTAAGATATCATGTTACAAAAATTATAATATTAAATTCACCAAAAAAACAAGAATAAAAAATCATATATATATATTGTTAGAGTTGGGATAGCCCACATGCTAAGTGATCTCATTCAAATGAAGAAAAAAGAACAAAAAATAAATCTCAACATATATAATATAATTTCCTTTAGAATGGAGATGACGAAACATATTCCACTTATCATGTTTTTTACCATGAAAATATAAAATATTCTAGTTTCTTTAGTATTTATTTATTACTATATCTTTATGATAGGAATACCCAACAATTAGGCTGCCCCAGTTATATAGTTGTAGTTTTCAACTTTATTTATTATTATTTTTTCTTTTTTTATTATGTTGATAGGAGCACTCAACCTATAGGAACAGCTATCCGAAAATGATTTGTTCGTTAAATGAAAATATTATTTGAGTTTTATTATTATTATTATGTGATTTCATTTTATTTAATATTGAGTGAATTAGAATTTAACATAATATCATAGCCAAAATCCTAGGAAAAAAATAAGGCCAACAGCTTATGGGGGTTACAATCCCTAGAGAGAAAAAATATATGTACTGCATCAACACAATACACATATACATGTGTTCTACATTGCATGAAATGATTGAAGGCACACATCATTGTGTTGACAAACCCAACATTGCACACTCATTTTGTGTCATACATATCAATTCCCACCGAGTCAACATCATGAAAAGAAAACATCATCGAAACTTTGATGACCGTTAAGGCAATAAGAGCACCATGTCTTCCTGCACCCATTATAGCACATCCTTCATAATACTATCCCTCATGCTACACTTTTGAAATAAGTTTGGAAACCTTGATTTTTGATTTTTGAATTAGGTAGCTTTTATTTTTGTTTAATTTTAGGGTTTTCAACTAAGGTAACCCTAATATTTTAATTAAAGATTTAAATTTGAAATTTTCTACTTTTCGATTGATATTTTAGTTTTTTCCTTCTATGGGTTATGATATAATGTCGGTTTAGAAACAAATGATATTTTTTCTATAGCATACAAATTGTAGAAGGAATGGTAACACAATAGACACTTTTTAAGTGTTACTTTAAGAGAGAAAATCAAGATTTTTGCCTAGTAATTAAGTGACAAATTGATTACCATACTTATCCAATATATCTCATAGAGTTTACCTATCATGACATTTATACTTGTTAAAGAAAAGTATACAAAACTCCGTTCTGAGATAAAAATAGATCTTTTCCTTCTTTATGATATCACAATTTATTTCACTCATATTTTCACTTCATACTCATAGATTCTCGACATATGAATTAATGATCATATTACAGATATTTATATCTTATTTATTATATTTTTTTATTCTAAAAATATTATTATAATTAATAATAAATATTTGAAAAGCATTAAATATGATTGTTTCTAGCATACATCTTTTATACTTTTGTGTCATTGTCATATATATTCATGATTATCCTATTAATTTATTTTATGTAAGTTATTTTTCTATATAATTCAACTCTAATTTTATTTTTACTTTCAATAATATTTGTTTATAATATATAAACTCTAACGAAGACTGCTCATGAGATTAAGCAAAATTACTAATCGGCCTACTTAATACATCTAAACAATGACTAGTAAGGTTTTAGTAAGTAAATATATGTTTTTATAATGTCTCATTTTTTAACCAGCCTAGTAAGAGTGTGAGTTCAAAAGTTAAACCTAGATCTATGACTTTTTCTTCCTTGTGATCCTGCCTAAACCACCAAATTGTAAAAAAGAATCATAAATTAATTACATATGAACATGTTAATACTCAGTATAATATTATTTTCATAGATTCACCAAATCTACCAACAAATACAGATGATGTTGATTCTAGAGACTTAGATTTCTTGAAAAGAAAGATCTCTTTTTGACCCAGATGATATCATGAATCATGGGTCTTCCCCGATACAACCTCACATTAAGTCAATAATTAAAAGACTTGACCACCCATGATGCTGACTTAACCACCCACAACATAGACCCCCTAGAATTAACAAATATGTTGCATTCGATACTCAATTTCATAAATTTTATCGTACTCAAGTATTATTCCTTTTTTATCTTTTTTATTATTTATCTTGATAGTACTAAGAAAATAAATCATCTTAATATGAGATTTATTGCGAGAAAATTTACACAAATATTTGATGTGGATTAACATAATACTTTCTCTGTAATAACTAAGATAACATAATATGAATTTTTATTTCTCTTATACATCTCATAGTTAAAGGATAAATTAGCTAGACATAAAATATTTATATATTTACAAGACATTGATGATGAGATACATATAAGGTAGTTACTCGGGTTTCGAGCAGCACAATCATATATAATTTATAGATTACAAAAGACATTATATAGCCTGAAGAAATTATCAAGAATTTGGGTTGCAAATTTACAAATTTTCTTTTTATTTCATAAACAACTAACTCATTTGGATTACACATATATTACAAACTTTCCTTTATTTTTTTGGAACCCAATGACATAATAATTTTGTTAATTGTCTATGAAGATAAAATTTTAATTATGAAAGAAAATGAGTTAAAGATCAATTAACTGAATGATTACCTTAAAACATAGTTTCACATTAATGATTCTAGGAGACTTAGATAATTTTTAGTATAAATACAACTTATTCTACCAGATATATCATTTTGTTACAAAAAAAACAAACACTAAATACTCTTACATGAATTAATCTTTTAGATTGTGCTTTAATAAATACTCCTACTGATCTATATAATATTTTCATTTATAGGAAAATCATACAAAAAATCAGCTATCTAACTATAACTAAACCAGAAATAATATATGCAATCATTCAGTTAATTATTTTATAACTATTTTTTAACATATTCATATTGACACATCTCTTCCCAAATTGAGATATAAGAAGAACCCTTTGGAATGTGGGATCTCTTTTAAGGATAATGGACATTTGCAATTGGTCAAATATTCAAATTCAAATTAAGAATCAACATCTACCAAGAGGATGTATATAACAAAGTCTTATACTTTTCTTAAAAAATAAAATTTTCTAGAAAAATAAAAGATACATAATAATTTCAATGAATAATAGAGAAATATAATTCAGAATAATGATAATAATAACTTATGATATACTTTGGATATGTCACTTGATAAGATTGGATACCTACTTCTTTCTTTAAATACTTTTTTGTGACATACAAACAACAAGGAATACAACCTCAAATCTAGTATTATAAGGGCAGACAAAGCATAGAGAAGTAAACTTCTTCCTTAAAGAGGAATGATAGAATCATTGCTATAGTATTTATCCAAACATCAAAATAGCAAATAAACATCTTCACAAATATTTTAAAGAGATCTTAGATTATCTTTCTTTCCTATAAGCTTGATATTCTAGTACCAAGTTGAATGGGGGATATTGTAGTTTTCAACTTTATTATTAACAATTTGTGTTGTAATTTTTAAATTTATTATTACTAATTTCCTTTTTATATTATATTGACGAGAGCACCCAATTTATTATATAGCCTAATAGGATTTGTCTAATATATAAGAATGTTATTTGTATGAGTTTAAAAATTATTGAGTGTGATTTAATTTTATTTCATATTGTGTGACAGAATTGAACACATATTTCATTATTTATAATATTGAGATTTAGTTTTATTTATGTTGTATTTTTTCTTTCATTTTCTTTTTGTACGAGACCTCTCGGCATATGAATTTCCCTAACCATAATATGTGTGTGTGTGTGTTATTTTGTATTTTTGAAATTAATAAAAAATATATTATATTCGCTCTCTCTCTCTCATTCTCTCTCCTCAAAAATTCAAAATCTCAACATGGTACCAAAGGATGGGAACCTTCTATGGATGGCACATAGTGACTTGTGTGGTGGCACACCATATGCTAGTAAGATGTTGAAGCACGAGCATGTGAAACGATTAATGCATTGTACAATGGTTGCAAGTACCATGAGCAGAGGAGCAATAGCATTGGTAAAGTGCTTCCATCAACAGTGATGTAGTAGTGTCATCAACAACAATGTAGTAGTGTCGTCAACAACAATGTATTAGTATTGTCAATAATGGTGCAATGGTGTCATGTGTGATTAGTGGTGTCATGAACAGTGGTATTGTGAGTGGTGGTGCAATTGTGCATGGAAAGTGGTGTTGTGAATAATGATACCATGAACTATGTGGTGTAGTGAGCTGCATGTTGTAATTGAGTTTTTACATATATATATATATACACACACACACACACATATTTCTATTTTTGATGCGTATTTTTTTATTAAGAAAAAATGTCAATAATTAATATAGGATCACAAAAGATAACCCAATGAAAGTTGAAAGCCAATACTTATTCTCTTTAAGTCACTTCGATGAGGGTTTAATTCCTAGACCAAGGATATGTGAAGTATTTATTATACAAAGTCATAATCCATCTAGAGTTAAATCACATGATTAATAGGTGAATGATGCAATAGTTACTAGTTCACTTATGATTGTCAATTGATCTGAATACAAGTTCACTTATTATATTTGGTTTTTATCAAATATGCAAGCAAATTTTGGGATTTAGATGTATTGATGTATTCTTCTAAAATATTTCAATAATACAATAATAGTACTTAGTTGTTAACATATTGACAACTGATCAAGATGAGATTACTCATTATACGACCTAAACATAGTAATATGAGAGATTGATAAGATGAAATCTATATCGACAAATCTTGTTGCTCTTAAGTAGGGGTGTAACAGAACCAAACCGAGCCGAATTATCAAAGGCTCGGGTTTGGCTCAAAATTTTTTGAAAGGGCTCAAATTCGGCTAGGGTTCCTTTATTTTTTAAAATCCAAGCACGAGTTCGAGTTCGGCTCGAGCTCAAGTTTGGCTTGAGCTTGAGTTCAGCTCGAGCTCATCAAGATCAAGCTCGGCTCAGGCTCATTCGTTTAAAGCTCATTTGATTATAACTTGGACTCGTTAGTTTGTAAGCTCGATTATAAGCTCATTTGTAAGCTCGGTAAGGAGTTCGTTTGTGAGCTCGTTTGTGAGCTCAGTAAGGAGTTCATTTTTGAGCTCGTTAGAGTTCGTTTGTGAGCCTGTTCGAGAACATGATCACGAGCCTATTTGCAAACATATTCACGACTGTCAAACGAACCTGTTAGAAAATATTTACGAGCCAAACTTAAGGAAGCTTAAGTTTGGCTCATTTAACTTACGAACCTAAAAAATAAAGTTTGTGCTCGGCTCATTTAACTTAACAAACGAGTTCAAATGAGCTTTTACCAAGCCGAGCTCCAAATGAATCACAAGCCGTTTGGTTCGGTTACACCCCTACTCTTAAGAGATTGAGTGATGAGATTCATAGTATTTTATACTTTAATTCGTTAAGAAAACAATACATTATTTTGAGAACATTAATCCTTAGTAAAAGGATCCTCTTAATTTTCTTAAAAATTTATTAAATAATAATTCAAGCATCAACAGTGACATCAAATTAAAATAGAATTTTTGATGATCAATCAAACTTCTAAAGTATCTTCTCACAATATCGATAAGATAAAGGACAATGATGTTACTAAAGGAAAAAATGATAATGACTCTTTTTTGGGTAAAATTAAGACATACTCATGAAAATTATTGGACTTTATATGATAACTTATGGTAAATATTTATAGGTTCATGGGATGAATAGTAAATTGTCAAATCTATTCAAGTGATCTTCTACATATATACCTAGCAATCTTGTTATACTAACCCTTGAAAAATATTCTAAATTTCTTTTCTTGAAGACTACTAGTATCACGACCAAGTGAAATTTCAAAAAATATCATATTGCAAGCTAGGCTTGTGAAAATTTCTGAATGATGTTTAAGAAATTCCAACAAAATTATAAAATGATTCTAAAAACTTCAATATCTCTTCCCATTATAGAATATTCTAGGTATTTCTTATGGAAAGAAATAATGATATTTACGATAATATAAATTATTAGTGAAGAAGACCTCTCACTATATAAGATAATTCTCTCATTATTGTACTCACCCAAATTTTATTTATAATATATTTTTTTATCTAAGTATTTCTCTCATACTAAGCTTATGCAGGTTATTTTGTGAGTATAACTCATGTGAAATAGAAGAGTAGCTTGACTTAGGCATTTGAGAAATAGATTTTCCTAACCTAAGATCATACATATAGTACTAAAACTTATGATGCATAACAAATAATACCGGAGTTAGTTAACTTCCTCATGATGGTATCTATTTCCAAGATCGAGAACTCTAGGCAAGAAGCATATGATACTTTGGGTCAAGGAAAAAAAAACTTAAAAATATAATAATATTCATGGAAGCTTAAAAGAATAAGGCAAAGTTATCTTTTTGTGAATTGAAAAACAAATTTGAGGATATTGATAAAAACATCAAGGAGATGACATCCTTGAAAGAGAAACTCTAAGATGAGATGCAAAATATCATCAATATGATCTTAGAGATGCTAAATTAAAAGAACTCTATTTTAGTATCAATAATTATTATTATGCAAGAAAAAATAAAAAAGTTGAAAAGAAAATTTTAAACTTATAAGAGAATATTAGAGAGCAACATGATTAGCAAAATGCCCTCACATGAGTGGATACCCCAAAACTAAAGAATTTTAGAGGCACACGAGCAAAAAAAAAATATCGTTAACTTCCTTTAGGGAATGGAGCAAATTTTCTAAGTGGTAGACATTATCAATGATGTAACCAAAATTAGTATTGTTTCTATGTGTTTGGTAGATATTGCAATTCTTTGGTAACAACAAAATGTGAAAATTCTAATGTTCATACTTGTGAATCATTCAAAATTGAGTTTAAATGGCAATTTTATCTGGGATATATAAAAGATAAAGCAAAAGCTAAGTTACTAAAACTAACTCAGCATACAAAAATAAGAGACTATGTACATCAATTCTTTGAACTAATACTTCACATTTTTTATCTTGATAAGAAGAGATTTTTTTTACATTTATGAATGATCTCAAACCTTAGACTAATACAAATTACAAGAGATAGATGTCCAAGACAACACTAATGGAATGCCGGTAATTGAATTATTAGTAGAATTCAAAAAAATAGATAAACTCAACTCTTCAGAAAAAAAAATAAAAAATTATGTTGATCAAGATAAACAGTCAAGGAATAATTATCTGATGACAAAGAAAAGATTATCTTAAAATGCAAAAGAAAAATGGTTACTAGCTTACTTTATTTATGATGTGCCACGGGAGATTCATGATTATCCCAATCAAAACAAAATTATAACTATTGTCAAAAAGAATTGAGAATTACAAAATGACATTTTTTAAATTGAATTTAATTTTGTTGAGCTAAATAAAAAACAAGAAATATGAAATGAGAAAAAACTTGATGTTGATGGATTTCACTACTACCAATAACAATATCAAAGCAATGATGAAAATATGCACATTTGATCTTTTCATTTTTAAAAGAATCACAAAGAAATTAAATCTCAAAAAACAAAGATAATGAATGGATGAAGATAATAAATTCTAAAAAAATCCCAACAATTAGTGTTATGTTTAATGTGGATATTCAAATTAAAAAATTGATAGAAAAAATTGATAGTCGAAATAATATTTTTAGATAATTATGACTTGGTACTTGAATTGAAATTTCTAGATCAAGTAAATACACTTTAGTTTTAATTAGTAGTGTCAAACGAGTTGTGTCGTGCCAGCACGGCCTATTTTTTTCGGCCCAATCAAGCCACCATGCACATGTCATGTCAGGCACGGCACAGTGTGTGATCCACCAGCCCACCACGGCACGATGAGCACAATCATGCCGACCATTCCATGCATAAAAAAATGGCATGTGACCACATTTTTTTAAAAAAAATGGACCGCCATGAGATGGGATGGTCGAATTTAAAAAAAAAAACTAAAACGGCCCGGATGACTGCCTGACAAGATCCCGTCGGGTGGTTACCCGGGCCAGTTTAACATTCCATCTGGCCAGGCACAACTCGTGTGTCTGGCCTGACACGAGGCATGGTTCATGCGAGCCTAGCACAACACGAACCATGCCAAGGGGCAGCCCAACAAGACCCAAGGCATGGTTTCAAACCATGTCGTACCGAACCAGACATTGTTGAATTAGGTCGGGCAACCCATGCCGTTTGAAACCTATAGTTTCAATTGCCGATTGTATATGTATCCTAAATCATATTTACCAATTCATTGTTCTAATAACATTAAATGTCGAACAACCTACAAAAAAATTATCTATAATGTAATTAGCAAAAAAATACAAGTCAAAATAAAATAATACATCTGGCAATCCTAAATATTTGTGAAAATTAAAAATCTAATAGTGAGACACCTATAAAAGTGTTGGAACTTCCTAACTCATTTCATAATTTCATGACATTTGAGCTGTCAAAGAAATTGTCCCAAAGAAGAAGGTGAACCATTAGATTGAATTGATGTCAAATAATCTTCTAATAGTCACAAAACCATATTGAATGACTCTCCTACGACTCAAAAAGCTAAGAAGACAACTAAAAAAATTGATTGATACTGGATATATTTGACTTCCAAAGGCCTTAGATAGTATTTTTGTTTTATTTCAAAAAAAAATACAATGAATTATTATGATTATGCATTGACTATAGGTCTCTCAACAAAATGACAATAAAAAATAAATATTTAATTCCTTTCATTGCGGAGTTGTTCAACCAACTTGGAAATATGAGATAATTTTTCAAACTTAATTTGAGATCGAGATATTATCAAGTATGAATAGCTAGATACGACAAACAAAAGATAGAATGTGTGATAAGTATGAGTCTTGTAAATCCTTGATGATGTTATTTAAACTTATAAATATACCAACCACATTTTGTATACTTATAAACAATGTATTAAATTCTTTTCTTAATCATTTAAACTTATAAGTATATTAGAATAATATTGTTGTATATAACAAATTATCATAATATTTTAAGCATTAAAGATAAGTATTTTAAATTTTACAAAAAATAAAATATTTGTCAAACACAAAAAATATTTTTTTATTTAATCAGAAATTTTATTTCTAAGTCATATTATAAAAAATTAAATGATATAAATAAACAAAGATAAAATATGAAATATTATCAAATGAGAGAAACCAATTAAAGATTTAAAGTGAAAGAGGTGAGACCATTTCTTAAGTTAGTTAATTACTATTAATACTTTATTTGAGGATACTTTCTTATTATCATATGATAAACATATATATTCCAAAAAGAATAGATTTTAAAATAAAGAAAAGTGTATCAAGAAACTTTTGATCATTTTAAAAACTATCATAAATGAGTTTTTCTTAGCATTACTAAATTATTCTAAATCATGGAAAGTACTCATTAATGCTTCTAAGTTTACAATTAGAAAAGTACTTGCACAAAAAAGTCATCCAATTACATTTAAAAGTCAAAAATTAAATAAAATTAAGTGGCAATTTATAATTTATAAATAAGAAATAATGGGAATAATTTAATATTTGTAAATATTAAAACACTTTTTTTTGGATTATAATTTATGATAAAAACTTATAACATAGCTACTAGTTATTTTCAAACACAAAAAAAAAAACTCTCAAACAAGTCTGATGGCAATAGTTCCTTGTTGAGTTTGACTATGCATTAAAATATAAGTCATTAAGAATCAATGTCATAGCAAATGTGCTAAATTAAAAGATAATGATTAGTCAATCCTACGGATGATAAGATCATAATAAAGAATGATTGTCCAAAAATTAATTTTAATAGTATTAAGGAATATGTCAAGAAAGAAAAGACTAAAAAATTATGGGTAGAAGATTTAATCTTCACAAAAGAACAATGTTTGCATGTCCTCTCATTTGAAAAATTATAATGTGTGTGTGTGTGTGTTATGATTCCAACTAAGTTATCATCCAAGCATGCATTAGATATGATCTTCTACCCATAATTTTGGGGAGATGAGATTATTTTTGGGGTGATGAGGTTTTAATTATAATCTATCTCATCAATTAGATATACTCTTATAATTTTTCTTTGTGTATACCTTTTCAAATCATATATCTTGAAGAAAAGTTATTTAGCTTGCTTCCTATACTTTTTGGATTTACTTGCTTTATCCTTGATCGCTTTCCAGGGAAGGACAAGTTAAGATTTAGGACTTTGAAATGTGTATTCCTGGGATACTCCAGTATTCAATAAATATACAAATATTTTTTATCGAGGACTATTAAAATTTTAATTAGTGTGAATGTTATTTTTTTATTATGACTCATTTTTTAACAACTCTACAAAGAGTGAATTAATATGTTATACCTGGATCCATTACTCTTTCACCCTTACTTGTAGTCCTACCTAAATCACTAGTTAGTATAAAAAGTCACCCATCAACTAAATCTAAACATGTTAGTACTTAGTATGATATTATTCTAATAAAATTATCATATATGCTAAAAAATTCAAATTATATTTAATCTGAAGAAAATGATATTTCCCAGATAAAGAGATCTCCTACAGGCCCAAATAACATAGTAGTCAATGAGTTTTCATCAATACAAACTCATATTGAGTCGATAATTATGAGGTTTGACCACCAAAGACTTATAGTATATACCAAAACAGAGACATATTCGACCTACTCAAATAAAAGATGAGCCTACCAAAAAATCATGATTCTGCAATCAATATAAATAATTTTAACCTTTCAATCACTCACCAAAAGAAAGAAGAATTGAGCTTCATACTCAATTTCCTACCAAAGGGCCATATGGCACTTAGTATGATATTGTTCTTTATTTTTTTTTATTACTTCTCTTGGCGATACTAGGATATCTAAGTCTCTTATTAAAATATTATCTCAGCTATGATAGTATTAAAAGTGTCAAACTAAGGCTATAGATGTCAATTGAATCAGAAGGCATGAGCACGACATGAGATATAGCATGAAAATAGAGTGCCTAGCATGGTATGACCTAGTCCAGGGTCATGCCTAGACCAGTCTCATGTCAATCTATGACACATCTCAGGTCATATCGAGCTAAACATAAATAATATATTTTTTCATGATGACTATAGAGATGATATGTGAGTAGAGCAATAATTTAAGTTGAGCAATACAGTTATATATAGTTTACAGATTGCTGAAAATATATGATCTTAAGCAATCATTAAAAATCTAATTTATAAAATTTTCATTAGTCACTATGTTTGAGGTACAATAATCATTTGTTTAAGAATGTGGCTTGAACCCTACCTTCATATACGTAATTATTCCAAAAGTGCATACCTACGATATTTAATGTCTAGAAAAGATGTTGGAAAGTGGTTGAATGATTCTCAATGACTAAGAATCATTCATAAGCTTTGAAAATCCACAACACCAAATTTGGAAAGCCAGCGTTCGTCAATACATATAATGTCTCTGAAGATGTCAATTTTTTTTATTTTACAGTTGCACAGATTGTGAACCTTAAATTTTGACTAATTCTCAATGTATTTATCTAAGCTCCATATTAAAGAGTCATAGCAAGACTGAGTCATATCATGCCTAGTACCATGTTTGGGCCACCTAGCCCACTTGACACTTGTAGTGGGGTGTCACTATAAAAATAAGTCAAAATACGAAGGCACATCACATTAATGTAAAACTAGTAACAAGAGGCATCACACATATTTGATGCAGACTACCTAGACACTCCAATGGCAAGATGACTTGAATATAAATTATTATTTCTTTTATAATATTTTATAGTTTGAGGATATTTTTGTTAGACTTGAAAAATATATTTCTTTATGATAATCTTAAAGATAAGATATATAATGAGCAATTATTTTTCTTTGTTTTTCTAGAAGAGTTATGATGGCAAATTAATTTTATTAATTATATACATTGATGATATTTTTATTACGAGAAATGATATATTATGAATCATCCAACTTAATGAGTACCTTCATAAATAAATTCATACAAAGAATATTAGAAAATTCTATATTTTATTGGTATAAAAAAACATTATCATATGAAATATATCATCTTATTATATAGGATATATGAATTGATACTTTTATATAAATTAATTTTTTGGGTTGAGCTCCAATAGATTCTCTTATTAATTCATGTATTTATTTCTAATACAACAATTCCAATTGACTCTATTATTTATATGAAAATCATAAAAAAAAATTAAACATCTTACTATCACCTAACCAAATATAACATAAGTCATCAATATTGTTAGTAGTTTCATAAATTCCCCTTTGCAGATTCATCTTAACATAATCATTCTCATATTGTGGTTTGTAAAAAAATCTTCAAACCTTGCAATCTCATTTAAAGAGATTGGCTTGTTAGTCATGTAATCAAATTAGAGTTATTACCAACATAAAGGAGAAAATGTTTATAATAGGGTTTTGTACTTTTATTGGAGATAATCTTTTCTCCTTAAAAAAAAGAGACATACAATTATTTTAAAATTTAATACAAAGACAACGTTCAAAATGATAGCAATGATTATTTATAAAATATTTTGAATGTGTTACCTACTCGAAGAGATTAAATATTTATTTTTTCTCTCACTACTTTTTACTTGCAAGTAAATAAAACACATACAAATAGATTTCTTCTTTTCTCATGGAGAAGATCAAGGATGAGACCATTAGTACTACATATACTTAGATAGCAATCCAGCCAATGAATATCTTCACGGAGGCTTTGAAGATGCCTTAACTTATTTTTTTATCAAACTTTATATTCTTGACTTATATTCGTCATCTTGAAAGTGAATTAGAATTTTATAGTTTTATATTTATTTTATTTTTATTTATTGATGCTAGTTTATGTCTTTTGATGAAAGGACTCAATTTGTATATTGTATCAATCATTTTTACTTATTATATAAGTATAATATTTATATAGAGTTATTATTCAGTATTATTTATTATTCATTTTGTGCTTGGATACCTATGGATATATATATACATATAAGTATCCATAGGTATACAAGCACAATATTATTTATTATATAAGTATTATTATTTAAGGACTCAATTTATTGCTTATTTATTATTTAAGGACTCAATTTATTTATTGCTTATTTATATTGACTTATATTCATCTTTTTGTGCTTATTATTTATTTATAGTATTCCTTTTGTGCTTATTATATAAGTATTATTTATTATTCAGTATTATTTATTATTGAGTTATAAGTATAATATATATCCATAGGTATCCAAGCACAAAATGAATAATAAATAATAATAAATAATAATAAATAATACTAAATAATAACTCGATATAAATATTATACTTATATAATAAGCAAAAATGATTGATACAATATACAAATTGAGTCCTTTCATCAAAAGACATAAACTAACATCAATAAATAAATATAAAATAAATATAAAACTATAAAATTTTAATTCACCTTCAAGATGACGAATATAAATCAAGAATATAAAGTTTGATAAAAAAATAAGTTAAGGCATCTTCAAAGCCTCTGTGAAGATATTCATTGGCTGGATTGCTATCTAAGTGTATATATACATACATATATATTATGTATGTATGTATGTATGTATATGTATATGTATATAAGTAAATCAATTTTTATTTCTAGTAAGTTTTATCACTATGAATTATAATTCATTAAATTCTAGAGAGATTAAAAAAATTATTTGGAATTAAAATTATATTCTCAAAAGCATAAGACTTATTTAAAACTTCAAAGATTAGAAATTTACTATAAGCAGCACACATAAGTCTTCACAGGATCCTTTCACCGATATGGATATGATGTCTACAAATGATTATAGTAAACTCCTCTTCAGATTTACTACATATTTGTCCTAGCCTTCAAAACAATTTTTCTATATTTGCATAAGTTTCCTCTCAATTTCTTGCTTCACAAATTTGGTAGTGCATAACCATGTTACAATCACACATTTATTTGTCGCAATTATTTTTGCTAGCACTCATAATATTTGGTGAATTTTAATTTTATTTTTTTTATTATTTATTTTTTTATATTTTGCATTGTTTGGGACTAGGAGCACCCAACATGTATGTTTCCCCAAACCATACACACACACATATCATTGATATTTTTATAAAACTATTTTTTATAATTAATAAAATTTTACATTTTTCTAATTCCTCTCTTCCATGGAAATATCACATCTCCACTCTCTTCCATGAAAAAAAATATGGCTGAAACCCTAAGTCAAATCACAATATGGTATTGGAGGAAGAATTTGCAACATCAAGTTGCATGGATGAAAGCACATCTCCTAGTAGAGCCAACGACAATAAACACAAGCATTTTATCAAGAAAACAGTATGGTAGCACCAGTATTTCATGGCTGGGTGAAAAGTATTGTCACACTATTGAGGCAAAACCCCACTTAGAGTAGATCTTTATGTTGGTATTTTGGTATATTGTGGCCATCGAACTTGCGATTCATGATTCTGATGATTTGAAAACCATTTCCAACAAATGGCAGCAGACTCCATGATAGCCGGTACAATGATGCTGGAACAAAACCAATATTGTATTTTTTTTTTATTTTTTTTCACCAATATTGTATTTGTGTTTTAAAGTGTTTACAATTTTTAGTTTCAAAATTTCATATAAAATTATAATAATTTGTGCAATTTTTGTCTAAGATTAATATTGGTATGGAAGTTTTTCATGTTACTAGAAGTGTCAAACATGCTAGGTAGTCAGAGCTCGGCCCAAGGCATGGCATGACTCAGCAGTGCCTGGCCAGCACAACACAGGAATGACCCGTGCTCGTACCCATGCCAGGCCTACTAACGGCACGTCTAGTGTCGTGCCATGCCTAGGCCAACCGGGCCACGTGCTAGGCCAGGCACGGCCCGGTATAATGGCTCGTGGGCATGGTATCTCAACACAAGCCAAGCGGTGACCTGACTAGCCCTACGCACCCGACCCAGCCCCACGCCCCCGACCCAAAGCCGATGCCAGACGGATCCAATAATTCCATCTGGCCCATAACCTGAGCCGCTATTTTTTTCCACCCCCCCAGACCCGAGCCCGTTACTTCCAAAAGCTGAAGCTTCTGGAAATTTGGATCGTTCGGGTCGGTTCAATAGAAGAACCGACCCGAGGAAAAAAAAATATTAAAATTTAAATTTAAGCCATTGAATTTTGTCTTCAACGGCTATGAGGCAAAATCCAACAGCCCTAAAAAATTTTTTAATAAAAAACAATTATTTTTTTAAGAATTATATTTTCTTTATCTATAAAATTCTCCCCCCTACAATTCTAAAATTTATGTTTTCAAAACATAAATATCTCTCTTTCTAAATTTCTCTTTCTAGGATTCTTGAGTTCAGTTTTGGGCTTTCTACATTCGGTATTTTTCTTTACGGGACCCGAGTGTGCTATGGTGTAGATTGTGGTGTGTGTGTTGTATGGATAAAAAAACTAAAGTTTACATATTATGGTTTATGAGTTTTTTTTATTTTTTAGTTTTTAAATTTTAAATTTTTTAATCTAAAATCTTCTTTTTTTCTAGTCTAGTCTCTCTCTCTCTTCTAATTTTAACTCTTAAGTTGAATCTAAAAAATAAAAAAAAATAATAAATAATAATTTTAATAATAAAAATAAAATTAATTTTAATTTAGATAATAAAAATCCTATAGAAATGACAATTATCTCGACCCAAACATCTACAAAATAAAAAATTAAAAAATTTTCAATAATTTGAACTCACTTTAATATAAAAAAACAAAAAAAAATTAGAGGTGCCAAAGAAGAATCACACAGTACAAATATTATAAAAAATATTAACATGTCAGAATTCGTGTGAAACTGAACACCTTAAAAGACATGTCAAACTATGCACCAAAAAATATGGGGCATTAGATCCTAGACAAACTCAACTCAACAGTAGATTCTTTGAGGCTGGAACCAATTTAGCCTCAATGTTCACCCCCTCATATACTCGCAGTCTCACATATGTACACTCTACTCACTCTCTCAACCTCTCATTGATTACAAACCTTGTTTGAGAGAGAAAAAATATGTAATATGAAAACAATCAAAACTACATACTATTAAGATATGAACATTCATACCCACATGCTTACGACCTACATGATGACAAAAAAAACAAGATAAAACATGGTGATAAACTTAAGAAAAAACATTGTGACTTCATATTTTTTTACCGCAATTGAAGTTATTTTATATACTTTTGAATCATTTTTCATCAGCATTTCATTAAAATCATTGATCAAAAGAAATAGTAACAACAAACTATTATTTTCTTTCTTGGCTCAAATACATTAGGGCTGTTTTGAGAGAATATATAAATGTATCTTTAAAAGCATCGACATGATTGAATCAAACATAAATATATAAAACAAAAAAAAAGTTTATATTCTGAGTCCTCCACTTATATAAAACATACATTAAGTCATTAAGAAATATCTAAAGTTACATAAAGTCAATACAATAATTAAAAAAAACAATGCACATAATTTGTAAATAATCTCAATATACTTTTGGCTGTCTTGAGAGAATTTGCATATTATTTCAAATATAAGAGTAATGACCCTACTGGCAAAAAAAAATAAAAAAAAAGACCCAATGATACAACATAAAAATGTTTGATTGCTTTGAGATAGTGGTATGCCCAATAAATACACCATAAATACATGGTCACTCTCGAAAAATATAACAATTAATACAGACTTTCATTATTATTCAAAATATCAACCTTTACACTTGAATCTAGATCTAGTTTCTTTTCAACTCATATATCAGTGTAATTATGGCAACATCAACCATCACAATATGATAATCCAAATCAATCTCATTTATAAAACTAGAGCATCATTCATCCGTAGAGTATCCATAAGTATAAGGTTTATTACATGTACTGCGCTTTTATGTTTCAGTTACTTATGGTGCCATCAACTAAATCCGTCAGGAACACGGAGGCAACCACGATATTTTAGTAGTTCAGTGGATCTTGTATTGATAATAAAAAGATTAATCTCGAAGTTAAAACAAACGCATTCACACTCTACAATGGCTCAGAATGTGGGCACCAAATCTCGGAGACGCACTTAAGTAGCAGGCGAAATGTATCTGGGTTGACGATAAATGAGAGATAGGTACCATCGTAGAAATAAGAGATTCTATCCTTGGATTGCATTCATGTACATATATCGGTGAAGGAAGACAAAGGAGCTTCGAAGCAAAGATTATAAGAAGATGCAGTCGAAATTGAAAAACTGCGCCAATGATATCGAGGAAACCAGCGGGGGTACTTGCGCTCGTGGAATATTTAAGAAATGCAAATTGCAAATCAATCATTAAATTTTTATTCTCGAGAATATTAAATTTAGATATTCAAGTTTAAATTTTCATTCTGAGTATATTTTCAAAATAATAATTTCCAAAATATTAATTTTCAAAATATATATCAATTTTTTTTTGTTATTCGAAAACATTTTCATTTTTAGTATATTCCCAACCCCAAGACATTTTCTTTTTATTGTGATGTGTAAATGTCACATCAACATCACATCAAGACATTGTCATGTCATTGCTTTCGACAATACTATTAATTGTATATATAAATGAAATTTGAATCAAGAGATTAGGTTATTGACCAAATCTCTCACTAGATATTCTAAATTTGACTAAGTGCCTAATTGATGAGATTTGTTTAACAATATAAAAATATATATTCTAAATTATTTCTTTTAGTATGCCCCCTAAAGATAGAGCTTGGTTAAAAAGTCTCATCTTAATCTTTAATCAATTACATATTTTATTCATGTATGGAAGATAGGATTGTAACAAAGATGGATTGCACCAATGGTATCTTAATAGATAATTAGAGTGATAGGAAGATAAATGTCAAGCTCGGTTAGAAGAGAACAAATCCAACATAGCTTAGTAGTTGTAGAAGCAACAACACGATATTTAAGTTCAGTGGAGAAGCTTGAAACCATACATTGTTTCTTGGATGATCATAATATGAGATTATAATAGAGGTAAACAATAAAAACATTGATGGTGGTGCAGTCATCCTTATTATCAGCCTAATCAGCATTAGAGAAGAATTGAAGAGATATAGAGGAATCACAATGCAAGGCAAGACCTTGATCAACTATACTAGAAAGATAGCAAAGCAAACACTTGATAGTATTCCAATGATCAATAGTAGGTCGATACATAAATTGAGACAACTTTTTAACAATATATGCAATATTAAGGTGAGTGAGGCATACATATTACAGACTTCCAACACCTATTATATATTCAGAAGGATTTGGCAAAGTAGTGTCGGAAAGAACTATAAGTGTTGGTTAGGTGGCAAGTGGACTAATGATAAAAAATAGGCTATGGCCACATGTGTATGGGTGAAAAGGTCTGTGATGTATTTTCGCTGAGAGAGAAGTGAACTAGTGAAAGTAGTGACAACTTCGTTGCCTAGGAAGTAAGTCAAGTCATCAAGATCTTTAATGGAGAATCTCTTGACGAGAAGAGTAATAAATTGTTGAACTGTAGTGACATTATATTCTATAATAATAATAATATAATCAACACATATAAAAAGATAGATTAGATTACATTTGGTGTTGAAAACAAAGAGTAACATGTCAGCATGAGAGTTTGTAAACCCATAAGCTACAAGCTTTAGTTCATGGTACTAGACCCATGGTTTTTGTTTGAGATGATATATAGTCTTGCATAATTTGAAGATGTGTGGGATTTATTATCACAATCAAGAAAATATCATGGTTAGGCCATGAAAACATTTTAGAGAGGTGACCTTGCAAAAAAACATTTTAGAGAGGCGACCTTGCAAAAAAACATTTTAGAGAGGCGACCTTGCAAAAAAACATTTTAGAGAGGCGACCTTGCAAAAAAACATTGCTCACATCAAGCTGACAAATAAACCAACATAAACTAATAGCAAGATCAAGGATCAAGTAAACATTGATAATAACCAGACTAAATGTGTCATAATAATCAATATCAAGATGTTGATGGAACCCTTTAGTAATGAGTCATATTTTGTATATATCAAAAAAGCTATTATGTAAATGTTTAATTCTATAAATGTGTCATTTTTTTCATGGAATCAACATGGACAAGTTCTCAGGTTATATTTCGCACAAAAACATCAAATTCCTAAGACAAACTTGATGTCATTTAGGATCATGGAGGACTTGGGTCAATGTGTGCACATCAAAGTGATGGTTTGAGGTGATAGTAGTGATAACATTTAATTTTTGGATGGATTTATGAATTTTGTTTTTGGCAAGAGTGGTCGTGATATGGGTGTTGATGGGTGGGTTTGGATCAAGAAAGTTTAGAGAAAGTGGTAAAGAAGTAGAGGGAGAATTTGATGGGGTTAGTGTTTGTGTTGTTGGAAAGTTCTAGGCAATCAAGTGACGTGGCTTGGTCTATCAAAGTTTGGCTAAGAGGAAGTGTAGTCTTAGAGGAAGTGCGATGATTGACTAGAGATGAGTGTGAGAAGGATCCAAGCTTAGGAGTGAGGTTATGGAGGTTGTGGAGTGGCACAACCTTAGTGGGAAGGAATGCTGACTGGGATGAGAACCATCAAGAAATCCATAGAGATCATATCCTTCAATAGACTTCTGACTTGGAGGCTTTGTGTGATGTAGCTTTTTGTGGTCAATTTTGTGATGTTTATAATGTTGATGGTATCAAGAGGATTAGTTGGGTCTTTGTAGTTTGAATAGTTGTATGAGAAGCCACAAAGGTTTCATTAGAAGCTATTATGGTGAAAGAGAAAAGATAATTACGAGAAAAACAAGAAAAAAAGAGAGACAATATATTAGGATCCATATATTTCATATCTTAGAGTTGTAATGAAATCCACAACTCTAAAATATGCAAATTTATGTTTATTAAATACTTGTTTTGTAATTGGAAAAGAGAAAAAAAAACATATATTTCATTATTATTCTTAAGTGAAGTATCATGGTTAATAAAATCCACAACAAGTATGTCAGCATATATTCATCAAAAAAAACACAATAAAAAATATATAGAAAATTGATGAAACATAATATCCAACCTATAGATAATAAACCATTAAGAATTTAACATAAAAAATCATGGTGTTGAAAAATTTTTTCCCCCCTTTCAACCTTGATATCTTCATCAAAATTGAATAAAGTTGGGCCCCCCTTCGGGTTGTTTATCATATTTTGACTTAATACCAATACGGCAAACTTATTAATATTGGGAAGTTTCTCCAATTTACAAATGACTCTATTTTCTCATTCCATTTGTTGGTTGAAGTTAGAAACAACACTATTTACAATTTACACTACAAGAAAATGTTGATTTAGCTAGTGAATTTTAGTTAGGGATTAATCCCTAACTAAATAGAAAGGGATTAGCTAGGGAATAGCAAGGGATTTATATTTTTTCATTAAAATAAAAATTTGTAATGGATTGGCTACGGATTAGCAACAAAATATTTTCGTAAATTCCGCCCAAGAAAAGCGGAGAATTTAGCAATGAATTAGCGACAGAATATTTTCGTAAATTCAGCTCAAAGAAGTGGGAAATTAGTGACGGATTAACGATGGAATTTCCCTAGCTAATATAATCTGAAATTTAGCGATGGATTTAGCGATTGGATTTCCCTAGCTAATATAATCCAGAATTTAGGGATGGATTTAGTAACAGAATTTCCCTAGCTAATATAATACAGAATTTAGCGACGGATTTTCCCTAGCTAATATAATCTGGAATATAGTGAGAGAATTTCCCTAGCTAATATAATCCGAAATTTAGCGACGGATTTAGTGACGGAATTTCCATAGCTAATTAAATCATAAATTTAGCGACAAATTAAGCGACGGAATTTCCCTAGCTAATTATTTCTAGAAAATTAGTAACGGATTTAGCGACGGATATTTTCCTAGCTAATTTATGGTACATGTGGGCATAATTTGATGGGGTGGTGCTGACATGTCCTGATTTGATTATCTAATTGGCTCAAGTGTGTTTGTCTAAGTATGACATAGTACAGGTAATCCTTTAGCATAGTTATTTCAAAATTTTTAATTTAAAAAAATTGTTAAATAAATTAAAATAATTAGTTATGAGATAAACTTTCGAGCTTACTCTATATATTTTTCTAAGGGAATAATTAGGTCATTGCATTACTCACGACGATGAACTTCGGAAAGAGATTACTCATCTACTCTTGCACTAAGATCCATCAAGGTGAGATTGCTTTATTTACTTGGAAGAAAGATTTTTTGCAATCAATTGGTTTACCTCTGTCATGTTTTTCGTTATTTGGTACACATGTCACTAATGAGGATCTTGTAACAAATATAGTCTAGAAAATGTCTAAGTGAAGTCCATTGTCAACCATCTTTTTCAACTACTCAGATTGCTCATCTCATGTTTGTTTTTTTACTTTTGGTGTCTTGTCAGACATTGATGTCTTCAACATGCGCCATGTTTTCTTGTTCATATCTCATTGATTAATTAACCAATGCTTGTGGTTAATTAGATTTGTTTAAAATATATTTTCAATAGGCATTATAATTTCATATAGTCTATAGTTCAATCTCTTCTTAGATCAACTTCAAGTTCTTTTTTTTTATGGATTTCATAGTCATTCAAAACCCTAAATAATTTTTGTTTGCTTTTTTTATCTGTTGTTTCAAAATTGTGTATGGTTACCCATGCCCTATTTCCAACTTTAATTATGAAAATGCCCTTTGTGCGCAATTAAAAAGTTAATGAATTTTCTAAGCTAAAAGGGTAGTTGGCAGATCAGCAGGTTACTTGGCTAAGATAACGAGAGGAACCAAGTATTTACATTAATATCCTTCGAATAAAATGTTAATCTGTTCTATCTACCTTCATGCATACTTGTATGAATAGGCATAGCTTTTTAGGCAGTGCTGCTGGTTATATTATTTTGTCAAACCATTCTTTTCTTACCACTGCGAATCCCACGAGGAATTCCCACAAAATACAAAATGAATAGTTAAACTCTGGATTTCTCAAATGCCCTGCTGCACATATTCATCCATTTGAATGGTTAGTGTTATAAGCTTTCTCATTATGACTTTTTGTTACCACATGCTACAAACTTCCGTTAAACTAGACAAGAATATGTGTTCATCAATAAATTTTTTTTCTTTATATCAAACTTCTTGAGTTTGTGCTATCTCAAAACATGTTTTTTTGCAAGGTAGTGAAAAAGGACAAGGCTCCAATTTCCTCAATTCCTTCCAAGCCTATTGGAGGAAAGCAGAAGAAAAAGGTAGAAAAATATGTTAAAATATCAGAGTATTTTGAAATATAATATTAAAAATGTGCTAAGTATTAACATTGATCCTCGTCTAAGATGCACATAGGGCACAATGCTACTTGCATTTTCACAATTTTTTATATTTAAAATAAATAATTACTAAATATAAAATTATTTAATAAATACTTATTAGTATTAAATACATTTTAATTCAAATTTTAATAAAGTAAATCTATTGTATTATTTTTTTAAGCATATTAATAAATCTTAATGTACTTATAATGAAACATATATATATATAATAATTAAATTTGATTGTGAAATATAAATATATTTTTTTAGATGTAAGCATGCTATTTGATCTTCAAGTAGTTCTAGTATGAAACACATGCTCCTCGACTATGATAGATCTTGTAACATTATTTAATTTTTTTTTTGTTAGCCTCGCATTATGATCTTTATTATTTATCAAATAAATAAAATTGATGGAGTTGCACTACTCTTTATTATTTTAATATGTTTTAGGAAGTGTTGAAATTATACTTTTTTGTTTATTATTTAGTGTTCATTTTTTTTTGCATTATAAATATTAAAAATAATTCAAATATATAAAATAATAAAAGTTTGTGGAAAAATATAATTTTATAAATTAAATTAAGTGATATTTAAATAGTTATTATGATTATCAGTTTGTGGTCCTAATAGCAAATGCATTATCAGTTTTTTTAGGGATTTTGTATGCAAATTTTAATTAATTATAATTTTTTTTGTTTTGTTGAATTATTATTATAACTCGTACCTCTTTCTAGAAGTAATAATAGTAATCAAATCTTAAATTATTTTTTTTATTTGTTTAATTTATGTGATTCTTAAATATTATTATTATTTTTAAATTTATTTCTTAGTATTTTTTAAATATGATTAAGTCATTTTAATTTAATTAATCGATGTAAAATAAATCTAAAATAACCAAATAATAAAATTTTAGTTGTATATATAATTTTTTTTTATTTTGGATTATTATTTATATTTTGGTATTAATAGTATATGAGCAAAAATGTGATCAAATCTCATATAGATTATGCAATGCTAAGGAGCTATTAAAATAATATATGCCTAATAATTCATATGTGCACACTTGAAAAAGTTGTAAGTAATTAATATATTTTTAAAGTTTTAATCAATTATTATCTAAATTATTTTTAGATATTATTTTAGAATTATAAAAAAAATGAAAATAGCTACTCTACATTGAATTTTTATATACTTTTAGGTATGTATAGTCATGTCGAGTTTTTAAGTCTAATGCATTTTTTCTAGGTCAAGATAGATATATATCTATTTCGATTACTATTAGATATTAATATTTTTCTATGATTTTTTTGTATCTGGAAGAATCCACTATGATGCATATATTTGTGGACATCATGTCAAACTTATATAAAATAGTTAAAGTACAATTTGCTTAGGAAAAATAATACATTTTAAATAAGTAACCTTAATTTTGATAATGTAAATGAATTATTTTAAAATGTATAAAATTTAGTTTGCAAGAATAATTTTAGATGCATTATAACTAAAATTGATAATCTGTTATACTAAAAATTATTAATATATATCAATAATAACATATATTATCTTTTTGATTCATATTAGTAGAATAAAAATTAATATGAGACACATTTCCTAAACTCAAAAGTAATTAGTACTGAAAACAATTGACTGAATCATGTCCTGTGATATTGCTTTAAGCCATACAAAGATTTATACAATCTACACATCATACATGCATTCATTGGAATAGTAAAACAAGGTGGTTGTTGCTTCTATGATATGATATCTTATTAGATACTTGAATATTATTAATCTATTATTTATTTATTCTTGACTTGATTGTATGTTTTTAAAATTGAGAATATTGAATTTTAGTTTTTGAATTGTTTCTATCATAAAGTTTGAGTATGTTAGGAAAGTACTCCATAATTTTCTTTCTTATCTATCAGATTTGTGTGAATAAGGACACACTCAGCTAGATATGCTCATATTGTGTTGACTTCATTGAGTTGTTGGGTCACTGATGTATTTTCTGTCAACTTTTGGTTGAAAAAATACCTCATCATGTGCACTTTTTTAGCATCAATTAGTTTTTCATATATACTAGCAAGAGCATTCGTAAGCCTTACTATGTTCTTCTCATTTTTTATATTGAAAGTAAGTTGGTAAGATATCATATTTCAGATGAATTCAAGTGCTAGTATGTGCTCTTCTTTCTTCATAGACTCTATCTTCTTCATCTGAAGGGGTTAATATAGATTTTTCTAGTATATATAATCCTTCATTTATATTTTCTAGAATCCAAATTTCGTTCCATAGATTTTTTTTTTATTTTCACTTTTCCTTCATTTACAGTAATTACTGTCTACGAAATATGACTTCTTCTAGACAATTCTTGCAAACCACAGTGCATGAGAATTGAGAACACCTCTTTTGACATGCTGATATTGTCTACAAAATTTTTACTATTTATTAAATTCATTATTATCATCAATAGTAACTTCGCCCAATGGGGCATCATAATGCACAACCTAAACCTCCAATACGAATTGTTGAGAATAACTTGATTTCCTATTTGTTATATTTATGAAAGATAACAAAAATATAGATATTAAAAAATGAAACACAAAATTTACATTGTTTGGCACATTCTTACCTATATTATGGGCTCTTCTCTTTTCCTTTCTTATTCACTATGAATTAGGCGAATGCAAAAGATGTAATAAATATATACTTTTGAAATCTCAATGCTTATTATATGTTGATAAATACTAGAAAAATAATAAAACAAAAAAAAAAAGGAGCTAATGCTTCTTTTTTTTTGACAAAATTGGGGAGTAGACGCCCCCCCCATTTTGATATTAAATATATAGACCACTTATATGTGTTTTATATTTTGGCACATGAATTTCATAAAAGAAGATTCTTCAATTTTTGTTTCATGATAATTAGATCACAAATCTATTTTACATAATGCTTTATTATATCCAACTAATCAAATAATTCATTAATTCTCAGAATAAGATATTTGTTTTTGATTATTATTATAAATAAATCATGAATATAGATAATTTGTCAAAAAATATATTTACAAAGATTCTTGCCACCAAAATAGTCTCAACTTATTTAATTTTACAAGATTTATTTATAATATTGGCTAGTCATTCATTATTTCATTTATATAAAACTCTAACTACTTCCATATGTAACAGAGGATATAAGAAAGTATTATATCTTTCATTAATATTATAAATGTTATTATTCAACTAATTTAAAACCCAGATTATAACAAATTATGGTATTTAAAAAAAAATAAAAAAATAAAAAAAAATAAAAAAAATAAAAAAATAAAAAAATAAAAAAAATAAAAAAAATAAAAAAAATAAAAAAAATAAAAAAAATAAAAAAAATAAAAAAAAATAAAAAAAATAAAAAAAATAAAAAAAATAAAAAAAATAAAAAAAATAAAAAAATAAAAAAAATAAAAAAATAAAAAAAATAAAAAAAATAAAAAAAATAAAAAAAATAAAAAAATAAAAAAATAAAACAAAACAAAAACAAATAAAACAAATAAAACAAATAAAAAATTAAAAAAAAACAAAAAAAAACAACTTTGATATTTTATTTTGACCACAATTTTCTTTTTAGTATCATATCAAACCCATATAATTATAGGGCTAACATATTAAAAGTTAATTCATTGCTATTTCATAATAGCATATACTAATTAACTACTTGATATGAGTAAATTACATCTATAGATGAAAATAAATAATATAGAAGTCTTCTAATTTTTTTTTGAACCACTCTCATTTTATCCAAAAATATATTAGATATAAGTGAATGTGTTGCTCCTAGTTCAAAGAAATTGTAAGAGTTTTTTGTGCCTTGTGTTTCTCCAAAAACACAAGACATAAATTATTAATTTCCTTCGCATAGATCTTTAATATGACACTAGTTGAAAATCATGACTAAAACACAAGGCATATTCTAGATCCATTGTAAAATATGTTGCTCTTGATTAATATTTATATTAATACATTATTAGTTATGTGAATCTAAATTACAATCAGCATTGAAGGATTACCTTCTAGGCTCTTTTTGATTGTTAAATAAAATATTCTTGGAATTCCTTTAAGAGTGCTTTTTGTTTTGTGTTTCTACTTTCTTTTTTTTTTTTGAGAAACTAGAATATATATAAATTCTTGCATCACAACAATAAAATTGTGGGCGCTTGAGAAATCATTCTCTTGGGCACACAATCACATTCCTTCACATACTTTGCAAGCTATCCTTGAAGTCCAAGGTGCTAAACCTCTTCAGTTCTCTAACTTGATCTTCACATATTTCACTATCTTGGATTGTCTCAGTCATTGTTCTTAAATAATTACAAAACTTTATCTTTCTCTAGTTCTAAAGCTATATCTATTATTTTCTCATATATGATTGCTTCATAAATATCAACACCTAATTTCAATTCTCAGCCATTTTCCAAAAATGTCAATTTTTTTCATTGTTATTCATAATTTAGAAAACAAATTTTACTAAGTTCTCAACCTCAGTAGTATATTAAGCAACAATTACACTAGCTTGAGTTAATCTAAAAAAACTTCTCATGTCTTATATCTTCAATGGGATGCTGGAAATTATTCAAACATTACTATATAGCTTATAAATTATGCAACTATTTTTCTAAGCATTAATTAATTTTTTCCCTCAAGATTTAGCACATCCATTATCATAATTTTTTATATAAATTCTTTAGTCCTTTGCTATTCAACCATTACTAGGAAATGTCTTGCTTAATCTCTTACTAATTTTCACAAAATACTCACTAGTTAATTGCATCATTTCTTTCATAAATAAGTATTACTCTATTGCTCTCTCTCTCTCTCTCTCCTTCCATCTCTCTCTCCTTCCATTTCTATCTCTCTCTCCGTCTCTCTTGCTCTCTCTCTCTCTATCCATCTCCATCTCTCTATCCCTCTTCATCTCTCTCTCTCTCTCCATATATCTTTCTCCCTCCATCTCTCTCTTCATTTCTCTCTCTCTCTCTTTCTCTCCAATTCTATATATATATCTCTTCATCCATCTCTCTCTCTCCATATATCTTTCTCTTTCTATCAATCTCTCTCTCTCCATCTCTCTCTCTCTCTCCATATCTCCCTCTCTCTCCCTCTCCCTCTCTCTCTCCATATCTCCCTCTCTCTCCCTCTCCCTCTCTCTCCTTCTCTCCCTCTCCCTCTCTCTCCTCTCTCCCTCTCCTCTCCCTCTCTCTCCTTCTCTCCCTCTCCCTCTCTCTCCCTCTCATCTCCCTCTCTCCCTCTCCCTCTCCCTCTCTCTCCCTCTCCATCTCTCTCTTCCTCTCCCTCTCCCTCCCTCCCTCTCTCCCCCTCTCAATTTTTCCTATGCCACAATAATGAGACGTCTTCTTTACATAATATTCATTATTTATTTTGATCATATTGTAGGTTTACATTATTTTTTCTTTTAATTGACATGTGTGGAAGAATAGATTCAACTATAAATATGACTATTTTTTATTATTCATGTGTTGGGTGAAATAATTTCAGATTTCTAATAAAATTTTCATAGTATTTAATGAGAAACAGAACCATATAAATTGAAATCAGATTTCTTTCTGTATTATTTAGGAGTTAATTAAAATCAAAAATAAAAAAAACAATAATAAAATGATATATCTATTCAACAAACTAGAATAAATATATCAAATCAAACTCAATTTTAATCAAACTAGTTAGATTGAATTAGTTTTAACCTCTCTCTCATTCTCTTTGACATAGAATTTGTCAGATTCCATGGCTGAATATTTGAGACCTTGGAAGAAGTTGATGTTAAGAGACTGTGGAATATGGTGATGACGATGCGCCACTAGGTAAGCTCCATGTCAAGGTGCTTGGTGTATTTTTCCAAGCATAGATATGATTAATCCAATGTCATTTCTATATTTAGCTTATTTTGCCAACTAGAGTCTCTTGTTGGCTAAAAATAATGACAAAGAGTGATCTTTTGTTTTTTTTTTTGTTACTTCTAATCACTTCTTCACACAATTATATCTACCTTTATGTAGTAACTTTCCAAAATGTAACAATAAAAGCAAGGTGTCTATCATCAATTAATTTCATACAAAATATATATATATATATATATATATATATATATATATATATATATATATATATATAATATGTTGTTATATTTATACATAGTTATGTTTATGTATACTATTTTTATAGTTATTGATATAGTAAAATATATTTATATAAGAAATTCGAATTATATCACACATGTATATTGATGTATAGTTATGTTCAAATGCACTTATTGATTTGAGGAACTTAAATGTATAAAGATTTATATATTTAAATATAACTATATAAAAATGTATTTAATGATATGTATATCAACATATTATTATATATAAATGTATTTATCTACATCAATACCTATACATAGCCAATGTCTAAATATATATAATTACATGAAAAACTAAATATAACTATATCTACAACATATATAACTAAATACTTCAGAAACTTAATATCCATTCATATCATCCATCTCATTCATATATATATATATATATTTGATATTATATAAATTTTAGCATTTTTCCATATATTTTAAGAACTTAAATTTAATTTTTTCAACCTTAAATATAGTTTTAATGTATTTTTATATGTTTGTATAAATCATTATGATTTAATATGTTTAGGATTTGTAGTTTTGTTTCACTTATTATCATTTAACTGAAATTGATTTATAATAAAATGTTTATTTGTTAAAATTCATGTTGTAAATTTCAAAATAAATAACAATATATTTGGGTAATAAATATTATAAAAAATTTCTAAAATATATATGTGATGTAGTTTCAATTTACAAAGATAAAATTTTAGAAATAAAATTTATTTACAAAATAAAATTTGCACCTCATAATATTCAATATGTTATATTTATTATAAATAAACAATGTTTAAAATGTATCTATTAATTTAAAAAAAAAACATTGTCATGTATTCAATTTTAAAAAAAATTAAAAAAAACAAATTCATATATTTATATGGTCACTTATATATTTTGAATAAAAAATAATAATAACTTGTAGAAAAATTTACTCATGTATTTATATGGTAATATATTTTGTTTGAACATAATTAAAGAAATACTTTTTTTACAAAACATTAAAGGCTTGTATTTATATGCACGACATTATAATTGTTTGAATTTTAAATTTTCTAAAAATTTATTAATAACAATAAATAATAGGTAGAAATTTATCATAGACATTAATATTTTAATAAAAAAATTTATATAGAAAAACATAAACAATATTATCTATTTATGAACAATATTTAATTTTTAACATAATTGTAAAAACAACATAATTTACAAATATGCCATTTCATTTATTTATATGAGTATAATGATAGTTATTTTAATATAAATATTAAAAAAACAACTATTTGAATAAAATAGAAGCTTATATATTTAATTCATAATTTCATTTTATGCATTAATATGCTTCATACACACACACACACACAAATTTATTTTAAATATAAAGAATTTATAATATTTTATAAATTGTGTACAATATATAATATTTTATTTTAATTACAATTTCAAAATCATAAAATTTTAAATACATTACACACTCACACACACACATACATATATATAATAGTTTCATGTGTAACTTTAAAAATACATTACATATATAGTATATGTGTGTGTTTGTGTGGGTGTTCAGTAGTATATGGATGCATACAAGTATATACACACTATGAAAATGTAGATACATGTGTGAAAATATACAAAAGTAAAAAAATGTGTGCTGTATATGTAATTTGTTTTTTTACTTAATAATATGTTTTAATATTTTCATGTAAGTGCAGGAAAGGAAATATTAAAAGCCCGGGGATGCAGCAGTAGCACAATAACGGAGGTCTCTCTGTCCGGTCAGTGGGCCAAAATTTTTGGAGCAGAGCCTGACCCATTCCATGATCCGACCCGCTTCGGTTAAATGAACCGGATGTTTATTTTTTGTATAAAATGATTTGTATTTATTTTTTCGGGCGGCTGTTTTTGACCCGATTGAACTGTTCATCATCCTCTCTTCTTCTCTCTGCGCGATTTCGCGACTGCTCCGTGTTGCATACTGTAAGATGTTCTGTTCTTGGTTTTAATCTGTAACGCATAAGCATTTTCTGGTGGAGGTAGCTAGTCGTACTGAGCGACTAGCGAACCACGTTATTTCCTGTGTTGATTTCTCATGTTTTTTTGATTCTGTCGTGGATGTTGTTGGATTGGGATATATATATTGCTTGTTTTTCTGTGTTTTCTGTTGTTTCTGTTCTTAATCTCACTACCCGTGGAAGCGCGATTGCCCAATAATATGTATTGTGATATATAATGTATAGTAATGTATATGGATGTATAAATGTGTGTGTGTGTAGGTCTATTGATTCTATTTCTCTCTCATCAGATCTCTTTACTATCATACAACAACGAATTTGAGATTTAGTGGAAGAAATGAGATTTACGTTCACAAAGCTGTTCAGTAGGCTATTTGCCAACAAAGAGATGAAGATTTTGATGCTAGGTCTTGATGCTGGCAGAAAGAAAACCATTCTGTATAAGTTGAAGCTTGGTGAAATTGTCACCACAATTCCTACAATTTTCTTCAATGTTGAGATTGTTAAATACAAAAAAATCAATTTCACTATGTGGGATGTTGGGGGTCAAGACAAGATTCGCCCTTTCTGGAGGGATTACTTCCAAAATACCCAAGGTCTCATATTTGTGGTGGACATCAATGACAAAGATTGAGTAGTAGAAGTCAGAGATGAGTTGCATAGGATGCTAAACGAGGAAAAGCTTCGAGATGCAGTTTTGCTGGTGTTTGCCAATAAGCATATCTTCCCAATGCGATGATGCAGCTGAAATTACTGACAAGCTAGGACTTCACTCTCTTCTCCAATGCCATTGATACATTCAAAGTACCTATGCTACCTATGGCGAGGGTCTCTACGAGGGTCTTGATTGGCTTTCCAATTACTTTGCCAGCAAATCATAAACAATTTATGCAGGATGAGGTAAACTTTGTTAACATATCTGGATGTGGATCTAATCTTTGCCTATTTTGCTTGAGTTTTGTTTTGTTATGTGGATGACATCATCTGTTTCTAGGGGAATTCAAATTGTATTTATATTTATATAATACATGCCTGAAATACAAGACCTCATTTACTTTGTCCTGATCTGTTGTAAGCCGAACTTGTTTGTTTTCTATTTTGTGTCTTTTTGCCATTGGATCCAAAGGTATAATAACATATAACAATAAATAATTGTATCTTATTATATGTATTACTATAAAAGATTTATACATAACTATATTTAATTATATAATTTACAACTTAATATTTAACATACTTTGTATATATTAGTATTCAAAAATGTATTTTACTATATCTATACCTATACATAACATAAATATATAAAATTATATAAATAGATAAATATACCTACATGTATAAATATAAGTTTAACTATATGTGCAACTATATGTATTACCACATGTAACTATATTTATAATTACATGTATAACAACATACAATATTATGTTTAATTATATGTGTATAACTATATATAAATATTTGTAAAACTAAATAAAAATTTATATAATTAAATATAACTATATTTTTAACTTGTCACGGTCCTTCCAATGCATGGGTCCCATATTTATAGAAATCAACTTGATCAAAAGGAGGGCTAGCTTATTTTATCTTTATTATTCCTAGAATATTTTATTTTTGCACACTCTATCTCTCTAATCATATATAATTACTAGATATCATTTGGATTTTTGTTGAAGCTGTATGTCAATCAACTTTAAATTTGTATTTGTTCATGTCTATAATAATTGTTTTCATATATCTGTGAATATATTTGAGTATCTCCGAATTTTTTTAGTAGAGTTTTAGCCTATTATAGGTATGTAAAAGCCTATATTTAGCTGTGGAAGCAGCGGCATCAATGGTAGCGGTGCCGGTGGTAGCGGTAGTGGCAATGGAGGTAGCGGCGGCATTAGTGGCAGTGGCGATAGCGGAGGCAACGTCGACATCAACGGCAGCGGCAACATTAGTGGCAGTGGCAGCAGCGGCATCAGCGGAGGCAACAATGACATTAGTGGCAGTGGCGATATCGGTAGATGCGGTAGTGGCAGTAGCAGTGGTAGCGATGACAGTAGCAGTAGTAGTGGCATCGGTGGCAGCGACGATAGCAGCCATAGCACCGGTAGTGGTAGCAGCACCGGCAATAGCGGTAGCACCGGCAATAGCGGCAGCATCAACGACAACAAATGCAGTATATACGTACGTATATAGTCCATATATACGTACATATAATACTACATTATTTTATGTACATATATACTTAGTATATATGTACTCAATATATATGTATGCATAATACTACAGTTTATATGTATATATACTGCATTAATATATGCACGAGTGAAATGCTAGTATATATGTACACAGTACATATTTACTGTAGTAATATATATTTATTAAAACATAGTTTTTTTTATTTATTTTGATTTGATTGAGTGATTTGTATTTCTTACAGATATGGCACCACATTGTTTCCCATACAAAGCTTGTATAAGTGAAGGGATTTTTCAATAGACATGACGCACCATGACTCGGACAATTTTTTCCCAGTAGAAAGTTGATGATCGGAGGAGCAGAGGGAGAGAAAGCAATATCAATGCTTGGATAGATTATACTTTATGTACTATCAGTATATACATTGATTAATAAGATGTAATATAATTTTGTTAATTTTTTTTGTCTTAGTTATTTAAAATATTGTATTAGAATAAGTTATTAAATGAATTTTTTTTGTTTAATTTAAAATTTGCATTTATACTTTCGGTTTTTATTAAATTTAATTTAAAATATTAAATTATTTAATTAAATTTTTGTTGAAACTGTAAGACTATCAACTTTAATTTGTGTTTTTTTATGTCAATAATAACTATTTTTATATATCTACGAATATGTTTGTGTGTCTTCGAATTTTTTGGGTATAGTTTTAGCCTATTATAGGTATGTAAAAGCCTATTATCAGCAGCTGTAGAAGCAGCAGTGATGGCATAGACTGAAGCGGCTGCAGCGGTGGCAGCGGCGGAAGCAGCGAAATCAGGGGAGCGGCAGGAGTGGAAGCGACAGCGGGAGCAGCAACAACAGCAACAAATGTAGTATATACGTACGTATATAATTAGTATATACGTACATATAATACTGGAGTATTTTATGTACATATATACTAAGTATATATGTACTCAGTATATATGTACGCATAATACTACAATTTATATTTACATATACTGTAGTAGTATATGTATGAGTGAAATGTTGGTATATATGTACATATTTACTGCAATAATATATATTTATCAAAACATAGCTTTTTTTAATTTATTTTGATTTGATTGAATGGTTTAAATTTCTTACAGATATAGTACCACATTGTTTCTCATATGAAGCTTGTATAAGTTAAAAGATTTTTCAACAGATATGAAGCACTGTGACTCGGACAGCTTTTTCGCAGTAGAAAGTTTGTGATTAAAGGAGTAGAGAAAGAGAAAACATTGTCAATGCATTGATAGATTATACTTTATGCACAGTTGGTAGATACATTGTTTAATAAGATGTAATATAATTTTTTTTTATTTTAGCTATTTAAAATATTGTATTAGAATAGGTTATTAAATGAATTTTTTTTGTTTAATTTGAAAATTTCATTTATATTTTTTATTTTTATTAAATTTAATATAAAAATATTAAATTATTTAATTAAATGTTAGTTTAAGCTGTATGACAATCAACTTTAATTTGTGTTTGTTCATGATAATAATAACTATTTTTATATATCTTTGAATATGTTTGTGTGTCTCTGAATTTTTTGGGTATATTTTTAGCCTATTATAGGTATGTAAAAGCTTATTATCAGCAGTAGTAGCAGCGACAACGGCGACCATAGTGGTAGTGATGGCAGTAGCAGAAGCGCGGCAGTGGCAGCAATGCAGTAGTGGCTGCGATAGTGGCGACAGCGGTAGTGGCAGCAGCGGCGGCAGCATCGGCAATGGCGACCATAGTGGTAGTGATGGCAGTAGCAGAAGCGCGGCAGTGGCAGCAATGCAGTAGTGGCTGCGATAGTGGCGACAGCGGCAGCGGCAGCGGCGGCGGCAGCATCGGCAACGACATCAGCGATAGTAACGGCATCGGCCATAGCAGTGGTAGTGGAGGCAGTGGAGGCAAAGGTAGTGACATTAGTAGTGGCAGTGTCGGAAGTATTGACATAGGTGGCAGCGGCATCAGCGGTGGTGGTGGTAGTAGTGGTGGCAGCAATAGCTGCGGCAGCACCAGCATCACCAGCATCACTGGCAACGGGGGCAACGGCTGTAGTGGCCAGCAATGGCAGCGGCTACAGTAGTGGCGGTGGCAGCGGCGCCGGCAACGTCAACATCGATGGCAGTGGCGGCAGTAGAGGCAGTGGTGGCAGCGACGACAGTAGTAGTGGTTAGGCAGTGGCAGTGGCAGCGGCAGAACCAGCGACAGGAGCAGCAACGGCAGCGCGAGCAGCAACAACATCACAGGTGTGGTATATACGTACGATTAAAGTCAATATATACGTACATATAACACTGAAGTATTTTATGTACATATATACTGAGTATATTCGTACTCAGTTTATATGTACACATAATACTACAGTTTTTATGTACATATATTGTAGTAATATATGTATGAGTGAAATGCAAGTATATATTTACATATATATTGCATGATTATATATTTATCAAAACATAACTTATTTTTATTTTAATTTGACTGAGTTGTTTAAATTTTTTACAGATATGATACCACATTGTTCCTTATGCAAATCTTGTATAAGTGATGAGATTTTTCACTAGACATTACGTGCCTTGACTCGGACATCTTTGTTGTAGTAGAAAAATGATCAGATGAGTAGTGGGAAACAAAGCAACATCAATGAATGGATATATTATACTTTATTCACTATCGGTAGATACATTGATGAATAAGATGTAATAAAATTATGATATTTTTTTGTTTCAATTATGTAAAATATTGAATTAGAATAAGTTATTAAATGATTTTATTTTTTATTTATTATAAATTATTTATAGATTCATTTTTTATTCAATTTGATATAAAAATATTAAATTATTTAATTAAAAATTTTAAAATAAATTAAATTCTGAAAATAGTTTTGAAATTAAAATAGCTAGGGAAAAAATCTATTGTTAAATTAGTAAGGGAAAAATCCTTTACTAATTTAGCTAGGGAATTTTCCCTAGCTAATTTAGCTAGGGAATTCTTTAATTTAGCTACTAATTTTTCCGTCGCTAAATTTATTTAGCTAGTGATTATTTTTTTCACTAAAATTTAGTGACCAGCACTTTAGTTTGAGAATCTCCCATCATTATTATCATTTAGCAACATAAAATCTCATTAGTTTGCTAATTTAGTGACTAAAAAAAATGCCCATTTAGCTAAGGAACTGTCCCTAGCTATATGAGATTTTTCTTGTAGTACTAGTACATTGGATATCATTACCATCATACCAATTAAAGCCATGATATTATTCTTCTTTTCTTTTATTTGGTTTGTGATGAACATCCCATTCCATTTGTATGAGTATATGAGTCATCATCTTCTAAGTCATCAACTCCAGTATCATTGCTTGCTACATCTTGATTTAACTTTTCCAAAATATCAACAGTTGACATGGCTTTTTTCATTAACATGTTCTTTACCGAAAACAAGACTTAGATCATCAATGCATGGACATGGTTAGAGTCTCAATCCATTATCATCTCTATGCCCTATAAAATATAAAAAAAAAAGATAATTACACAATTTACATATGTCAAAGTGATGCTCATGCTTATGAAGATGCAATATATGAGGTTAATATAATTGTCATGTGTTATTACATGTAGAAGTGCAAATTTATACTAGTGTTAGATAAAAACTTGAGTGCCCCATGAGGGTTATTTATAAATAATCTATATGAAAATGTGATGATGCCACTTGTAATCATTTAATACATTTGTTGAGATAAAATAACTACCAATTATTACCTAGAATAATAGACAACAATAACATATACTTTGTGCTGATAATTGGGAATTTCTAGATAAAGAGGAATAATAGATACTAATGTATCAAATTAATTAATAAGTTTGGAATAAAAAAACAAGATAGGAGATATTATGAATATATTTACTTTAACCCAACCTTCAAATATATTTTGATCAAATAAAACCATTGTATTTTTATTGTCCCAAAAAACCCCATTGTCAATTGTTAACATATCCAATATGGTATTGAATTATTTTTATAAGTCTTCAATCATGGATTCAAAATGGGGATTTTCTTTGGGACCACTCTTTTACTTTTCTTCCAACATTTATCCACTTGTAAAAATACGTTTGGTTTAAACTTATTATCACATTTGATCTTCCTTGAAACACATGAGTTGAGAATCATCCAACTTAATTAGTACATTCCATTATAATTTTATATGGATGATCTTAAAAGACTTAGATATTTTTTTTGGGATAGAGCTGACTTATGAGAAGAGAGGAATTGTGTTGTGGCATGAGATATATTATTGATACTCTTATTGAGATTAGTTTTTTTGGGTTGTGCTTTGACAGATATTTTATGAATTTTTGTATTGATTTTTTTGTCTAATATGGGCTTTCTATTTGACTCAACAATATACAGAAGAATCATATGAAAGATTTACTATTTAATTATCATTATAAAATATATAACTTATATAGTTAATGTATTGATTATTTCTTAGATTCTCCATGATGGGTTCACTTAAATGTAGTTCTTTGTATACTTAAGTATAAAATAGATCTCGAGGCTTTGGTATCTCTGTTAGTGATTATGTGTACCTTTAGCTAGCTAGTTTTTCAGATTCAATTGGGCACCAACTTGAATAGAGAGGATATCTACTATTTGATATTGTACTTTTCGAGGAGACAACCTTGTCTCTAAGAAAAGTAAGAGATAGACAAAGACCTAGAGATTTACTTTATAGATAGAGTTCATGGCAATGATGATACCCACTAACAAGATACTTTGGATCAAGCCTTCTTTAGAAGATGAGGAACCTACTTATTACCTTGATGTTCTATGACATATTAGTATATGATGTACATAAATGTGAATTACTTCTTTATTTGGGTGAATATCAAGAATGAAATCATTATTACATCATATATTCTTATGATATATTAGTTAGCTAATATCTTCACTTAAACCTCGATATCTTAGCTTATTTCACTTTTCTTCAACTTGGTGTACTTGATATCTACTTACCAAATTTATGTTGAATATTGAAAATTTATTTATGTTATTTTATGTATTTACAATTTGTTGATGAGAGAACCTAAATTGTGAATTATCTAAATACTTTTTTTTTGTTTTTCTATTTTTGATGTTTGTTAGGATTTCTATGGTCAAACGAGATTGATTTATGTATCATTTTTATATAGCAATTTTTATTGTGTGGCTTTATTAATAAGAACATAAACTAAACTAATGTAACTATAATTTTTAAGTAAAAAACAAAAAATACTGCTTTTTTAACAAGATCTAATTAGCATTGATGCACAAAAATCAACATCAATTAATTCAAGACACCTTAAACATCTTTAAGTTTTTCCAACATGATATGACTTTCATTATGTTTTCTTTCCATAGATGAATGTTTCACATAATGCAATACAACTAATTTTCAATAATTTAAGAAACTTACTTTTATCACATAGTAATTGTAAACCTTTGGTTTTGAGATGCTCATATCACAATTCATATAGCATGGAGCCATCTTTTAAATCAATAACAAGAACTCTATTCCTAATGTGTGAAACTACTAATGAAAATATTTTATTTTGAGTCATATTGATATTAATCAAGGCATGGCCTAAATATTGTTCATTAATAATGCATGTATCATTGTCAAATAAGATAGAATATTCACCAACTATTTTAATATCATATACAAGAAAATTATATTTTAAATAAAGTACAGATTAAATATTTTGTGGTAGTTTTACATTACCATGGATGGTTTTAAAGGTGATTATGTCTTTTCCATTCAACCTATTTTTATTTTATGTTTCCAAGTGCTACTTTCATCATTTGTATCTTGTCAAGTTCTTTAAACATGGATTTTCTACCCATCATATGGTCTTGGTAGTTGCTATCAACAAACCATACAAAACTTGATGTGTTGTTAGCACTAAAATTAATCAAAAAATTCACTTTCTTCCTCATTATTTAATGCATACTTTATTTGTTGATCATTGTGCTAGCAATCCAATTTTACATGCAAATATTTCTTTTAATGATTGCATTGAATATTAATATTATTTTTATTACATGTCCAGAATTTTATAATTTATATTTTTGTTTATTTATTGTTTTTAAGTTTATTATATAATTTAATTATGAATGGGAGCACCAAATATGTGGATTTTGCCCATCTAAATGCTATCATATTTATTCATGCTATATATTTGTGTTTGGAATTGAATTTTTTATCTGAGATTATACATGTAATGGCTTGAATTTTTATATGGTATTAGAACAAAACCATAGGTAGAGGAAGCAAATCAAAAGATTTACTTTAGGGGCATACACTCTAACAACATAGTGCATTCATGTGTGTGCATAAAGAAACTGATAGACGTGATGTAGATGCACATCACATGCCCATGGTATGTGGAAAATGTTAATAATTTTTCAGTACTTCATGTATTGGTATTTTGAGATTATTTGGTATGCATTTACTATTGCATTTATATGTATTTGATCATTTATTAGAAAGATTTTATTAGATGTACATTTGAGTGAATTTGATAAATGTTAGTAGAATTGAGATTATTTTGGGTGAAATGTTGGTGGAATGATGACTAGAAGAAAGAAAAATATTTTAGAGTCAAGATATTTTTCATGTAATGACTTAGTTATACTTTTCATTATTCAATTGACAAATTATGACATATTTTTCTTGGTCATAGCTTTATAAAATTAATTATGAAAATCTTTGTATGCAACCATTCAGCTATCAAATTGACATAATATTTTTACTATGCAACATAATTTTTGTGGCTATGGTATTTTATTAGAGTCACTGCCACACTATCTCTAGAATATCATAATGGATATGATTTTATTTTCATATTATGATAGCTAAGTATCTCACTATTACAAGAACCATGACTTAATTGATATAGAGACAAGATACTAAGTAAATTAAGTCATAGATATATTTTCTACCATAACATTGTGCTCTAGAGAGTCTTACTCTAGTTGTGGCATTTCCAATCACTATAAGCTCAACTTGTGGTTTTTTTAATGTCATAACTATGTGCTCTAGTGAGAAAATATGAAAGCCATGACTATTTTTAACACTGTGACTTTTGTGTTCTAGTGAGTAAATACATCAATCATAGTTATTCACAGTGTTGCGATAATTTGGTCTAGAGAAAAGATCAAAGTCATATTCATTCCCAAAGTCATGACTTAATTTATATATGACTTAGTGTTACGACATCATGCTCAAGTGAGAAGTTACCCGAGTCATGAAATTCATTACTGATGTGACTTTTATACTCTATAGAAGATCTGAATGAGACAATACAATTGCAACTTCATGCTAGCAACATGACTTCAAGCTTAAAGTTTTGGATGAATTTTTGAAGTATAAAAATAACACTTAAAATACTAGACAAAATTATTCAAACCCTCATTATAGGCAAATCCAATTTTAATAAGAGTAATATTTGATTAGAATTAGGTTTTGAGACTTAGATTATAACTTGAGATTTTATTAGGAATCCTCGATGATGACATACCTTTCAAAACATCTCATGTGAATGATTCCCCAATGTTAGGCTAAATTAAGATTAGGATTATTTTTTGTACTTGCATAATGGTGATTTGATTTTATGAAGTTTATGTTGTGGCAATATTATGTTTCAAATATTGATGGATATAGATGTTATTTAGAACTTAAATTTAGGATTGTTACTGTATCATAATTTTACATTTGTGGTCATGGTGGATGGTAATAGGTAAGTCATAGAGCACACTCATGATATATAATAAGAAGGAAATGACAACTCTTCTAATCTCAACACATGAGATAAACATATGTCAAAAAATTTGAGATTTAAGTAAGTTTAATCAATATGAGTATGATACTTATGGTGCCAAAAGTATGAACATACTTATGACCAATTTATTGTGTATACTCTAGAAGAACTTACAAATCCAAAAGCACAAAAATATTTAGTACCATATTATTTCATGTCATTGAGGTATTAATGGTCAAAGAATATAAATATACACTCAAAGCAATCATCATGGGTACTTGACATATTATCTAAAATGAGTAGATATGTGAATGCTTCATGAATAGAATGACATGTGATTTCAAAGGCAAAATACTAAGGGCATAACTACAATGAAATTATTTTTTGTAGTGATAGTCCAAATATGATGTTCACCTTATATGCTAAGAGGATACATGAGAATTTTCACACTCATATACTATTAATATGACAGATAAATATAATATTGCTCAAATATTAAAAAAACTTTATCATACACAAGGAAGTAAGTATTCAGTGTTCAAACTATTAAACATTCATAGTAATTTTGATATTTTATGATAATGTGTAGGCATGAAATGAAAAAAATTATGGATTAGTTTTATGACTTTGGAGTTTTGATAAATAATCATGAAATTAAAAGATTTTTGGAGGTGTTTAGCTGAGAGGGCAGAACACAGAGTCTTGTAAAGTTTTAATATTCATTCTTGGCCAAAACTCTACCTAAGGTCATGACAATATTTGTACGCCAGGACTCTACCAAATTTTTAACATAATTCTTTGACTATACATTACATTCTTAGTGGTTAAGATATTATCATAGAGTTGTAGCAATATTTATCTCATCAAATTTAAATATGAATGTGATTTTAATTGTATGTCGTAGTAATTGAGTATCTCACTAGTACTAAAGGTTATGGCTATATCATAACACTACAACTTTATCTTTTATATGATTTGATAGTCTCAGATCAGAGTTGTGACCTTTTTACAAAGCTATAACTTTTAAGCTATAAAATATTATAGAGTCAAAAAATACTCAAGTCAAAGTTATGACAATAATTTAGAGTCATGACAATTGGGACATATGAATTACAAATTATGTCATGGTCATTTCTCAATGACTTGGTCATATGATACACAAGAAAAACCTTCTTAATATTATGGCCCTTTATCAAAGACAAAAAAGATAAATGCATGAAACTATAGCTGCATCATAGTATTGTAGCTTCGTGTTATAAAGACATTAAGACCAAGTCAATGGTCATTGCTAGCATCATGACTTTATTTTATAGAGATATCAAGATGTAGTCCATGGTCATGGTTGCGTTTTAAAGTTATAACCTCATGCTTAAGAGATGAAGGCTAAAGTTGTGACTTTATTATAAAAGCTATGGCTTCCTATCTAGAGTAATATAGGGTATACACAAGTAAAAATTTTTTAAAGATCTCGCACTTTTCCTTTTCTCACTCCATGTAACAAACAAGGCATGGCGAAACTACCAAACCCTATGACAAATTTCTAACTTATTAGGGGTTCCATAAACAAGTAATATAAGATTAATGATAATCCCTAGAGTTAGGGGGCATGACGCTCAAACCCTCATCTCTAGGGTAGATTCTTATATTTTTACCAAAATAGCATGTGATATAGGGTTTGTGTAAATTAATATATGTGATGTGACTTTGATTTCATTTATGAATGAATGTATTTGATTTAATTTGTATTATAGATATTGATGGAAATATGATTAAATAGAACTTAAACTAGAGTTACAACTATTTATAGGTTTGTATAAAATTATAGTGGTTGACGGTGATAGGTAAACCACAAGGCTCACTCATGCATATGGTAGGAAGAATGTGATAGTCCTTCCAACTATGATATGTGAGATGAACCTATATATTGAAACTTAAAATTTGAGTATGCTAACCATCATGAGTATGATGGTTACGAAGCCTAAAGTACAAATGCTTTCACATACCAATCTATTATACACGTCTTAAAAGAACTAGTTCTAAATTGTAATGGATATTATATAGATCATTCTTATAAGTAGGTTACTTAAAGTATAGAGGATAGTGTTAGGCAATCTTTGGGGCATGCATAAGTATGTTGTGACTCACAAGATAGTAATAACTTTTGTGAGTTACTTTTTATTATATGGTTCCTTCTAGTGAAACTTTAAAAAAACATATAATAATTATGTGATCATGGTCTTACTAATCCAAAATTACAAAATCTTACTAACCATGTCAATCTTTGATCTAAATAACACATAAGAGCAAAGAATAAAAGTATGCATATGAATCAACCATCAAAAATAATTGACAAAGTTTTTTAAGAGGTATGAGATTGTGAATTACTCTCAAGTATAAAAAATTTATAATTTTGATGGTGGCGTACAGATGGAATAACTATGAGGGGATTATCATTAGGATAGATTTTAAGGTGACAACCACCTTATATACTACTAAGGAAAAAAGTCATTTCATAATACTCTTAACTTTCATTAAGTGACCAAATATAATATAAGTCGAACTAACTTATATATATATCACATATATTAAATGCATAAACCCATGAATCTAAGATTATTTTACAATTCAAATATTCATTCTACAAAAAATGAGTTGTCTCACCATTGAATGATCAAACTACTGATACAATCAATATTAGATTGATATCTAAATAAAAGTCCTCTTCACTACTTGTATGACCCATGTACTTGTAAATATTTTATTAGCGAAATACTCTAGTTAATGAGTTTTTAGGATATTAGCTAACCAATAAAATTGTGACACAATAAAGTTGTAACAATGAGTCAACTCTAGATTCTAAGTATCTTTCTAAAAACTCAAGTCTATCTACTCAACTCAGATAGTAGTTAATTTACTATTGGTTAATTTAACTATCTATATAATTTTTCTAAGATGATTTCTATTTATAGTTGTTTAGATATAAGTAATTTTTAGTGTTTGTGATGTATTTTTTTGTGGGTTTTTGTTTTTTTTTTGTTTTGTAGCCACTCCATTACATGAGCAGAAATTTTAACACTAAGTTAACACTAATGGACTAAAAATTGATAGAATCATGAGATCACTTTTGAGATAGAGAGATAAGAGAAAGATTATAAATGGAACTAGTAGCAAAAAAATCTACCATGGTAATGAAGGACAAGTTATCTAATAGCTAATTCTCACCATACCATCAATGAGTATCGTTAGCCAACAATGATTGATAGCTACTCTAGGATTCAAATGCAACATATTTAAGTGAATTACTTTAAGTTGAAGTCTGGTTTGATAGTTATCATATAATAATATGTTTATAGTGAAAGATTTTTAGAATATCTAAATTGCCACATCATGACTTTCTTGCAGTTATGCAACATGGTGAAGATGAATAGAGTTAACCTGGATACTATAAGGTTGTGACTTTTTTTTGAGAGACAAGGCTCAAAGCAAGGTCTATAGATTATCTAAAGATTGATTAAGAGTTGGGACCTACTTGTGCAAGCTTTCCTCATTGAGTTCTTTCCATCTTAGATCACATCTCAACTAAGTGAAAAGATTAGCCAATTTTGATAATAAGAGCAAAAAACTTTATGCAATGCTTGGGATCGATTCAAAGAACTCTCGAGGAGATGCCTAAGATATAGATTTGAATTGTATTTAGAAGTTCATACTTTTTACAATGGGTTGAACTACATATTGAGGTGCATGATTAATGAGGCATTACGTAGTTTTATTATGAACAATTCACCCAAAGAAGTACATTATCTATTTGAACAACTAGCCAAGATTAACTATCAAACTATGAATGATTGAACATTTGGAAGGAAAAAAACTAGAGTATTAGAGTTGGATAGATTGATCATAATACAAGCTAAGATGGACATGCATTTCAATAAGTTTTGAGCTTAAAAGGACAAACAACTAGTGTGAGAGAAAATTTTGTTTCATAACATTAGATAATAGTAATTTTTAACCCTATATACCAAGTGGAGAAAAATAATATTTTGTAGAACAAAGGAAACACATTAAAAACTAACAATAATACCCTCATACACTACCACCTAAATGTGAGAAATCAAAAAATCTTATCATATAAAAGTTATGAAAATATCTAGAAGAATGTGTGTCAATTCTAAAAGAATATGAGAATAAATCAATGGGATATTAAATGCAAGGATCCTCAAGCTCTAATTATAATCATCTAAAGAGAGTAGAAAAGTCATCACATAAAAATAATATAATTTCTTTATTCATAGAGATATGAAGAGAAATGATTTTTATAAAAATTTTATGTAACATAGTGAAATGAGGCTAGAACACATCAATGTGGCAATAAAGATCATTAAGAACCAATTTGTATAATTAGGAAAATTGATGATAGAAAATAGCATGAATGAATTACCAAGTAATATTAAAATAAATCTAAAGAAGTACTTATTTATCATACCTAAAAGTGGCAAAAAGTTAGAGGGGCAATAAGTAGAAGGAAAATTCAAGGGGGAAGCTCAAACAAATAAAAAAGCTATGACTGAAGAAGTCATGACTTTTTCCAAAATCATGAAATAACCCATCATAGTGGCACTTTATGCTGCAATATTTTTCAAAGTTTGACATCTATAGAATCTAATGCCCACCTCACACCCTCAACCATGATAAATAAAGAAGTAGGACACGAGGAGATGCATATTGCCAAATGCTATGAAGAGAAAGAAGTTTTGGATAAAAAAGTGCAAATGCTAAACAACATATTTCACCCATCCTTCCTTTTATATAGTGTTCTAAAAAAGAAAATTTGGTCAAATAATTTGATAGATTTCTCAATATCTTTAGATATTTGAAGTCAATATCTCTTTTTTTGATGCATTATTTTAGATGCCAAATTACACGGAGTTCATGAAGAATATAATAGGTGGTAAAAAAATTTTTGACTTATAAAATAGTGAACATGACCTAGAAATGTAGCACTATCGTCCAACATAAACTCTAAAGAAAGTTGAAAGTTTTAGAAGGTTTTTTGATTCCATGTATTATTATGGAGCATACTTTTTGGAAGACACCATGGAACTTGGAATTAAATATTAATTTTATATCATTGTCCATAGTGTGAAACTTGAACCTTGATGAGATTACTCTACTACTCTTTCATTTCAAATGGTCGATCATTCAATCAATATTTAGAGTAACATTATTGAAGATGTGTTAGTAAATATTAGTAAATTTATTTTTTTGATTGATTTTGTTGTGTTAGATACGAAGGAAATTCAATATACTTTATTGATTTTGGTATGACTATTCTTTTCCACTAGACAAGTATTTATCAATTTCAAGAAGAAAGAATTCGCACTTTGTATGAGTGAAAAAAACAAAAGTTCAAAATCTACAAAAGTTTGCACAATCCAAATAATAACAAAAAAGATTACTATGAAGAAAATGATAAATTAGAACTTTGGATGGAAGAAAATTGTGCAAGTGATAATAAAAAAGAAGCTTACTATGAAGTCATAATATTCTTCTAAGCCATGATTTCTAGAGAATCCAAGTCAGACTACCCTAAAGATGCAAAGGAAGAAGTGAAAATGATAAGAGCAATTACTTAATAGATATTTGAGATTGCATAATAAGTATAAGCAAAGGAAATCATCTACTGATTATTGATTAAATGGAAGATAAAGATAAGGCAAAAAGAGGAAACATCCAAATAAAGTTGAAGAGAAAGTAACTTTAACAAAGAAAGTCGTTTTTTGAAAATTTCATAACTTTACAAGCTAGATCAATGAAGAAAGTCATACAAAAGATAAATATGTGATAATGGAGAAAGTCAACTCTTTTTCCAAAATCATGACAAAAGGGATCCAAAGAGTAATTCCATACATCATGTCTTCACAACAAATCATTAACATTATCAAAGGAGATTGTAGGAAACTATCTTAACTTTTTCCAAAGTTATGACATCCATGGAAGAATAGTAGAATACCCTAAAAAAGATACTCTAAAGGATAACTTGATATTGAAGTAGAATTTAATAAAGATAAGAAGATAAGAAAGACTATACTAAGAAGCTTTCTTGGCTTGTTAAAATTATTGACCAAATTGGAGATCTAATGATAATCTAGCTATGTATATTAAATATAATGCTTCTTAAGAGGAAAACTAATAAGACAACCCAATAAGGCAAATCAATAAGACAAACCAATAAGGCAAACCATGCATGTCATCATATAATTTAGCTCATTTTAGAAATGTTGGGCTTGGAACCATAACCCAAATCTATGTTAATGCCTCCTCCTCAATGACTCTTTAAAATGATCCTAAATATCATATATAATCTTTTGCTCATTATATTGAAACTAACTTATTTCACTCATTAACTAAGAAGTAATTTAAGGTGGGAAAAACTTAGTGAGCATAGTCCTCACTAATTCATTTAAACTCTCAATGGAACTATAAGTTAAGCACTAAAACTAAATATGTTCCTTATCTCTTAATGAGAATGAGAATATACATAACCTTATTACATTGGGCTAACTCTAATTATCTTTAACATATCACATAGATACAAAATCATCATAACATATTCATTATGATCCACTGATATCTTTCCACTACATTAGTGCTAATGACCCATGGCTTTTAAAGTTGGCTTCAACTCAAAATAGTTTGCTTCCATTGGTTGCATTTGAATACCCAAATAAATATCAATTATCATGGATTGTCAATATTCTCCTAATAATGTGTGGTGGTGGATAGGCTATTGGATGGCTTACCCATTATTATCTTGGGACTCTCTATTACTACAAATTTCCTCCATAACCTCATTATTAGTTTTTTGTTTGGAAATATATTTCTTAGGTCTTTATATTTCTAGGTCTAAATAAGTTAAATTAGTTCTAAAACTTTACTCATAAAAAGATTTTAAAAAACAAAGAAAAATATATAAACAAAATGCCAATCCATTCATAATTCCTAATCATTTAGGCAACTTTCTCAATTGCCATTGATAGTTATTTTATATTCATACTCTTATTTTCTAGGCTCAGTTGTTATAAAGAGTAATAATTGACTTGGTTTATAACTATTTGCACTTTCTACTTCGTAAGTATCATATTTGCATAATTAATGTATGCTTCCCTCAAGTTTATCCGATGAGAACTAGAAGAGTGAAAGAAACTCATAAGGTTTATCATCATCATATGATTCACAACAAACTTACACATGTCTTGAGGATTGCATGTCACTATCCTCCAATGTGAAGATGCAACTCACACACATGTTTTCCTAAGGTGAAACCATCAGAAAAACATTCAATATAACAACCTTCCTAATTGAGAACTTATTCTTCTAAGATGTATACAATGGATTGGTATGTAAAGTATTCACACTTTTAGTTTCATAAGTGTCATACTCATAATGATTAAAATATCCAAATTTTAAAATTTAACATATAAACTTATCTCATACATCACGATCAGAAAGGCTATCACTTTCTTCCTACTATATGTGCAGGTGAGCCTTGTGGTTTACCTATTACTATCCAATATGATAATCATACACAAACCTATCCATAGTCAAAACTACAATTCAAGTTCTATCTAATCATTCATCAATTAATATCTATAATACAACATAAATAAACATATTCATTAATGTGAAACCTAATCTCATTTCACATAAAACAAATTATACAAACCCTAGACCATCCACAATTTTAATAAAAATTCTCAAATCTATCCTAAAAAGGATGGGGGGGGGGATGTTTGATAATCATGCCTCATAAATATAAAGGTTAACATTAAGTCTTGTATTCCTTACTTGCTTGTGTATCCTATATAATGTGTGAAGTTTACTCTTAGGGTTTGGTAGCTGCACCATGACTTTGGGTATTACATGGACGGAGAAGAATAAAAATGAAAGACATCTTCATAATTTATCCTTCTTCCACTCTCATACTCAAGTGATTTTATATTACTCTAACTAGGAAGTCATGACTTTCATAAGAAAGTCACAACTTTGGTTTTTATCTCTTTAGTTTGAGATTATGACTCAAAAAAATAACTACAACTTTGGAATGCATCCAAATCTAACACAAAGTCATGGTACTAGGTAATGACCATGACTTATTACAATACTATGAAGTAGTCGTGGTTTCATACACCTATCTTCTAATTCTTCATATAAAGCCATGATGCTAGGAAAGGCTATGATATTATAAATGGCCTATCATATTGTTATATGGCTGTGATACCATAAAATAGCCATGATATTAGCATTGGTCTTTCTTGATCATTATGACCACAACACTATGAAATAGTCATAGAACTAAGGTCTCTCATGTGTATCCCATGACCATAGTGCTAGTCTTCACTTCTCATGCTTACACCATAGCTAAATGTTTTTAAATACACTTTTCAAGGTACTTAGTCATCTAAGATAATGATAGACTATGTTAGATGTACTAAGTAAAATCACATCAAATCATACTTGGGATCTCATTATGAAATATTTTTGTAAATAAGTCGTGGGATGTAGATGAGTATACATTATAAAGATAAGAACAAAAGTCATGTTGTTTTGTTTGTAAAAGAAAGAATGATCAACACAAGGTCATGTTGGTAGAAAAAGGATTCCCAGATACTTATGGTGTTAACTAATGAGACATTTTCTCAAGTGGCCAAAATAATCATTAATAGGTTGTTTCGTTTAATTGGTATAACACAATGGTAGATTATGTATTAGCTACATATAAGATATATATAATTTTTCATAATTATATAAGTTTAAAAAAATTAAAATTAAACTTCTTTTCAATTGATATCAGAATAATATATATCAGGTTCATAGAGGGGCACACTCATCAGAAAAGCCCACAAGTTGATTGTACCCATCAAATACTAACTAAAAGAAAAAATAAAAAAAATAAAAGTAAGACTTCACCACCCTCTTTAAATTAATACATAAAAATGTAGTGCACCATGATAGAAAGATAAATAAATGACAAGCCAATTTGAACCTATGATCTCGCCAAGATAAATTTTATGACAATATTTTTTTCTAATTGATTTAGGGAAAATAATGGAAAAAATAATTGAGGTATTTTCCCCTATCTAACTTAGAGAGAATAACAACAAAAGAAAATAAAGATAAACTTTGGTCTTCATCTCTTGAACTCATGCTTAAGAAAGTAGTTGTGACTCTAGAATGTACCATAATCTTTCTATAATAGAAAGTCATGACATTGGGAAATGTCCATGACTTTGACATAATATCTCTATAACACAAAGTCTTGAGAAATGAGAATTAGCATGGTTTTGGCATTCGTCTTTCTCTTTCATTATTTGGTTATGACACTAGGATTCACCTCAACTTTAAGAATGACCTCTCACATGCATCATATGGTTGCATTTTTAGGAATAGCTATGACTTTGGCATTGAACTTTCTTAATCATCATATAGTCGTGATGCTAGAAATGACCATGATATTAAGAACGCCTCTCATATACACCATATGGCCACATTACTAGGGTTAGCCACAATATAAAAAATGATCTCTCTTAATCATCATATAGTCACAATACTAGTAATAGGCATGACATTGTCATTAACCTCTTTCATATATCATATGGTCATAGTGCTACAAAAATACCACAATACTAGAAATTAGCTCGAACATAAAATTTGCAACTTTTCCTTCTCTTGAGGACAAAAGTCAAAACATTGGGGAATGGTCGTACTCAAGTAAATGGCCTCTATAATATTTTGTCTCCAAAAATCTCAGTGTTAAACAACCATCATAGCTTTGGCCTGGGTGGTTTTGGCTTTATGGTTTTTTTGCAACTCAAAAGTTGTAGATTCGTAAAAAGGTCATAAATTCGACTTGAGATTATAAAATTTTATTAAAGATAATGTCATGCTACAATGACATGACAATATTATTTAGCACTAAAAGAGTACTTAGTTATTGCGACATGAAATTGATGTTATAGCCATTTATTTTTTATGAGATAAGTATGACTATGACTCCATGATAATATCATAGCCATAAAAAATATGTCGCCAATTGAGGATTGTGCTAATGAGATGATAAATTTACAATGTACAAATATTGTTGTGACTAATTAGATAGAGCTTTGATCAAAATATATGTTGAAACTGGTTGATGCTCCATAATCTACCAATTAGCCAAAATTTTTCTAAAATTTATCAATTTCATGATTATTCATCAAAATTTATCATAACTTCATGGTCATAAAATTGATTCATTTATATCATATTCTCGTGCTTATACATTATCTAAAAATACCAAAATACTCAAGAATATTAAGTAATTTGAACACCAAACAAACTTATATACTAAAATTATTGCTCAACCATGAGTAATAACTTCCCTCTCAATAAAAAAAATTATACTTCACCTCAAAGGAAAAGAATATTTTTTTTTCTTTACGACTAGGTTTAAGTGTCATAGTATATCAAAATAGTGGAGCAACTTCTTGTGGATATATTGATAGTCTCTGTTGGATTTTAGTTCCATAAGTATACTCATGTTAATTTGGGTTTATACTATCATTTATGTGATAGATATAAGGTATTTATTAAATCATATCAAATTAGACTATTAATGCTTTATTTCCTCCATTAGTGATCTCTATAGTCCATGCTATTTTTTAAGTTTACTATTTTATCACTTTCTTTTTTGTTTCTTCTCTTAGTCTTACTTCAATTACATTTCCTTTTTTTTTCTTTTCTTCTTTGGATGTCATAGCTTTGGTGAATACCATGACTTCTTCTTTAGTGCTAATTTGGTCATTTTCTTTATGTATCCCCAAAGTTACGGTATTAAGTATAGCAACAACTTTGTATTTTAGATTTTCTTTGTCCATTGCATTCTATAATGCCAAATCTATAGCATCGTGCATAACCATGACTTTATTTTTGAGCTCAATTTAGCCAATTTTTTTCTACAACACCAAAGTTATAGCATTGTGTATAACAATGGGGTTGTCATTGAGATTCTAATAAACCATTTAGTTTTTCCACTAAAGTCATAGTATTGTGCACAACTATGGCTTTCTTTAAGAGATTTCCTTGACCAATTTATTTGTGTATACCCAAAGTTACAATGATATTCATAACCATAATTTTATCTTTGATCAGATTCTCCATAATTTTTGTCTCACCCTTTTATTTGTCATTTGTTCCCTTGGCTTCCTTGTAGTTGTCTATATGAGATTTCTCCGAAGGCATCATTCGAAGAATACTATGGCCTCATAGTAGTCATGTTCCTTTTTTTTTTCATTTTCACAACTCCAAAATGATTCTTTCTTATAATCTTCCTCATCTTTGTCACTTCCACATCTCCAAATTTATTCTTTCAAATCATCTCATTCATCATCATTCAACTAGTAGTCTTTTAGAGAATCCCTATATTGAAAGTCCACTTTTATTACATTGTAATATGGATTAGATTATATAATCTTCTACAACCCATCTCATCATCATTTGGACCTTGTAAGCATTTGGATTAAACTTTACTTGCTCCCACCAATACAGAGAGTGAACTCTCATTCCTCGATATTGCTAAAGAATTTTCCAATATCCAAAAATAGTCATCCCAAAATTAATAGTGCATAATTTATCTTTTTGCATCCAATATAATGAAATTTGCTCAAAAATTAAAGATTGTGATATTAACCAAAATATCTTCAATAATCCCATCCAATATACTTGATAGTCTAATCAGCCATTTGGAGTGAAAGATATTATAATAATTTTTTTTTGAGATTCAATCTTCATGCAATGAATAAAAATTGACACTTGATTTGAAGTCACATAATACCTTCTAAAATATGTAGTTCCTAATGATACAAGTTATATTAAAACTCTTAGAGGCCTTCAATTTTCTCATATATATCCTTTGAATAGTTACACTATACTTCTCTGTCATATTTATAGTATTGTACATATCTATCTTTCTCTTACTACTCATGATATTTTTCATAAAATTCACATAGTTCAATATTTGACTTTTAAGCTAAAGCTTCGACAAGTAGTATATTGATTTCTAGTTTATAAAATATTTTGAGAAACTTCTCAAAGTGTTTATCCAATTTCTTCTTTCTAAAATATTATGGAAATGAAAAATTCATCAAAAACTCACCTTTAGCTAATTTTGATTTATTTATTTATCTCCATAGCCTCGGGTAACCTCCATCAACACTTCTATTTTTATACTACCTTTATCTATAGTTGGGGGTGAGAGCTATGCTCTCACTTCCTATAGAGTTGTAGTTATTTTAGGTGTTAGAACATCACATCTTTTATCTTTGAAAATATCTTTAGTGGGAGCTATGACATATTTGAAAATTTTTGTGGGAGCCATGACTTTTGAAAAAGTTGTAGCATTATCAGTTGTAGAATTTATAGAATACTATTGATCAATATATTTTTGTTTTACCTCTTTCACTTTTTGAAGAAATATAGATGAGCAATTCTTTAGATTTGCATTAGTATTACTTTATAGTTCATTAACTTCTTCTCTCTTTATTGATAATACTAATTGTCCAATTTGATTCTCTATATATCTTATTACCAAATTCATGTGGTCTAATCTTGCTTATAAATTTTATATTTTAGTATCTTGGTTATTATTTCTCTTTATCAATTTTGTTAAGATGTCATTCATGCTTTCTTCCAAACACCACTTCTCTTCTCTTCATGATGATTGAAAATTCAAACTTGATCCCCATTAATAATTACAGTTCATTGTATTATTTCCAAAATTACTAAGAGCTTACCTAACATTCTATAACTCACTTCCATGGCATCCATACATAAGTTTTCATTATTTTTCATGTTTGGATGGTAATTCATTTTGATATTATTGTCGGGTTAAAATATGTACTCTTACTTTTCTTCATGCTGGCTTCCTCAAATTGATAAATGAGATCCAGTTTTACCATTTTGTGTGGTTGTAAAATGATAATTTTCTCGATCTCTCTCTCTTTTCCCCCTCAGTACCAAACTTCCTTATGAGAGCTTTCATTTTTACTTCAAATATGGTGAACAAATCCAACTTTGATACTCTATCTTATCTTCTCCCAAAGGAATGATTAATTAGAGTTTGATAGTTATTTTTTACTAGCTCTTCAAATAAGAAATATAACTCCTCTCATAATTTATTCATAATCCAACCATCTATGATCGCATCAACCATGAATCCCATCATATAATTTAATTTTTGTAGAAAGTTTGGGCTTGGAACTAGCACTCAAACTCATGTTGAGGGCTCCTCAATAATTCCTTAAAATGAACCTAAGCATCATATAAAGTCTCATGCTCATCCTATTGAAACTAGCTTATTTTGCTTCATAATTGAGAAATAATTTGAGGTGGAAAAAACTTAGTGATCAAGGTTCTCACCAGTTCATCCATATTCATAATGGAGCCATGATATAAACACTTAAATTAACTTCATGCCTTGTCTTTTAATGAGAATGAGAATAGACATAACTTTATTGAATCAGGCTAACTCTAATCATCTTTACCATGTCACATAGCTACAAAATCATCATGATATATTCATTAGGATCCACTAATATTCTTCAACTATATCGATGCTATTGAACCATCACTATTTGAGTCTGATTAAACTCAAAATAGTTTGCTTCCATTAGTTTTATTCGAATCCCCAATAATTATCAATCATCTTGTGCTGCCAAAATTCTTCTAATGTGTGGTGGTGGATGGGCTATTATACAACTTACTCATTGTCATCTTGGGGCAATTTGTTACTAAAAGTTCCCTACATAACCTCTTTATTAGTTTTTTGTTTATAAATATATTTTTGGTTATTCTAAATTTTTACTCATAAAAGGATTCTAATAAAACAAAGAAAAATATATAAGTAAAATAACAAACACAATTATCTACTTTTCGATTAAGATTACTAGACAAGTCACTAGATTCATGATAATTTATCAAAATTAATATTATCTAAACTACTTAAAAATATTTATATTATTAAAGGATATTTACATCAACTCACATTGGCTAACCAAATAAAATAATCCTTAACAATAGTGCAAAAAAATTATTATGACTTTGTTATGTTGTCCAATTTTATTAGTTATCCAATATCTCAAAAGTTAGTTAGCAATGTTATTTCATCAACAAATACTCACAAGTAAATGGGTCATATAAGTAATAAAGATGATTTTTATCTATACATTGATTTTAGAGGTATTGTATTAGTATTTGATCCATCAATAGCGAGACAAGTCAATTTTAGTATAATAGATATTTTGGATTTTAATTTATATGATATATATTCAAATACTTCTAATTATATTAGGTTTGGATATAAAAATAAGATTGATTTGTTATTTAATGACCCTTCAAAAATATATAAGATAGTTATCACCATTGAGCCTATCCTAATGATGGTCCCCTCACAAGCCATTCCATTGGTATTTTATCATCGAGATAATAAATCATCTCTACTTGAGAGTCATTTATAAGCTCATACCTTTTAGGTAACTTATCAATTATTCTTGATGGTTACATTATATATACACTCTTATTATCTAATCTTAGGTCTAATAAAAATGAAGAACTAATATGATTTATAAGTTATTATACATTTGGCTTCATAGGTTTCATACTTACCCATTTAACATAAGGTTCTTTCAAGTTTCATTAATAAGAACCATTTGAGTGAAAACAACTCAAAGGGCTATCATCACCTTGTGAGTTATAATATACTCATACATGTCCCATAGATTATCTATCATCATCCTTCTCAGTGATAATGTGACTCACATATTAAAGGTGAAATTATTAAAGGACTCACATAATTCCTTCTAAGACATATATAATGGATTGATATGTAAATTTATTCATACTTTTGGATTCATGAGTATAATACTAATTATTATTAACTTACTCAAATTGTAAGTTTTAATATAAAATTTTATCTCATACATCATAGTTAGAAAGGCTATCACTTCCTTCTTACTATATGTGTGAGTGAGCCTCATGGTTAATCTATCACCATCCACTATTAAAACTCACATAAATCCATCAATAGTTAAATTCCTAATTCAAGTTTATTTAATTACCACATTCATCAATTACTATACCACAACATAAAATAAAATATATTTATTAAAATAAAAACTATTTATACATCACACAAACATGTGAACCCCTTATAGAGTGAAAAATTGCTCCTAGGGTTTGGTTGTTGTGCTTTGAATTCTATTGCGTGCGTGAAAGTAAAAATATCCTAAAGATCTTTTTCTGCTTTCTCTTTTATTTTCTAATATTTTTAAATTACTTTCAATAAAAAGTAGTGACTTTAAGAAGAAAATAATAACATTGGCCTTCATCACTTAAGCTCGAGATAATGAGCACGATTCTAGAAAGTGGTCATAGCTCTGTAATGCATCTCAATTTTTTTATAATACAAAGTTATGATACTAGAAAATATCTATGACTTGGGCCTAATATCTCTAAAATAAAAAATCATGGCACTAAAATATATCAATGACTTGAGCTTAATGTCTCTATAATATAAAGTCATGTTACTAGAATTGACTATGATTTTATCATTTGTCTTTCTCATTCATCATACAATTATGGTGCTATGAATCACCATAACATTGGGAATGACCCTTCAAGTACATCATATAGCAACGATGCTAGGAATGGTTATTGCTTTGAACTTGATCTTTCCTAATTATCATATAGCCATGACAATAGAGATGACCACACCATTGTGAATTGCCTCTCATATGTATCATATAACCACACAATTAGTAATGACTATGATACAAAGAATGATCTCTTTTAATCACCATATAGCTATGACATGAGAAATAACCATGGTGTTGGCCTTCACCTCACTCATATATCATATGATTGTGATACTATAAGAGGTCGTGATGCTAGAAATTGGCCACACCTTAGAAGTTGTGAGTTTTCTTTTTTTTTTGAAGATAAAAGATATAGCCTTGAGGAATGACCATAATTAAGTAAATGCCCTCCATAATATTTTGTATCTAAAAATCATGATGCTGAATAATTTACATGACTTTGGCATGAGTAGTTTTGACTTTGCAACTCTTTATAGCTCAAAAGACATATCTTTGTAAAAAGGTCTCGACTCTAACCTGAGTCTATAAAGCCTCATTAAAGATAAAGTCATGGTGCTAGGTAGTAGCCGTGACTTTTAGCACCAGTAGTATGCTTAATTATGGTGATGTAATATTAATGTCATAACTATATAATTGTTATAAGATATGTATGATTGTGATTCTATGATAATATCATAAGCACAAAGAATGCATTGCACAATCGAAGGATTGTACTAATATGGTGATGGAGTCATAATATAAAAATATTGTAATGATCAGACTAAGTAGAGTTTTAGCCAAAAATGAATACTAAATTACTCGATGCTTAACAATATATTGATTTTTTAAAAACCTCTAAAAACCTATTAATTTCATGATTATTCATTAAATTCCACCAAAACTCCAAAATCATATAATTGATTCATTCATGTCATATTCCCATGTTTACACATCATCTATAAATACTAAAATACTAAAGAATAATTAATAATTTGAACATAAATAGTGAATGTGCTTGCACTATGCACTTACCTATACTATGCAGCACTAATACAATGCAGATGCAATTAGCATTGAGACATATGCATATATTTCTATCAATAATAGTGTGTGTTTAATAGTGGAGCAAGTTGGAATACAATGAAAACTACTCTCTCCTAGGGTTCTTGGCCATTTACCAACACACAATCTCTCTTATGGGTTTTACCCCCTAGGTTCCCTCTAATACCATGTAGAAGTTTGAGACAAATAAAATTTAATATTTTCCAATTGATAATAATAATAACATACTTCAAGCTTCTTATATAGAGGGGCACACTAATTAGGATAGCCTACAAGTTAGTTGCTTCCATTAAATACATAAATAAAAGAAAAAGTAAAAAAAAAAGTAAAACATGAACAATAGTGTTCACAAGAAAAGTATTTATTCAACATCCACTTGAAATCACTATTCCTAAGAGTTTAGGTATAGTGTTTGACCTATGAAAGGCCATTTATGGCTTGAAGTAGAAAGCTTGAGAATGATTAAGAAATTTTTTTTAGCACTTATCATCTTTGGCCTTAGGAGATGCATATCAAATTATTCTTATTTTTTTTCATGCATAGAATAGGAGGTCAATATGTGATGTTAGTAGTATATATCAAAAATATTCTGATTATAAGAGATGATTAATTGAGTATATCTCAATTGAAATTATTTTTGCAGACCTAGATTCAAACAAAAAAATTGTGATATCTAGAGTATTTCTTAGGAATAAAGATCATATATTCAAAAGATATGCATTTTCTTTCTAAGAGCAGATATGTCTTAGATAGTTTACCTAACCTTGGTATGTTGAAATGTGCACATATTGACTTACCACTTGATTCTGATATAAACTAGTCTAATGATATCAATTCATTAATTGATTCGACTACATACAAGAGGATCATGGAAAGATTAAATTATTTGATAGTGACAATGTTAAATATTACCTATATTGTTAATATAGTTAGTTATTTATTAGATTCTCTCGATAATTTTATATTAACATTGTTTTTAGGATTCTCAAGTATATAATAAAGCTTCAGAATAAATGATTAATTCTAGTTTTTTAATGATTAAATCTAGTTGGACTCTAGCGATCATTAAAAAAAAGGCATGCTGCATGTTTTTAAATATATCTTGCATGTAAACTCATCTTCTAGAAATATAAGAGGTAAATAATTACTTCAAAATCTAATTTAGAGGCAAAGTACAAAACTATGATATTAATTATATGTAATTTCTAGTGAATTAGTCACTTCTTGGAAAAATTATTTCTAGCAATTTAGAGACTTATTATACTTTTTTGTTATAACCAGATAACTCGACACATTGTTTTTAGCCCATTAATCTATGAGTAGACTAAAAATATTGAAGTGAATTTTTACTCCACTCCAAAGAAAACCCATGATGATACAATAGCAACTATTTGTGTACCTACTGATAAGTAGGCTGTAGGCATCTTCATGAAGGCTCTTAGAGGACCACAAATTATTTTCTTTTCATACAAGTTGGATGTTTGTGAGATATACCATATATGTCCAAGTTTGAGGTGAGTATTGAGGTTTGGTTTTATTTTATTTTTATTGTTTATTTTTTTTATCTTTTATTGTATGGGAACACTTGACATGAGGGCTTTTCCAAACCATATATATATATATAGTTGATATATTTTAAAAATTATGTTTTTTCTTCAATTAATAAATTTTTTGCTTTGTTGTGTTTCTTCTTCTTCTCTCGCATCTCTCCACCTTCCCCGAATATAGTTTGGTCGAAACCATAATCTAGCCATTGTTGTTGTATTTGATAATGATTTAAAAATGAAATTGTCATTAATAGTAGAAGTTCATAACTATACAGATAAATTTTTTCAACCTTAAAGATAAAAACTTTAAATCAAGCTCATCATTCAAAGGATCCACCTAAGAGATAAGAACTTAAAAAGAAACACAAATTTTCTTTTTCTCCAGAATTCAAAAAAATCCATTTTCTATTCTGAAAATTAACATTTTCATATCTTGGAACAACACTACCAAATAAAAATTATAATTCCTTGAATAAACAATTAGAGTTCTTTAAGTATAAAAAACATAACCAATTAATGATCATAATTCATTAACTAATATTTAAAGAACCTGAATTGAAAAAGACACTATTCTAAATAACTAGAAAGCTAGTTGATTGATCAAAACCAAATGATGAGCTGGTCAATTATGGATTCTGGATCTTTATTATTTCTTGGATCATTAAACCAACTTGGCTTTCTCTTCTACAAGTTCATGAATAATAAACTCATTTTCACTTTCAAGTGAGTTCATTTTAGGCTGATTAGATGAATCATTTTCTCTTAGTTCAAGAGACTCCACCTTGACTCTAGTGGCTCAATTTCAAAATATTGAGATAAATCTAAAAGATTGAAAGTTGGTGAAACTCCATAATCACTTGGAGGCTTCACCTTGTAAACATCACTATTAAACTTATTCACAATTCTAAATGGACCATCAACTCTTAATTAAAGTTTTATTACATCTCGGGACATTAAACCAATTTCAGTTATCTCTTCTATAAAAGGATGCACAATAGACTCATTTACATCTTCAACTAAGTTCATTTTGAGCTGATTATATGCATCATTCTATTCTAGTTGCAAGAGATTCAACCTTGAGTCAAGTGGATCATCTTCAAAATATAAAGATAAATTCAACACATTAAAAGTTGCTGAAACTCCATAATCTTTGGAAAGCTTCATCTTGCAATCATCATCATTTAACTTCTTCAAAATTCTAAATGGACAATCAACTCTTAGTTGAAGTTTTGCATATTACCTACTAATTCTTATATTAGATAAATTCATACCAAATATTCCTCTTTAAGCACAACTTTCTTCTTATGTTTATCTACTTGATTCTTGCATTTATCATTTTGCTTCAAGATTGTGTTTCTCACATGCTCATTATTATTTTTTAATTAATTCTTTCATTAGCTTCCCCACTAAAGTGCTTGTTGATATGATTGAGAAACAAATCCAATGGACCAATAAGATTCATCCCATAGACTGCTTCAAAAGGAGAACAATAAGTCTAACTTGAGAAATGATTGTAAGAAAATTCATCACGAGGCATCGAGCTCTTCCATTCTCTAACATCCTTTTTTTACCAAACTCCTAATCATAGCTCCCATAGTCTTGTAAACAATTTTAAAATTTTCCATTTGTAAATTATAAAAGGAACTAAATTGAATCTTTATCAAATTCTTTTAAGGAGTTCACTAAAGGTGAACAACTTGAGTAATGTTTAAAATCTTGTGGCATGGATAAAATGAGCCATTTTATAAAATTTGTCTACTAGAATCAAATTTGAATTCCAATTTATTTGAATCTAGCTAGACCCACAATGAAATTCATACTCATATCCTTTTATGGTATTATTAGAATTGGAAGAGAAGTATAAAAATTGGCATTGCTCTTATGCATATTGGCTTTATGACAAGTAACCCATCTCTTCACAATCTTCTCCACATTATGCACAACCTTAGGCCAATAGTTCTCTTGGAACCATGATTTAAATTTTGTCTCGGCCAAAGTGTCCTTTTATAGTCTTAATTATTATTTTCCAATCTTTTCCATCTCCCATTTTGACTTGGTGATAAACAATTTGATAATCAATCTTAGAGAACACCTTAGCATCATGGAGTTGATCAAGTAAATCATCTAAGCCTGGAATACAAACTAGTTATTGATGGAGATCTTGTTGATGGTTCTACTATAAATATATTTACTTCAACAACCATATTTGTGTTGTTGGCATTAAAAAAGTAGGAACACCACAAGGACTCATACTCTTTTGGATCAAATCCTTAGGTTTTAAATTTTTTACTAGTTGTAATTCATCTTGTTGCATTGTATTCAATCAATATGCTACTTTATTTGGTAGTGTAGATATTCCAAATGATATATATTGAATACACCTAAGTATTTTGGTGATTATTCATGATGTGTATCTATAGAAAAGAGATTTAAAATTAATAATTTCATTAAATTGTGGGTTTTGATGGATTATAATGAATACTAGTAAAATTATGTGATTTTTATGAGAAATGGATACCTGGGAAATTGTTGAGGAGTGAAGTAAAAAGTCATAATTATCTTTGTGTTAGAATTGTGTTACATCTCAATGAGTTATAAAGTAGTTTTGGTATCTATTCTTAATCGAAAATCTATATGAATAGTCGTGATAATCTTTATATGCTATGATTTTACCTCCTCATTGATACATTCATTTCAATATGCAACATATTTTTATTTAATTTTGAAACTTTATTTGAGTCATAACCATATTAGCTCATAATATTTTTATGATTGTGACATTAATTTCATATCACAACAACCAAATAACCTATAGTACTTAACGCCATAGAAAACTTCTAGCAATGAGCTTTTCTTGATACAAAGCCATCATGGATAAGGCAAATGCCATGACCCTATGTCCAGTGCTATGACTTTTAGATGTATAAAGTTTTTGAGAGCAATAATCAAGCCATGATTATTTCTAGGGCTGCAACTCTTTTACTTTAGGTTATAAAGGTGAAATATGAAAGTTCTGACCATTCTCAATGCCAAAACTTAGTATTAAAAATATTTTCAGGGCATGAGAAAAGAAATGAAAACAAAGGTGTGCAACCAAATTTCACCCAACACTAAGAGAGATGCATGAGTAATTGGGCAATACAAGGCACACACATAAACTCTAAACGGGGGTATGAATGTCAACCTATCTTAGAATCGAATTTGAGATACAAAACTAATTTTTATGGATTTAGGGCTCGATTACTATATACTTTCAAGGATTATCATTGAGAATCCAAAATTTCATGAGATATATCTCTAATTATCTCATATTAATTTTTCCTCAATGTCATACTAAATCGAAGTCTATGGTTATTATATTTAATTATGTGTGATGAATGTTTAAAAATAAATTTTATGTTTAATTTTTATTATGGTTTGCATATTGATAGATTTGATATTTATGTGTGACTAAAATTAAGATTTTACTATTAGTAGGTTTGTGTGTGCTATCATGGTAGAGGGTGATATTTAAGCCACAAAGCATACTCATGCATAATGGTAGGAAGGAAGGGATAACCATTTCAATCATGAAATATGAGACAAACTTATACATTAAAACTCAACATTGAGGTATATTAATCATGTGAGTATGATATTTAAGAAGTTAAAAACAGAATACTTTTATAAGCCAATCAATTATGTATATTTTAAAAAAACTAACCCTCATAGGGTATAGGTATTTTATAGAATGTTTTTATAATGGATTTGCTTTTAGTGTGCGAGTCACATGTCATCGTGATAGATAGTGATAGGTAAGCCATGAGACATGCATGATTAGAGGTGACTCATAAGATTGTGATTGTCTTACAAGTTTCTTTCTATCATATGACTATCACTAATAAGATATAAATAAAGTATATGCTAATTATGTGAGTATGATACTTATGAAGTCAAAAATACAAATACTTTTACTACCATATCAATTTATGTCTATATGATATACGAGGTTAGAGAATAAAACTATATATATAAAGTAAAAATCAAGGGTAGTTGAGGAATTGCCTAAAAGATATGGAAATATGATGACCCTCAAGTAAGGATAATTTATTATTTCAAAGGTAAATTATTGAGAGAACAAATATGAGGGGACCATTATTGGGTAGGGCTCAATTGTTGATAATTATTTTGTATGTCAATATGGCACTAGAGTATTTTCATTATAATCTTATTTTATTATATAAACAAACCCAATAATTTCCAAACAATTTAGATAAGCTATTATATATAATAATAATAATAAAAAATTCATTATGCATAATGAAATACAAAAACTTTAAAATATAAAAATCTTACCTAAAAATTAGTCTTATATTCCCAACTAAAACATCTACTTTATTGCTTATATGCCTCGTATATTTTTGGAATTGGTTTCATAAAAGATATTCACATAATGATATTATGGGATTTTTCCTAATACTATAAATTGGGCATCATAACAAAGTCATAATAAGTTTTTAGTACCATTATCATATATTACTTAATTTGAATAGTCAGCTTTAGTTGATATAACTACCATTGAAAAAATATAGTTTTATTTTAAATTGTTTGGATATCAATATCTTATTTTGAGACTCAATTTGTATTGTATGATTTTTATTACTTATTTATATCTATCATTTTAGTTTTTTTAGCCACCAATCAATAATAAGAAATTATCAGATTGTGCTATTACCTCAGGACCTAAAAAAAGTGAATAAAAAGAAAATAACTTTGAGAGTAGAAGATAAATGTGAACAACCCAATATATCATTATCATGAAGCTTATTTCTTGCCAAGAAGTGACTTCTATCTCATATCTAATGACTACTTAAATCAACTCAATTATCAGAATGTAGTAAGCTATGGAGATCTACAATTAGGGAGCTATAAAAGGATTGCATTTGATAGTCCTTATCCAACCTCCAAATCTTTATTTGAAGATATTATTACTAAGTTGATAATAAAGACAAGGAAAACAAATAAAGTGGAAGAAGTGTAGTTGAGAAAATTGCAAGGAGACTTGAAGACACTAATTTGGGCATGATTAAAGAAAGTAATATATCATATATTTAAGTGGCTAAAAGTATTTTGGTCAGTGAAAAGAAAGAGGTCAAATGAGTAAAAGAGCTTCGACACATCATAAGGTCATGACCAAAATAGAAAAAAAAGGGGAAGATTTATTTGCTTAAGACCAAATATATATGTGGAAAAAACTATTGAGGTGGTATTCCATATAATATTATTATTCGATATGAAAAATACAAGGAGAAAGAAAACAAAAAACTACATAAAGAAATTGACATGGACTATATAAGTTATAGATGAAGTAAAGTCTTAGCAAAGATCTAATAATGAACATTAAATGTAGCACTTCTTGAGAGGCAAACCAAGAATTTTTTTTTGTTGAGTGAGAAATAGATTTTTTATTGATGTTTGTTGTATATGACCCACTCTTGATATTGATATACAATAAAACTTCCACCCAAAAAATGGATCACATATTCCAACCTAACTATGATTCTAATCAAATTAGACTTCGAGTCATGGTCATCAACCTATCCTGTGACATCTAAAAATACTCAAGGCCATGGTCATCATCCCATCCTATGACATCTAAAAAATACTCAAAGCCATGACTGTGAGCCAAGATGTTCAATAAAAAAATATAGGCAAATTTATGATCCTACTATTTAAATAGAGTTGTGCATGGGATAACCCCTAAAATCCCCAAATATCTTTTTTCTTCCAATTCCACGAAAATTCCAAACCCCACTCCTCAAAAAGTAAGCACAATCATAGAGAAAGGCTTATGTTCAAAGCAAAGAGGAAAGGGAATCACTAAAGAGATGAGCATCAAGGTGAAAGAAAGTGACCATGATGTAGTGACACTAAAATTCTACAGAGTGCTATAGTCCCATGACAACTTTTCTATCAGAAATAGGTATAAAATAGATAATTTTAATCCTCATCTATAAAAGCTTTTATAGAATAGTGAGGGTTCATGGAGTTTATCATCCCCTTCTAGGAGATAATAAAAAAGATGGATTGAAGTTTATTGTGTGCTCACACAAAACATAAAAATGCATCGATTGTACAAGAATTCTATGCAAACCTCAAGGATCAAGAGAAAAAGAAAGCTATGTAACATAAATTTGAGTACAATTTAATAGAGAAATTCTTAATGAGTTACTTGGATTGTTAGAGGCTAAGGATAACATGACATTCAAACCCTTAAAAATGCAACCCAATTTCAAAGAAACTGTGTATATGTTGATAAACATAAAAAGATAATGAAAAATGATTTCAAAAAGTACATATGAGTTTTTGATGCTTGGAGAACTCACATAGGTGATTAAAGTATGATTGTATTTAATTTGCTCTATTTGTTACCAACACACCATCATCATACGAGATTGGACAATTCTACTTTATGTCCTCTTGACTGGATATAGATTTAATGTGAGAAAAATACTTGAGAAACCGATTCTTAATTATCAAGAGAATGAATTTTATGGACTAATAATTCACAATTCCTTGATTATTTTATTATGTTGAGCTAAGAGAGTCTTGATGGTTGATGATAGCAATGAGTTGTGCTCAAGGCTTTCCCACTATCATTGTTGGACATTAAAAGGGGGCTTGAAGGAGATAAAAAAAAACTAATTTTCAAAGTACAAGAATTGATAGATATTGTGTTAATAGGATCATCATTCACTAAAGCCAATATAGAAGCTATGGAAAGAAGATATAGAATATGAGAAGCTAATGAGCATTCCCTAGCTGCACAAGGAGGTATGTTGTATAATATTTTTTGAATTTTAGAAAATAAATAGCTGGAAGACAAAAGAGTGAATACATGAAAAAAGAGATCCAATTTCTCCATATAGTGATACAAGAAGAAGTAAAAAAATGATATACAATCAAAATAAATCTCAAAAAGAAAGAGATGTTGTTTGTAGTGATTCAATAAAAATTTGAAGACAAAATTATAAACTTTTAAAAATGGGATGAAACAAGCATATACCAGGGTGACAAGCTATATTAAATTATTTGAGATACTTTATGAGACCACCACAATGGATTGGAAGAAAATAGAAGTGATGAGAGAAGAAAGAATTGGAGGCGAGAAAATATAATGTGAATCAAAAAAAGTTATATTTTGTAATGAGATCTTTTGAATGTACAATAAATTAAATTTAAAGATAATAAGACATGTTGCATGACATTTTGAAGAAATTGGATTGAGAAGCTATCAACAAGAGAAATTTAGAGAGACTGTCCATTTCTATTCCACCATTTGAATACTCAAGATCAAAATTTTCTTTTAAAGAGTTGTATTCAAAAGTGAAGACATACCACATACCTCCTTAGCTTATTGACTTGTGTTTTTTGTTTATTTTTATATTGCAGTGCTATAATTAATTTTGTGTTGAAGTTGTGTGTAGTAGAATGTATAATTATTTTTATATAAAGAAGTAATTTTTTGGGATGAACAATCATTTTATTGTGAGAGTTTATTTGGTATGCTAAATACCAAATAAAACTAACTTTCTTGGTAATTATTCATGATGTGTGTATATATAAAGAACTTTAAAATAAACAATTTCACTAAATCATTAGTTTTGACAGATTATGATGAATAGTAATGAAATTTAATGATTTTTTTATGAAATGGAGACTTGGTGGATTATTGAGAAAGATGAGAGCAAAAAGTCATGCAGAGTCATAATATTCTTCGTGTTATAAGTTTGTTATCTCTCATTAAGTTATGAAGTAGTTTTAACATCCATTATTAGCTGAAACTCTATACAAATAGTCATTAATATCTTTGTATGTCTCAATTCTACCACCACATTCATATATTCATTTCACAATACAACATATTTGATTTGGTTGCAAAACCTTCTTAGGATTGTAGCCTACTTGATATGTGAACTATTAAATATTCTAGTGTATTTAGATAATTTTTGATGATGTGTAAGTATAAAAACATGCAATAATTAGAATAATTTCACACAATTAGAGTTTTGATGGATTATGACAAATAGTAGAAAAATTATTGTGTTTTTGGAGGTAATTAGTGATTTGAGGATAGTTAATTTTATGGAGTAGTTTTGATATCTATTCTTAGCCAAAACTATACACAATTAGTCATAATAATATTTATATGTCATGACTTTACCACCTCGTTACCACAATCTTTTTACCATGCAAAATATTTTGTTGTCAAAATTTTATCTAAGAGTCATAGCCACACTTAACTCATAACAATTAAATAGCCATAACATTAATTTCATGTCATCGAAACCAAGTGTCATACTATGCTAACATTCAGAGCCATGATCATTTCCCTTACTATGACTATTGACTATAAAGAGTAAAAAAGAGCAATACTTGAGCCATAATCATTTCCAAGGCTATGACATTTTACCCTCAAGAGAAGGTAAAGCTGCAGCCATGTCATAGTACCATGACTTTGATATAAAGGCTAGTTACAAAAGCCACGACCACTTTCCAATACCATGAATTTTGGGGTACAGAAAGGTTAGGGAGAATTCCAAAGTCTTGATTACTTCTCAACACCATAACTTTTAGGGTACAAAAAGTTTAAGGGGGCATTTCAAAGCCATGACCATTTCCCAGCATTGTAACTTCGAGTTCAAGAGACCAAAAGCCAAAGTTGCGGCATAATTCCAAAGCCACAACTTTCTACGTAAAAAATATCATGGGGTTAAAGGTAATTTTCACACTTTAATCCTCCTCTCTAAGCACAACAACCCTAGAGATAATTTTTACACTTCTCAAAAGATATACAAACAAGTAAGGGAAGCAAGACAAATGCTAAAAACCTAGAGTTAGGTTGCATGATCTTCAAACCCCTTTCTCTAGAGTGGAATTTAAAAATTCAATAAAAAAGTCACGTGATTAAAGGTTTTTAATCCTAAATTCTCATAAGAGCTTTCATTGAGAACCCATGATTTATGAGATTTATTCTGATATACCTACCTCATATGCACCTATTTTAATATTAGTCTATATTGAGATCTAAGGTTTATTTATTTTGACTTATGTGATATATGGATACATTGATATTTAATTGCGATATTTAATTTATGTTGTGAAATGGATATTGATAGAATTGATAATTATATAGAACTAAAATTGAGGCTTTACTATTTGTGGGTTTATACATGTCATGGTGGATAATAACATATAAATCTTGAAGCTTGTTTGTATATATGGTAGGAAAAAATATCAATCCTTCTGACTATGATGTGCGAGACAAATTTATACATCAAAACCCAAAATTGAGCTATATTAATCATCGTAAGTATGATACTCAAAATATCAAAAGTATGATTGTTTTTATTAGCCAATCTTATATACATATTTTAAAAGAACTAACTCTCAAATTATATGATTGCTTTTATTAGTCACATCGTCATGTAGAGGACTATGAAAGTTAATCCATTAATTCATGGATGAGTGGTAGTGACTTATGAGGTGGTGATAATTTTTTGAGTTGCTTTCACTTGTATGGTTCTCACTAGTGAGATTTGAGGAAAGATATATATTAATTATGCTAGTATGATGCTTATGATGCCAAACGTGCAAATTCTTTTAAGAAAACATCACGTTAAAGTTATTAAGATATACCATACTAGAGAATAAAAATGTACATATGAAGTAACCATCAAAAATAGTTAATGAGTTTCCTAAAAGGTATAGACTTGTGAATGATTCTCAAATAAAGATTATTTTTTTCTTTGGTGGTAAAGTACAAATGAGACAACTATGAGGGGATTATCAAAGAAATAGGATCAATGATGATAATCACCTTGTATGCTATTAGAATAAAGGGGCATTCTAATAATAATCTAAACATTATTATGTATCAAAACTTAATATGAACCAAACTATTTAAATATGCATCATAAGAATTAAAATGGATAAATCCGTGGATCTAAGAATCTTACCAAAATCCCAATTATCTTCTCAACTAGAGTAGTATTATCTCACTATTGGTTGACTGAACTACTGATATAATTTAGATGGGATTGATATATGGATGAAAGTCTTCTTTACTACTGGTATGATCTATATACTTGTTGATATGTATTGATAAAAGTTATTTGCTAACAAGCTTTTGGGACACTATCTAATAAATAAAATTAAGCAACATAATCAAGTTGCAATATAGTCACACTAGTTTGTTATATTTTATATTGCTGACTTTAATGTCATGTCATAGTAATCAAGTACTTCATTGGTGTTTAAAGACATGAAAAACTTGTAGAACTAAAACCTTCTCATTATAGAGTCATTAAGTCTAAGGCAAAGCTACGATGTTATTCCTAATATTATAAATTTTAGCAACAAAAAGTTCTTGAGAGCAACATTCAAGTTGTGCCCAAATTTATGGCCCTGACTCTCTACTTTGGAAAAATAACCAAAGTCGTGACCTATTTCAAGTGTCACAACTTTGGGTTATAGAGGTGAAATACGCAAGTCATGGCCATTTCCATCACCATGAATTTGTGTTACAATGGATTTTTGGGCATCATAAAAGAGATGGAAGCTTGGATTTTTAGAGACAAATTTCACCCAATCTTAGGAAAGATTGATAAACAAATGAGTGATACAAGGAACAATCATAAACTTTGAGGAGGGGGGGGGGGATGGCATGAAGGTAAACCTATCTTATAGAAAAATACTAGGTGAACAACTGAGTATTATGAATTTATGTTTTGATTCCTAGATATTATCGAGGATTGTCATTGAAAACTCTAAATTCTATAATATATATCTTTAATGATCTCTTATGAATTTCTCCTCAATGTCAATCTAAATTGAGGTCTAGGGTTGTTGTATATAATTATGTGTGATGAATATTTAATAGATAAATTTTATGTTTGGATTTTGCTGTGGTTTGGATATTGATGAATATTGTATTTATATAGAACTAAAATTAGGATTATAATATTGATATGTTTATGGATACTATTATTACAAATAATGACCAGTAAGTCATGAAGCATACTCACATTTAATTATAGAAAATAAGTGATAAGCATTCTAATTATGATGCATGAAACAAACCTATATATTAAAAGGTGATATTAAGGTATGTTAATTATGTGAGTATAATAATATATGAAGCTAAAAATATGAATACTTTTATAAGAAAATTTATTATGCACATCTTAGAAGAACTGACACTCAATTAATGTGGATATTTTATAAAATATCTTTCTATAGGTTTTGCTTTTATTGTGGGAGTCATGTGTCATTATGTTAGATGGTTATAGGCAAGCTATGATACACACACAATTAGAGGTAACTCATAAGGTGGTGATAGTTCTATGAGTTCCTTTCTTTCATATGACTATCACTATTATGATTAAAAATACATATGTTAATTATGTGAGTATGGTGCTAATGAAGAAGAAAGTATAAATGCTTTTATTAACACATCGGTTTATATCTATATGATAAGTTAGGTCAAAGAATAAAATGTAAATATAAAGTAACCATCAAGGACAATTGACAAGTTACCAAAAATGTATAGACTTATGAATAGCTCTCAAATAGAGATGATATGTTATTTTGGTATAAAGTATTAGGGGTACAACTATGATGTGACCATCATTTGGGAGAGCCTTATAGTTAATAACCTTTTTGTATGCTAATATGGCACTAAGGTATTTTCAAAATAATTCTACTTTCATTTTATAATAAAGACCAATGATATTCAAACTATTTAGATAAATCATCATATATAATGGAATGCACTAATACTAAAATTTAATAATCTTACCTAAAATCCAATCTTATCCTTTCAACTAGAGCATCAATTGACTGATAGTTGGTTGATCAAACTACCTACACATTCCTTGTAAGATTGATATTTGGATGAAAGCTTTACTTTACTACTTGTATGACCTATATACTTGCAATACTGGTTGGACGAAAAATACTCACTCAATAAGATCTCGTGGCTTTGCCTAATTTTAAAAATTAGGTATCATAACAAAGTCACAATAGCAACCCTTACAAAAAGATTAATAAATGCTGAATGTTCCTCATTGGTTGAAAACTTATTAGAGTTTCACTAATTAAAAGAAACATATATTTCATGTTGCCTAGTTAAAACTTATTGGAGTTTCAAATCTATATCAGAAAAAAAAATCTATCCACCTTGGATTCTTTTACTTCATGCTTCAACAAAGATAAAATAATTTGATTTTCATCAAATTATTTTAAAACCCATCATGTAATACCTTTTGATCAAATTTAATGTCTTCCAATTAGAAAATGACATGCATCTATTGACTCAACATCATACCAAATTTCATCTTTGTAGTTCTTATCAATGGAAAAAAAAAATAAAACATTTGTTTTGTGATTCTTAAACCATTTCTCTACCATTGAATTTTGTATGGCTGAAAGAGAGACTTAGTCATCAAATTTAGTTTATCTACAATCACTTTTACCACAACATAAGTACAACTTCTACATTACAAACTTTCTCATAGTTTGTACACCTTATTTGAATAATATTGTTTCATAGCTATTGTGACATTTTTATGGTACCCAAATTTATTATTTTTTATATGGTCACAAAAGCTTCTTGCCCGAGTGTCTCTCATTCAATAGAGTTATATAAGTATATGGGTCATACAAATAGTAAAGTAGATCTACGTTTAGATATTATCCCACAAAAATTTTGTAGGAAGTTTAACCAACCAATAATAAACTAATTGTTTCCCGAATTGAGTAAATAAACTTGGATTTTCGAGAAAAAAACTTACTCTAGGGTTGACTTACTTCATTGTGTATTATAATATTGTTTTTTAGTATTTGGGAAATATCATATTTTTGTGCCAAATAAAAAGTAAATTAGGGTGGAAATGTTTATGTTCGTTCATGTCATATAAGGTAGCTATCATCATTAGATCATTGCTACTAAGGTTCAAACTATCATAATTATACCCTTGGTATTTTACCACTAAAACCACACGTCATTCCCTTCATGAGTCATTTGCACATCTATTATTTTTAGTTAATATGTCAATTATTCATGATATCTACATCAAGTATGCATATCTATCCTTAGACTTCTAATATCTTAAAAATGCAAAATGATACTGTACTAAATATATTTGCACATTCAATTTCATATGTTCTATACTCGTGATAATTAACATAAATCATTACACGAATCTCACATATAGAAGTCATATAAGAGGAAATGACTAATAGGGTTGTCACCACTTTATGATATATTTGCACTTGCATGTGCCTCATAACATACCTATTATTGTCTGTCATGACCAACATAGGACTTTCACACTTTAGTGAAATACCTAGGTTAGATATTCTACTCAATACAAAGATCACTTGAAGATCAATTCTTTTAAAATATGTCTAATGGTTTGGATTTATATATGTTGGTGTTTTTAGCTTCATAAGTATCATACTAATAACAATTCAACTTACTTTAATATCAAGTTTTTATATATAGGATTTCTCACGTGTTAAGATTAAAAAGGCTACCACTTCCTTGTCATCATACTATATGAATGTGTTCCATGACATGCATGTTATCATCTATGACAAACAACATGCATGGTCCTACTAGGTTGATAAAACCCTAAATCCTAGTTCAATTTTTTTTTTCATATCCATTAATATTCAAATAAAATCATTAAAAAATTATATAAATATTATAATATCACATCATCAATATACTAGTACACAAAAACTAATCTTAGATCCCAAGTTAGATATTAGGAAGAATTTTCATGAGATATTTGGAGTACCATCTTATGGAATTGAGAGTTCCAAATGATATCCATGGTAAGGATCTAAACCCTAAAACCTGGATCCAAATAATTATTGTTCATGTTCACATTAGATTTTTTCCTAATCAAGGAATGGGGGTTGTGCACCCAAGGCCCGCAATCTAATTTTCTTTTTCCCTATTTTTCTTTTTTGCTAAGTGTTTCTTTTATACTATAAGCATCATTGTGATTCGTTAAACTAAAAGTTATGGTGCTGGCTTGAGGTCATGATATTATTATTTTATTGGATCATTTATGGGGGGCAAGAGCCACACCAGTAATGAATGTTGTGATTCTGGAAATGACTAAGATTAAAATTATTTTCTCTGGAACACAAAGTTATGAGACTAAGAATGCTCATAGCTTATGCATTTGTCTTTGGAACAAAAAGTTATGATACTAGGATTTGGTATTTTCTCACTGGTGCATAATGTCATGGTAGTTGGAAATATCATGACTAGAGTAATTCTTTTTAGGACAGAATGTCTTAGTAGAAAATATTACCACGACTTAATTTACTTAGTATTTTGGTTAAGTATCAATTAAGTCACAATATTAGAAAAATGGCTCGGCTTCTTATATCAGTGAGGTATTTGTGTACAACAATAAGAAAATTAGGTTATTGTTATTATGATGTTTTAGAGATAGTATAATCATGACTCCAAAAAAATAACATGTCCATAAAGACAATATTGCACAATGAAAAAAATGTGTCAACTTGATGATAGTCATGACATACAAAACTTGTCATGACTGATTTTGTAGAATTATGGCTAAGAAAGAATGTCTCATCTGCTCAATATGATCTTGGAAGGTGTAATCAAATTGTGACATACAAAATGTCATGCCTATATATCACTTTTCTTCTCTCTAAGTCCACAAAGTCAACTAATTTTATCTAAAATATATTTGATTTCACTAATATTAATCAAATTCTTTCCAAATAGATATTTAGTGAAATCTCTTCAATTAAAGCTTATTTATATACAAACCCAAAAAAAATAGATGTCAAAACGCATAAAAAAATTAGGACTTGGGGTGTTAAACAATAGCAATGTAACATCATTCCCTTGAATAACATTGAGACTTCTCTAATCACCAACATTTCTCCTTCATCATATATTGACTGATTTATTTGATCTCCTATTCTTGATTGTTCATTATTCCCTACTTTTTAGGTTGGGCAATCAACAATAATGTGACCACACTCTTGACAATTTAAACACTTCTAGATACCATTGGAATTACTCAAACACCCCTACACTACTCCTCCATATGTGCCCCAACTTCTATCTTGCTGAATGTTGCTCCCTCAATAAGAAGCTTATTGGAGCAAGTGGCAACACTACATGATTTGAAAAAGTTGTTTTTGGGGTTATTTTTTATGGGTACTTTATTCATTGTTTCTCAATGGGATAGCAAGTTTTCTAATATAACTAAAAGTATCCAAAATGATTGCAACCTAATTGACTATGGAAGCTCCATTTTCAATCCTTCTACAATCATGCAATACTCTGCTCCTCTAGTTCATTGGTATCACACAAAAGCATTAAGAATTCAAATTTTCTTATGTATTCTTTCACAAGCTGATTGTATTGCTTAAAATTATATAACTTTATGAAATTTTATTGCCAATGTTTTTAAGAAAGAAACTCCTCTTCAACTCACTTTTTGTCTTCCTCCCAAGTTCGAATAAGGCTTTACCTTTTCTATTCATTTCCCTCTTCAAGTTTTCCACCAAAGTGAAGTATCAACCTTCAATTTTATAACTACTAATTTCACCTTACTCTCCTTGAATACTTTTTAAAATTAAATATTTTTTTCCACAATATACAATCAATATAAGAAAATATCACCTTGAATCTTGTCATCAAATTTTGGAATGTTAACCTTAAACTCCTTATCAAATACACATGGTCACCTTAATTGCCTTCGGATATGCTTATCTTCATCACTTGAATCATCATAAACACCAAAAAAAATTTGATCTTTCTTCAAGGTTGTAATTATTTTTGTTGTTGTTCTAGTTTCCTTTCTAGCATCTCTAACTTTATTTTTCTTGTTCTGTAATCTCCATGTCATGTTCATGATTGTTCTTGATATGAAGTTATATGTCAATAGGTTTTCCATTCCTCATCATGATGCCAAAATGAATTTGAAATGCTAATCATAGGGATAACACTAACCTCGAATACCAAATAATATTAATTTCAAAATGAAATAGTAATTAACAATACAAGTTTACTACTCTAAAGATAAAATATTCACCATCTTAAAGATAAAAACTCTAAATGAAGCTTACCATTCAAAAGAATCCACCTAAGAGATAAGAACCTACAGAGAAATACATGTTATATTTTTTATTAAAATCTTAAAAATCCATCATGTTCTAGAAATTAAAATGTTTATATCCTTAAATAATCATCCAAGAAATTGTAAAAATGCTCTTGGATTCAAGTTGTTGAAAAGGCACTATGAATTAATTATCATAATTCACTGACTAAACAAATAGAGTTCCGTGGGTGAAGACTTCATTATCAATTAATGATCATAATTCATTGACTAAGTGCTTAAAGTGGATATAACATTACTCTAAACAATTAGAGATTTGGTTGAAAGATTACCCCAAGTGGTGGATAAGTCAATTGTAAACTTTTGGACATTTACTTTTATTACATCTTGGATAATTAAATCAACTTGAGCTATCACTTCTATAAGAGGATGTACAATGAGAAATGAGCTATTCTTCACCTTCTAGTGAGTTCATGTCATGCTAGTTACATGCATCAATATCAAATGGTGAGATTCTCTAAGTCATTAGATACAACAACATTAAATTAAGTCTTTCTCTTTATCTTATATTATGTATGTAATTAAATTTCCTTATAGTTTGCCTTGAGTGAATTATATTACCCCAAAGTGCTACTATAATATTATTTTTTTCTTTTTTAACATTATTTTGTCGAATTAGGTAATTTTTAATTTTTTTTTTGAACTAAATCACATTAACATTATATGATTTACTCTACTCTGAAAAGATCATTTAGATAATTTATAATTATTGATCTTTTTCTTATTTACTCATAACTTGGTTATTCTTAATGAGCTATATTAACACAGTATCTTCACTTAACAATGTGGAAATTATGTTATGAAAGTATATTATAACTTCATACCAACAAAATTATTTGATATAAGTAGAAATTAAATACACTTGATTTAGATAGATATCTAGGAACTCAATACAATTAATATAAAAAATAAATTAATATTTTCATTTTTATTTATAATTGTTGTAATTTTCACTTTATATGTTTTTTTTATTCTATTTTTTATACTTCTGATTGGAATGCCCAACTTATGGGCAATCACAATTATTCTCATCTATTATAAAAGAATATTTAATAAATCATATTATTCAGAGCGTGTCATTATGTTTTTTATATTATAGAATTTTAACATAGTATTCGAGTTGCAAGTATCTTACCGCATATTTTTCTTAGGTGCATGATTGCGTAAGAGAGGTTGTAATGACTAGGGAAGAGGTCATTAATTGTGTTCCACATCCTATTGTTGTACACACATTGTGTGCAACATAAATAAAACAGGTGAGAAAGAGAGAGATAGGAAAGTGTGTCAATATCCAATGTGTGCAAAAAAAAATTAATTCAATGGGTATAAACATCAACACATTGAGCATCATCACCCCAAAGTGTCTTCAATGTCATACGACAATAAGTTCAACTTGATAAATACCCTAATTCGATTTTAGGAACTAGAGTTTACAGTAACTTGTCATGGAAAACCCTAGTTTGACAAAAAATCAATTTTGAGAATTAGGGTTTGACCAAAACTCTAATTTGGTATATATTATTTTTGAGTAGAAATTATAAATTTGGGTAGTAAATATAATTTGGTGTAGTTTAATCTTTGATTGTGAGTATAAAAGGTATTGTCATAAAAAAAGAAAAGATATGAGAGATCCAATTCAGTGTACATGCTACATAAAGATGGGACACACAAAGACAACTATTGAAAATTATTCTCAGATTTAAAGACCAAGAGTTTTACAAGATTTTAAGAGAAATAAGATGACGACCAGAATTATTTAGGAGTCCTCATATAATTTATCATTTATCACACTTATACTTACTAGACAGAAGTGTATAAAAATTTTCTCAAAGAAAGTAGCAATTCATTCTGCTCCTTCAAGTATCACTGATGGTTTTATTCATATTTTTAGACTCATAAATTATTGATATAATTGCTAATATCTAAATTATTGGTCATTATACTTTATTCACTACTTTTTTTTTATTTTTAAAATATTAGTCATAACATATGATATTGTAATATTTAATTTGTATCTTTATTATTTTCTCATGTCATGTTTATTGTTGATTATCATGTTAATTCATTCTCTAAGAATAATCTTTCTAGCTAACTCAACTTAGTTTTTGTTTCTACTTCCACTAATATTTATTTTTAAGATCAAATGAATCTTAGAAAAAATATATTTGGGATTGAGCATGGTGAATTATATATATATATATATTGATGATAATATCTCCTTCTAGATATTTGAGTATATTAGATACTTTAATTTTGGTGAATTCTATATTCATTTATATCGGTAGTCTTACAATTATTTCAATCATAGAATGTGAGATATATCAATTAGAAAACTTGCTAGAGCTTCATATCCTACATGATATTATAAATTGAGTAAGAACCTATTTGATCTGATATACTCAAATAATTGAGGACCTAGTAGATAAAAAACAAAATAAAGCTTTAGATGTTTAAAAATTTTTGTTTATACCTACTTAAAATATACATTAATACATCTCTTTCATGATATAACATAGATATTTTTATTTTTTAGGCATTTAATAAAATATGTAAAAATAATTTTGATAAAAATATTAAAAAATTATGAAATAATAATACATTAAAATATATGTTATTTAGATCTATTAATTATGGTATATATTATTAGGTTATACACCATAAATCCTATGTCAGTACACCCAAACAAAATAAGATTACTTAAAAAAAGAATAGATATCTGATTAAGACATGTCAAACACTCCCTCTTAAAAAATATTCTTATTTAATTTTAGGAAGATATGATTTTAATCACAATCTATGTCATCAATCAGATACATTCCTTTATCTTTTCTTAGTGCATACCCTTTCATATCTTACATTCTGAAGAGATTATTTAGTTTGTCTCTCATATATTTTGGGTGTGCTTGTTATGTCCTTAATCACTATCCAAGATGAAACAAGTTAACTTCTAGGGTTTTGAGATGTGCTATCCTTGGATACTCTAGTATCTAAAAAATAATAATATTTTTCAATAGAGACTGATAAAATTTTAGTGAGCAAAAATGTTCTCTTTTTTTATGCAGATTATTTTTTAATGAACCTAGGAAGAATGAGTCTAGAAGTTGCTGATGGGTTCCTTACTTTTCTTTCCTCAATTATAGTGTTCCTTGGATCACTTTTTAGCAGAGAAAGGCATTAATCATCTATATCTTAATATGTTGGCACTTAATATGATGTTACTCTCATTAAACTATCATGTTTAACAATAATAACAAATCATTTTAATTTTGGTAAGAGATTCCTATTAAAGAAGATGCACAGTCGACATAATAATTCATGAGCCTTTCTCATTATTGACCCATATTGAGTTACACAATATGAGTAGTGACCACCCATGATTTAGATTCTATACTAGGTGAGAAAAAAAAATTACTCAACCTACCTAGATGAGAGATGATTATACCAACATGTGTATTCTCTACAATGAGTATCTTATGATTACTATGTAATGTAATATTTGAATATTCTAAACATAATCTATGATTCATCTAATAATAACCTTTTAATATTTTTTTAATCTCGTTGATATTCTTAATAAGAAATGATTTTTTGTTTTATATCATCTAAATGACATTAATCCTATCCTCGATATCTTTTTTTTTTTGTTTAAATAATATTTCAAATTATAAATCTTAAATATTGAAAAAAATTACATTTTTAAATCTTGTATCTTCAATATCAATTGAAGTGTTTCTCCCTCATGATTCTAAGTTAATGTAAATCATAAATAAATATTATATATTTAATTAACTAATTTAAAAATTGTTACTATTTAGTCTTTAAATATGTCATGTCAAATTTTTAATTTCTGACTACATTCTTTATTAATTTTATCAAACAATATAATATCATGCATGAATAAAATCACTAAATTATCTCATCTTGAATGTCTCTTTCCCACTCATTTAAAACTAAAATAAAGATATATGACCTTGAACTGCATATTTGGTAAATTCCTATTGAGATTTAAAATTTATTTCATATCCCAACTATATAGAAAATACTTGTCACATTATAATCATAATATCCTTACAAATATCAGTGTATCAAAAAGATATTTCTTTTCTTCTAACTACTTACCAAATAAACTCTCAAGAAACCCTATCATATACATTTTTAAAAAGTTAAATACCAATGTTAGTCTCATGAATTTGTGTTAACTAGTTGTGTATAATCACAATCATTTTTTATTAATATAAGATATAGTCTAGTTAAATAAGGTCTTTACTAAAATACAAAATAATTATTTTTAACTTGGGGTAAGAATAAATTATTTCTGCTACCCTTGAGTTTTATTTTCAATTAAAATTACATTCAAATGAAATGGGTTCCAAAAGGGCTATAGAATATTCCATTTATCCTCATTCAAATTTGTTAAAATGAGATGATTTCCTATAGGGGTTTGGAATATTTATGCATTCCTCATTTGAATATATAGGAATGAAATGATTTTCAAAAGTGTTATAAAAAATTTTATTTATTTTTGTTAAATGTGTTTGAATGAGATGAATTCTAGAAATTGTCAAGAATGGTATTTATTGCTGTTCGAAGTTTCAAATGAGAGATACCATAGAAATGGTCTAAACAAGTCTATTTATTTTTATTTTGCTAAGATCTTTCAATAATAAAAAATCAGCTTCATAATAAAATAATATGAACCAAACATCCATATATACAAGCAAATGACTAGGAAACACTTTTAAAGCTTATGAGCACCCCAACTAAGCAAAATCTATAAAATTGATAACAAAATAAAAACACAAGTTCAATAATCAATACCCACACATCCAAGATGGGGCATACATATCATGAGTACTAAGCATGTTGATAAATTTAAAAAGTTATGATTCTATTAGTAGTACATGATCATGTCTATTGATTGATATCAAATATGAATATGAGTTGTAATAATCCATCCGACATGCATGTTCTATATGAAGTAATGTGTGAAAGGCTATTTCATCTCAATATGAGTTATAATGAAGCAATAATGGATTTCTATATGTATCATTCAATCATGAAATATTAGAAAGGAAGAAATTTATGGGTCTATTTGGTTGTCATAATAAATAAAAATGCTCTTGAAACTAAAAAAAAATCATTCATACAACAAGCAATTGTCTAGTCAAAAAAAAAGCTTACAAGTAGCTATGGACATGACACTATAAACTATCTCGACACTTTGAATGAGAAATTAACATTTATCTCTTACTTTGCTAGGATCTAAGATTAGCTCCTAGAAAAGTATAATAACATGTCATAGGACCCTTTTCTTTTGGGAGCTAAAACCTATCTAGAATTAAAATAAATAGTCAACAAGGTATGTCATGATCCTTGACATCCAATCTAATTCTCAGAGACATTTTCACATATAGAAGTATGTGAAAAATAATATCCATATGAATTTATAAAGAAAAATTTAGGACATAACTAATTATAATGATATTGTTTGATACATATATTTGAAAACTATTAGATAGTCATACTTCTTATATCTAGTAAACTCAACATAAGTACTTATGTCACTGATGTAACTTTTTACAATTCTAAAAACTTTGTTTGTTCTCGGCATGCCACCAAAAGTATATTAAACATATTTATGTGCACTAACTATATTCACCCACAAGTAAGTCATACAAGTAAAAGAGTAAACATAAGCCAAAATATTAATCCTAGAGGAATTGGTGCTAGCTTTTGATTCAATTATTATTGATTAACTAAACTACTAAAGTTAACAATATAAAATTGGGTCTTGGAAAGATAAGTTAGACTCTAAGATTGATTTACTTTCTCATGAATGATGATGTTTTCTCTTTGTGTTATAATAGCAAAATATGTGTTTGTTGAATGAAGGATAAGAAGATGCAGTATCTCCAATTGCCTTTTTAGCCTTCTACAGTTAATCAACCATGAGTTGTCACAACCATGGATGATCCTATTATGATTGTGTCTTAGATATATCTATCACCATCTACTAATACCACATATTTACCTTACAATTATCAAACCTACAATTTATACTTGTTTTAGGTAATTCATCAACTCTTTTTAAATGTTGTTTTTACTGTGAGTTTTTCTATTCTCTAGCTAATACTTCTAGAAAACATATAATGATATGATCATAATAATATTTGTATCTTTGGATTCATTAGCACTATATTTGAATCAATTAACTTATGGAAACCTAATAATTTCACCCATGGAAGTCACCACAAGGGGAATATGGTTGGAAAACTATCACTTCCTATCAATGTACATCCTAATTCTTGTAACTCAATGCATATCTATCACTATCCAACATAGAAAACACAAAGCATCTATCAACATGGTGAAACCTTAGGTTAGATATTCTAATAAACTCACATATCTATCAACAATTAGTATACCATAAAATTACAATTGTTTGTTATTACAAATCATATTTATTATACACATTTACATTAACTAATACTAGATTACATAATTAGCCTATAATTGGAAATTAAGGATTCAAACATGATAAACTGAGAATTATCTCATTCAATCTTGTATATTTGAAGGCAATAGACATATACGATCTAGGTTTCAATTTTGGTTCCAAATTTAATTTGTTTCATGTTTGACTCGGTTATATTTTTCTACTTGAGGTGGAATTGACATGCCTCCTCTTGTTCTTTGCCTTTTCTCCAATTTCTTTGAGACTTTCTCAAATATTTTGATATTTTCATCAAGTCCAATTTTTATATCCTAGTGTTCCATCAGTGCCCGTAGCATCTTTAACGAGCTCCATGTCAAGATGCTAGATTGATGCCATGAAAGAGGATTAAATTATTTTGCATATGTAATACCATGTCATGAAATGTCATGGACAATCTCATAACATCATTATGCATGTGTGAGGATGATGTCATGACATGAAAAGTTATTGCAACTAAAATTAATCATGCCTTTTAGTATGATGTCGTGACCTAAGAAGAATGTGGTAACATAAAATAACTTTGCAAATTGTAATTTTAGTTTTGTAAAAAAAATGTCATGATCTTTAAAAGTATTTTGGTTCTTATTATCATGCATAGATTGTCATGACTTCATTTTGATGTCATGACTCGTAATTAATGGCTAGGATGTCACAACATAAAAATGATATCGCATTTAAAAATGTGTTTTAGAGAAAATGTGATTACAACTAAGAAATATTGTTATAACCTATTACAACATACAAAGTTATTGTGATCACGTAGTATAGTAATGAATTTAATGCATATCATTGGTAATATATAAAGTTGTGACCAAGAAAGGCTTGTCATGACTACTTCAAAGATATGTGTCATTATTAATGATGTCATGATATTAAAAATATTGTGATTTCAACTCATTTTTATGCACATAAGTTCTGTATTTTACCAATTTTGACTTTTATATTTGAGTAACATCCAATTGGATTACGTAGTATCAAAAGTCATCAAAAAAATATTTTCATGAAGTATATGCTTTTTTCTATTCAAACACCATTTCTCATACAAACACCACATGAATCAAGCTAAAAATATTTGTAAATACAAACACCATTCTTAAACATTTACTTGTCCTCAAGCAAAAAGAATCTAACTCTATTCTAGTTACTCTTTCTAGTTAGATGAGGAAGAAATCGAAAGCATGTAAAATTATTTCTAGTAATATATGTCACAACTAGGTATGAGTGTCATGATTTATTTTAGTGAATGAGAAGTCATATATACTATCATGACTTGGGTTAATGTCATGACATCCTCTAGTTTATGGATCACTATGTATGAATATGTGAGAAGTATATATAAAACATTATTATCACACTAGCGAAAAAATAAATAATTGGGCTGTCTTCCAAGACGCATTATATTTAACAATCTTAGCTATACCAATTTTTGGGTATAATTTTCATAATTGTTAATCTTAGCTAGCCATGTGATTTTTTTCGTATAAACTTTTATTTCTTTTTTCCTTTTATTTTTAATTTCTTTAGTCAATAATTTTGGATGGAAGGTAATCATCATTCCATTCTTTTGCGGATCAGTATTTTACTCATGAATCTTTTTCAATATTTAGCCATTTGTCATCACATTTTAATTTAGATGCATGTCCTCGGATGTAGAGGTATCAATCGGGCTGGGCCAGCTCGGCCTGACATGAGGCATGGCACAATTCAGCCTTGCCTGGGCCGGCCCGGCACGAGAATTTCTTGTGCCCAGGCCCGTGCCGTGCCAAGGCTTACTGTGCCTCGTGCCATGCCGTGCCTGACCTGGAATGGTTCGGTGGCTCGTGGCATGGCCCGCCGGCATGGGACATGTCCAGCAGACCCGCACCCCACGTCCCCACTCCCCAACACCCAACCCACCCCATCGTCATGCCAGCCAACGCCATTCGGTTCGAATAGGGAAAGGAAAATGCATGGGCACGGGTCCACTCCGACCTGACCCACGATCTCACTCGACTCGAATCTCCCACCTAAAATTTTCAGCCGTTGGATTTCACCTCCAACGGCTAAGGGGCAAAATCCGATGGCCCTCATGATTCTGCCCCCTAAAATTTAATAAAATATAAAAAAACATAACAAATACATTAAAAAAAAATTTTACTTTAATCTATAAAATCCTTCCAACCTCTCTATAACATTTATGTTTTTCATAAATATTTATTCTCAAATCTCACTCTCTCAAAACTCTTGCTCTTCTCTTACTTGGGACTCATGATTTTGTCATTCGGCTCGGCTTTTCGGGACTCTCAACTTGGGTTTGGAATTTTGAACTAGACTGTGGTGCACCGTGCATATGATCACCTCACTGCTTTACCGGGGATTTTAAGTTTTTTTGTATACTTTCTCTCTCTCTCTAATTCGAAAATATAAAATCTATCATCTAGGCTCTACCTGCTGTTTAACAAAAATCCTAAAAATGACTAATACTATTGAAACATATTTATATTTAGAAAATAAAAATCATACAAGAAAGGTCTGAGGCTACTGAAACTTTGGTTTCTTCAGTCGTCTCAACCCAAACTTCTAAAAAACAAAAAACTAAAAGAACTTCTGTAGTTTGGACTCAAATTAATATAATAAAACAAAAAATATTAGGGGTGAAGAATAAAAAATGACATAGTGCAAATATTGTATGAGAACTTTAACTTGTAAAAGTTCATTTGGGACTGAGCACCTTAAGAGGCATGCCGCATTATGCACCAAAAAATATGGTGCATTAGATCCTAGGCAAACCTAACTTAGCACTGCATTTTTTGAGACAGGATCCAGTTCACTCTCAACGATTACTCCCTTCATATACCATAGCGAGTTGGGTAGGGAAGACATGACCAGACTTATCACATTGATGGGTCTTCCGATCAGATTTTCAGAAGATCTAATGGTAGTACGTATCATGCAAACATATTTTCAGCCTACTTATCGTAGGACTCCTAGGTCCACATCTAGGAATGACATACTAAAATTGTATAAGTTAGAAAAACAAAAAATAATTAATGAATTTATGACATATAGTGGAGTGGTGTTTGTGACGTCAGATATCTGGACAAGTCATGATGAATCATCTTATATGTGTCTCACCGGACACTATGTAGATTCTAACTAGACAATGAATACAAAAATTTTAGAATTCTTTGAGATTCTCCATTCTCATGATGGTCTGACTATTTTTGAGTGTATGATGAAAATCTTTAGAGAATATAAACTTCAAAATAAAATTTTTAGTATCACATTCAATAACGCATCTAATAATAGAGTAGCAATTAACATGTTTGTTAGGAATATTAAAGATGCATTATTATGAAAGATTTTTCATGTCAGATGCATGTGTCACGTGATTAACCTGATTGTACAAGCAGGTATGAAGGTGTGTTCCCCACATTGGATAATATACGTAATGCACTAAAATATATTTGTATTCCTCGTAGACAATAAAAGTTTGGTAGTCACTGTCTGTCAGTGAATCTTAAGAAGAAGAAATTCCAATCGGATGTGAGACACTATTGGAATTACATGTATCTGATGTTGGAGTCATGTGCTGGATACAAACATGTGATATCTGACTACGTTAATAGTAAGAGTGATGAACTTATTATTGACGACACTGATTGGGCTTCAAGAATTTCATTTATAAAATTTTGAAGATTTTTTATGACACGACAAATATGTGTTCGTTGATTTATACTTCCACGGCTTGCATTGCACTCAGGTGCATATGCAACATTAGTAGCATGTTTAGGAAGTATCGAGTTGACCTGATACTTAGCAATATGGTTGCAGAGATGGAAACCAAGTACTTAAAGTACTAGTCCACCATTCCATCTCTTTATTGCCTCACTGCATGCATGGACCCTAGGGTTAAGGTGAAAGGTGTAGAAAACATCCTGACTTACATTTCCTCGTGCATGAACCTGGAAGACCCAACTAAAGGGTTCATTCACGGAAAGTTGACTGACCTCTTCACATACTACAATAATAGGTATGGTGGTAGTAGTAGTGAGACTATGATTACGGACATGGATACCTTCTTCAGAGATGACGATTTTTCCATTCAGTTAGTGAGGGTGAAATGATGGGGTGGACCATCACATATGAGTGAGCTTTCTCGGTAATTAGATACCGATTACTGCACAATCCTATCATATTTTGATACTAAGAATCTTGATATATTACAGTGATGGAAATCATATGAGTCCACCTTTCCTGTGCTATCTAAGATGACACGAAATTTACTGACTCCTCCGGTGTCGAGCGAAGCACCAGAGTCTGCTTTTTTTGTTGCAGTGAACGTGATTTCGGATATGAGATTGAGATTATGTCCAGATATTGTCGAGGCCTTGGCCTATTTGAAGAATTGGGAGGATTCGAGGTTTAGCATCCAGGATTATGCTGGAGCTGGGACATGGACTACATCCGCTGTAAAAGAGGAGGAGTTGATTGATGATGATGATGATCCATATGATAGTGATTTTGATGTTGCAGTTGATGATGCTCATGATATGCCGATTGATGATTGACGTGGTTGCCAATTTCTCCTACCCGTTGCCAGACGCCAGTTGCCAATGCCACGCCACGCCACGCCACATGTCATTTGTCATTGCCTCTTGATTTTAATTTTTGATGCCTCACGGTCACGGACATAGTTGATGATTTGTGTGATTTATTCTTGATTCTACTTTTTGATTTCAATATTTTGTTTTGTATTGATTATATATTTTTTATTTACGTTATGTTGTATTTGCTTTGGTTCGGTATCTATTGGCCGATTGGACATTTTGGTTTGCTTTTGTTTTTGTGACTTTGTAATTTTTTTAACGAAATTTTTTGTTTAATTTATTTTTGTATTAAAATTTTTCATTTAAAAATTTAAACTATATAATTTAATTCTGATAAATTATAATCTAAATTTATTAAAAATGAATAAAAAAAAATTTAAACTTTATTATTATTTTCAAGTTACATTTACATATTTGTAACAATTTTTAATTTACTAATTTAAACTTCGTAATTTATTAAATTTTTAATAAAAAAATTTAAACTTTATAATTTATTTAAATTGTAACAATTTTTAAGTTACAAATTTAAAAATTTAAACATTATCTATATATAATATAATTTATATTTTATATATTGTTTAATCTTTAATATACAAAACTTTAAATTTTAAAAAATAAAATAATTTTATTTTTTTTAACCAGGCCCATACGGGTCTGACCCGACATGGTTCTTTTACCGTCGGGCCGGTGGGCCAGGCTGGAATAAACCATGCTGGGCCAGGCACGACACGGTACAATAACCGTGCCATGCCTAGCCCAGCAGTAAAGCACGGGCGTGCACAAAAAAAATGGGCTGGCCTGGCCCGGCACATCCCGTTTGACACCTCTACTCGAATGTCACAACTTTATTAATTTTCATGATATCATTGGTTGTTATCTCTATTTCTACTATAGTCATGACTTCGATTAATATTACAATATTATCTCATGTTCCTTGTGATGTTAAATATATCATGCTTTCTTTTGTCTTTATCTCTTGTTTTATTAATGTAGTAGCTTATTTTGCTTCTGTCATTACTTGATTCTTTATTGATCAAATTCATCTTATTTAGTCATGACCTTTTTAGATGTCATGGCTTTCTTATGTGCTTCAACCTCAACCATTTTTGTATCTAGTTCATCTTATTTATTTACATCTATTTTTTGCGTCCTCATCAAAATTCATCACAATTTATCTATTTCCTAAGACACTTCATCATCAAGTAACAATGCAACTTTTTTTGGTCATGTTGTGTCTACATTTTCAAGTGTCTTCACATTGATTTCTTTATTTTCTTCATATGGGAGTGACATAGCTTCTACAATGTGCGTCGCGATATTATCATAGTATGGCTCCATTTCTTATTCTATCATAACTTTAAAAAATAGCATGACATCATAACATGTGTCTTTGTCTAGGTTTATCATGAATTCATTTTGTTCTATAACTTCTTCTAAGCTCAAGATATCTTCCATTTCTTTGGCTAGCAACCATTCAAAAAATCTTTCATTTTGAACTTCTCATTCTAGCTTTTGATTGTGTAGATGAGGCTATCAATTCTCTAGAAACTTTCCTTGTCTTCATTTGAATTTTGTAGCCTTTTATATAGGTTAAATTTTATTTATTCTTTGCCCACTCTAATAGTAAATTCAACCTTATTGACATCAATTAGTACCTATCTAGTCACCAAAAATAATTTTCTTAAGATCTATGGCCCATAAGAGTCTTCTTCCATGTTCAATACTACAAAGTCAACATATAAGAATAAATTTTAATTTTAACTAGCACATCTTCAATCATCCCCTTGAAAATTTTGATGGATCTATCAACCATTTATAATGAAAGAGAAGTTGAAATAATCTCACCTAAATTCAACTTTCTTTCTATAGATAATGATTTCAAGTTCACACTTGCTCCTAAGTCACATAAAATTTTTCAAAATGTGTGCTCTCCAATAATACATGAAATGGTAAAACTTTTAGGATCTTTGAATTTTCTCAAGAGTTTTCTTTAAATTATTGCATTGTATTTCTTGGTCATACTCATCATTCTATAAGTTTCTAACTTTTTCTTGCTACTTATTATATCTTTCATGAACTTCATATAGTGTGATATCTGGATAGAATTTTCATGAAGAATATATTTTTCTATCTTTCTAAAAATATTGAAAAAATTTTCAAACTCTTAATCCAATTTTCCTTTTCTAAATTAATGTGGAAAAAAAAGACTTGGGTGAAGAGAGTGAAAATTGTTTGCATATTCTTTGTTCTCTACCTCATCTTTTTGTTTGTTTCCATGGTTCATAGGTATCTCTTTTTTCTTTTTCACATTGTTATGATTTTTTTCTGGTGGAAAATTTTGAGCAATAAAGTTAGTCTGTGTGGTGAAATTGGATGTCATAAAATTGAGTGTATATATTGGACGTTTCATCATCATATATGACCTCATTCTCTTATGCATCAAATTTTTTTTTCTATTTTACTTCTATTGTGTTAATTTCTACTTTTTTTCTACTTTTTAATATTGTGGACATGCATTGCTTTGGGTTTGAATTAGTATCACTAGGCAATCTGCCGATGTTCTTCTTTATTATGAGTGTGGGATGTTTGGTTTGGTTCTCAATAGTCTACAAAGTCATGGAAATATGGTCCAACCTTGTTTCCATTCATCCCATTCAATTCTCTTTCATGTCACTTCTCCTATTTGTCTCCATCAATAGTACAAGGATGCTATGTTAAAATGATGACCTAGTTGCTATCTATTGGTTGTAATTGGAGCTTGAAGGTCCTTGTATTTGGTGTCTCATCAAGTTATATTCAATGTTCTATTGATATGGACTAAATTTTTGTGGTAGATTTTCTTAGTTTCCATATGATAAATATTCTCTTCATTTCTCACATTCAAATGAAGAGTATATGGATCTTTTTGTTGGGTCTGAAAATAAATTCTTTTCTATAATATATTTGCCTCTTTCACTTTATAAATAGGGTCAAAATTACTCATCTTATGTTTTTTGCAAGGCTACCATTTCTCACTTGTTTTCTCTCTTTTTTTTATATTGAACTAAAAATTTGTTGAAGAATGCATCCATCTTGGCCTTCATAAATGATAGTCTATCCAACTCGATAAATGAAAACAAAGCTTTTGTTATTGCAAGACAGCATTCATCATGTATTTTGTAATATAAATTAGTTAGTAGAATGTGTGAAATTGTAACCATAACTCAAATATGTGTTGTGAGCATCTCCTTAGTAGGTCTTTAAATTGGTATCAAGTATCATATAAAATTTTCTACTTCTCTCACTTGAACTGATTAATCTTCACACTCAATTGTGATATGATTTAATGTGAGAAAAATTTGAATAAAAAAACTCGAACCAATTTATCCAGACCCTTGTGATATGTTCTATCTAGATCCTTGTGATAGGCACTAAAACCAACTCATTGCCTTGTCACTGAAAGAAAATAGAAAAAAATCTCAACTTTATTATTTCTTGGCTATCTTTTTTTTCAACTTCAAAATGTTGCATAAATCCAAGAATATCACAATATGGATATTTCGATCTTTTGAAATTCATCTATGATACTAATCTTGTTATACCATGGCTATAAGACATGACTTCAATTCATGACGATTTTTCTTGAATAGGTTCTATCTAGATCCTAGAGCAGTTTTCCATCAATGTTATCTTTCAATAATTTCCAAGGGTTTGGTGGGCAATAAGTTATTGGTCAACTTGTTTAGAATCTCCTTAGTTGTAACTATTTTTAACATTTTTCTTCATACTTGCTATCTCAACTCTCTATCTCAATAAGTGCCTTCAAGTTCTTTTTTATTTCTTGGTCTAAAGGTATAGGCTTAGTCTCATATTTAAGATACATATAATTTTTGGCTGCAAAACTAAAATAAAATGCAAACAAATGTAAAACAAAATAACTATCTAATTAATTAAAAACATAACTACTTTCTTTCCAAGTAATTGGATCAAGTAGATGAGTTTAAACTATCACTAATGTACTCAATCTCATAAGAATTCCAAAATTAAATGAGTTTAGTTATGATCACTATTGAGATGATTGACTAGTGTGGAAGTCGATCATATGCCTTTACTATGGGGTTGGTAAGGGGGGATTGGGGGGATGGGGAAATAATTTTTTTTAAAAAGTAATTGGATCAATTCAAAGCTACTGAATCAAAAAAAAAATCAATCCCTGATAATGGCACCAAATACCTATAATAAGTTTGCTAGGATGCTAATCGATAGAAAACATAAGTACTTATGTCAATCGAAAAAATAATTTTAGGTATAAATTATAATTGGAGTCTAGGCTATTGCACATCTTCAAATATCAAACATACAAAGAATATTCATTGCATATTTCTATTGAGATAAAATCATCCTTTGATGGTCATATGTCTCCTCAATTCCAATAAAACAGATGTGACTTCCCAAATCTTTTATCTAAAATTATGAATATAGAAACCCACTGAGTTGAGTAATGTCAAACATATTTTTCTTAGTAATAACAATGTCATCAACAAAAATTAGTAAAAGAATACTTCTACTATGTGAATTCTTTAGATAAAAAAAGTGGGAAATAAATAACATGCGTACATAGACTAAAAAATACCATGCGTGAGGGGAATCTTTTACATAATGCCCCTAAACCAAAATTTGCAAAAAATATTCATTATTATTGTGTGCATAAACATTAGGCAACTTCTTCATAAGTACCACTTCCAATAAATTACCAAGAATAAATATATTCTAAAGATCAACATAATATATAAATCATCTGATAATTTCAACAAAAGATAAAAGAATTGTGATATAGATCAATTTTACTAGAACAAAAGTATTATATTATTCCACCATATATATATATATATGGTTGTGTGTGCGTGTTTAATGCTCTTAGCCACCAATTGGGCTTTTCTATCAATGTTCCTTCTTCTTATGGCAAGTTATTATCATGAATATGTACTCGTAACCAACAATAAAATTTCATAAATGGTGAGGAGTTGAGAGAAGAAGTAGGGATCCAGGGGCAACAATATCAAAAAATTAAGCCTTAGTTAAGTTTTGAGAAGATTTATTGGGGAATCAATCACCCTCCTCTCTAGATGTACTAACATTAGAGGGTAGGCTCTATCATAACAATTATATAGTAAGAGCAATCTATTCAATGTTAGTATTTGAAAATTGATTTTAGAAAAATAATTAGTTTTTAGATTCAAAATGGCATTATAGAAAGTGAAGATTGATTTTCAATTTTTTCTCAAATGATAACACTTTTAAAATTTTTCAAAAAATGTAACTGTTAGATTTCCAAAATCACTTCATAAATTATAAATTAATTTTTTAATTATTCTCAAATAATTCACTCAAAGATTAACATTTAGAAATATTTTTTTAAAACCCTTATCTATTATTATGCATAAAGTTCCAAAATATGAAAATTGATTCATGATTCATTCTTAGTTAACACTAATTAAAGCTCAATGCTCAAAAAAACTTTTGAAACTTCAATCTATTTTTTTTTCAAAATGTTACAAACATGAAAATATATTCATGATCGATTCTCAAATTTTATCACATAAGGATGAATATTTAGAAAATGTTTTAAATAACATTCATCACTTTGATCTTAAGAAATTCTCAAATCTTTTCTCTTAAAAGTTAATACTTATAAAAAACAATGGAAAAAAATTATTTTATTTGGGTTTTTATAAAAACAAAAATCATATAGAAGATATCAACACAATATTGGTACTTGAATGATTCAATTAACACTTAACAAAAAAATTTTGAGAAATTTAATTTGTCTGATTTCAAAAAGTTTTAGAAAACAAAGATTGGTATATGATCAATTCTTTTTCCTTGAGGAGCCTAGGTCTCCTCAATAGACTTGGGTGGCTGGTACATGCTACAACTTTATTATGTTATCTAATTTTTATGATTAGACAATATCCCAAAACTTCGATAGGCAAGTGTCTCTCATCCAACTAATCCTACATGTATATAAATCATACAAGTACTAAATTGAATTTTTATCCAAATATCATCCCATAGAAATTGTGTTGGAAATTCAAACAATTAATAATGAGTCAAAAACTACTTTAGTTAAAAAAATAAAATTGAGTTTTTGGTAAGACTCTTATATTATAGGATAAATCTATTTTATAATGCATGATGACCTATCTAAATAGCTTGATTACAGAATAAAATATTGTGCTATTAAAAATACTTTAGAGCCCTAATGACATGTATTATTGTTATAAACTATTAGACCCTTCCCATTGATAGTCACCTAATATATACTCTCTTAATACTTTACCATTGAAATGACAAATCATTTCTACTTGAAGGTTATTCACAAGTCCATAGTTTTTTTATAGAAACTCATCAACTACCTTAACAATCGCTTCATATAAGCATTAATATTCTATGACCTCATGTGTCATAAAGTCATGAATTAAAGTGGTATTGCAAGTATTTATATTTTTAGTTTCATAAGTACCATACTCACCAGTAGGAGTTATATGATAGAAAGTAACTTGTAGGGATATCACTACCATATAAGTCACCTACACTTATGCATATCTTATGACTTGCCTATCACCATCTACCATGATAACATTCGACTTCCATACTAAAGGTAAAATCATTAGGACAATGGTCTATAAAACCCACACATCAATTAAGGGTCAATTCTTTTAAGATATGAAAAATAAAATAGCTTATAAAAGTAATCATACTTGTATGTAAATTATAATATGGTGAATAAGAAACTTACTCTCCTCATTAAACATACTTAATATTATGTTTTGACATGTTGGTTTGTCTCATACATCATGAGTAAAATGGCCATCACTTCTTTCCTACCAATACACATAAGTGTGCTTCATGACTTATCATTCTTCGTCCACCATGATAACATGCACAAAATTTAGTTTTACATTAATATGACATCTATCAATAACTAAACAAACAATACAATTCAAACATAAAAATCAATTACTTAAGTATCCATTACATGAAATAAAATACACCAATAATAGACATTAATTTAGCTTGATATTGAGGAGGAATTCATAATAGATAATTTGAGATTCATCTTATGGAATTTTAGGTTCTCAATGATAACCCTCAAGAGTATCAAGAAAATAGATCTTAAATCCATAATTCTCGTTCATACACATTGGATTAATTTCTAGGTGGGAGTTGAAATTCATGCCCCCTAGAGTTTATTCCTCTTTCCTCAGGGATCAACTCTAAGTTTGGGTGAATTTATGCTTCCCAAACCTTAAGTTTTTTGTCTCTTTTTTCATGGCCTCAAATTATTTCTTTAAAATTTCTTATTTTGTACTTTTATACTTCAATGGCTGGGAATAATTTTAGGTAGAAAGTCATAGTGCTAAGGAATTCCATGACTTTGATTTTTCATCTCTATATTACAAAGTCACAATGTTGTGAATGAACTATAACTTTAGTCTCTTTCTTGCATTAGATTTAAATAATACTAGAAATGACCATATCTGTGCATTTCATCTATGTAATACAAAGTCACTTTGCTAGGAATGGCTATGGTTTATGTATTTCATCTCTGCATCTCAAAGTTACATTGCTAGGAATGACCATGACTTAAGTATTGTATCTATGCAATCCAAAATTGTTGTGCAAAGAATGAGTTGTAGTTTGATTATTTCTCAAAAGAAAAAAGTCACAATCCAAAAAATGTCATGAATTGAGTATTCTCTGAAACTCTTTGAAGCTAAAAGACATAGTGCTAGAAAAGTGTAATGACTTTTGCCTTAGTATTGGATCTTTATAATGATAAAGTCATGGCACTAGAGGATACCACAATTTTTAACACTAGCAAGGTACTTAATTGCTTTGACATAAAATTAATGGTATAGCCACAAGAAATATTTTGAACTAGTGTAGTTGTGGATCTAAAAAAGTTTTATAGTAAAAAGTTTGGGTTGCACAAAGAAATAATTATTTTAATAAAGTGGTAGAGTTATGACATACGAAGATTGCTGCAATTATTTGTATAGAGCTTTGGCTAAGAATAAATGACAAAACTATCTTATAAGCTCAATGAGATATAACAAAGTCATAACACAAAGAATACCATAACTTTAAATAACTTTTTTGCTCCCCTCCAACTGAACTAATCCACCAAGTTTCATATTGCACACAAAAGCTAACCAACTTCACTACTCGTCATAATTTATTAAAATTATAATTTAGTAAAATAATTTTATTTAAAGCTCTCTTCCATGTAAAAATATCATATATAATCACCAAGTTCCACCACCGCAAGTCCAAGTTGGTTGAAGGTGAGATTTGAATGCATGATATAATGTCTTGGAATTCACACTTACCCACTCTAGCCAAGCTAGTGAGGTTGATTTATGATCAATTTTTGAATGATATCACTAAAGCATGATATTTTATAAGTTTTTTTTATTTGAACCATGCAAAGGTTAGTGATACCCATATATAGGGTAAGAAACCAAGACCATTCTACAATCATGTTTGAATGAAAATAGGAACCAAAACCCAATATTTATAAAAAAACATGAACCTTGGTTATAAAGTGATGACAACAAAACCATACATGGAGATCTAGATGATAATTCATAAAAAACTTAATTAAAAACCCTGTTAGTTGGAAAATTTTCAAAGAACATAAGAATATTAATCTCATCAAAATTTAACTGATTTATTTTATATCATTGAGACATATTTATAGGGTTCTTGAGACACCTCCTCAAACTTGGAGCACTTATTTACTTTGTGCATTTCTCCAATAATCAGAGACAAAAAAAAATATATTTTTAATAATTAAATTACTCACAAAAATAAAACATTCATTCATACAAAAAAAAATAATAAAATAACTAGATATCCAAATTCAATGAATCTATGAAATAATAGACTTGATTTATTAATTATGCTCAAATGAACTACTTATAAGTGTAGTCTACATCATTCCCTTTAAAGTTTTCTAGAAAAGCTTGAAAAATATCCTAGTAGCTTCTTTTTCTTCAATTATGTTATCGTGCATAGTTGGATGGACCAATCTTCATAGATACAATCTACTATTATAGGTTTAGCTAGAGCTTGTTGGAATATTCCATTGAGTGTATTTTTGTATTAACTTGTTCTTGCCCTCATAATAAGTCCAGCAGATACAACCATAGATTTTGGGTATTTTAGACTTAGTTGAGTTTTAGGAATTACATAATCCCTTGCATCTTGAAAAAGATTTCTCCTTAAAATTATCATTCGCATCATATAAATATAAATTAGAAATATTGAAACTTTTACTTATTCCATACTTACAAGGGAGGTCTTCTTTGTAGATAATATCATTAATCATTTCTATCATTTGAAATAATTCATCCCCCCTTGGATAGAGGTTAGATCACCTTTATTTGGGGAATCTTTTTTTTTTTCATAAGTGTAGCCACACCCAATCTCCTAGTTCTAGCTTGATTTTCTTTCTACCTCGGTCAGCCTATTTAGTGTATTTCTTAGTCCTATTTTCTATGTTTACCCTTATCTTCTCATGGATTTGCTTCATAAATTTGGGATTATTATTTCTCTCTAAGTTAACAAATTTAATTTATTCACACATAAAGAAATTAAATTTAATGTTGTTAATGATGAAAGTCAAACAAAATCTCAAATGATGTAAACTTTGTATAATTATAAACACTCCCATCGTATGCAAATTCAATTTGTGGTAAGTATTCTTTAGTTTCACCATCATTTTGTGGGTGACATGAAAATAACATTTTAGTACCCTATTTCCCCACAAAGTTTTTCAAAAATAACTTAGGAACTTAATGTTTTTATATGGAACAATACTCCTTGGTATGTCATGCAATGCAATATAACAATTTCTTTGAAAAATAAATCATCAAAGTTAGAGGTATCATCAATTTTGTGGCATGGAATAAAATAAGTCAATTTTGAAAATCAGTCTACAACCACAAACACTAAATTCTTACCCATCTTGGATCTTGGTAAACCTAATAAAAATCCATAGAGATATGTACCCATGATTCACTGGGTATAGGCAAAAAAGTACATAAACTATTTGGCTTAATTATGGACCTAACTCGATTGCATTTTAGATATTTTCTATATATTCTCTCTACTACATGTTTAATGTGGGGCCAACAAAAATGTTCATGCAAGATACTAAGAATATAGCTCTTCCAAAATATCTCATTAATCCCCTCTCATGTGCTTCTTTCACAAGTAATTCATGCATTGAATAATTAGGCACATAGTTTATTTTATCTAAATAGAAAGCCATTAATCTTATACAAATTTTATAGTGGCTTATTTTCACATGCATTGAATATATCACCATAATCAAAATCAAAAGAAATCCTTAATATATCCAAATCCAAACAATTTCACATCTAAGGTAGAAAGTAAAGTATACATACATGATAATACATTAGTAATCATATTTTTCTTACTGTACATGTATTTGATCACATACAAGAATATGCTAATTGTAAGTACCATGATATTCTTGCAGTACTACAATATGATATATGAGAGAAGAGAAAGGCAATTCCATGGCCACCCCCACATTGCCACATATAATTAAAAGACATATGAAGGACAAATTTAGTCCATGGCCATTCTTCAGCACCATGACCATATAATAATTAAGAAAGACTAATGACAATACCATGGCCTTATCATAACACCATGACTATATTTTTAATATGATGAGTACTTCACCATTTCTTATCTATTTACTATAGCTATATTCGTTTATTATAAACAAGAAGACATGCACATGAAGTTGTGACTACTTCATAGTACCATAACTTCATATTATATAGATATTAGGTCTAAGTCATGATCATTCCTAATACAATGATTTTGTGTTATAAAAAGATTAAGGTGCAGTCAAGAGTTACAACCACTTTCCTAAGTTATGACCACAAACTTAAAAGTTGAAGGCTAATGTTATGACTTTCATTTGAAAATTATGAATTTCTAATTGGAGTAATGTAAAAATCACTTAAGTATAAAGATGAAAGATAATGAAATTTAAAAGGTTCTTTCTCATTATTCTTCATCTCCCTTCATGTAACAAGCAAAGCTACATCAACAACCAAACCCTAGAGGTAAATTTCATTCTCCCTATGAGTTCGACAAGCAAGGGATATAAGACTCAATTCAATCCCTAGAGTTTCAGGGAGCATCACTCAAACCACTAATCTCTAGGGTAGATTTAAAATTTGTTACCAAAATATCATGGGTCTAGTACTTATTTAATTTGAATATATGTGATGTGATATTAGTTTTCATTAATGAATGAATATGTTTGATTTATTTTGTATTATGAATATTGATGCATGATGATTAAATAGAACTTGAACTAAAGATTTGACTATTAGTATGTTTGTGTTGGATTATTATGGTGGATGAAGAGTGATAGATATCTCACCAGTGCATATGGTAGGAAGGAAGTGATAACTTTTTTGACTATGAAGTAAGAGATAAACCTATATATTAAAACTCAAAATATGGATATATTAATCATTGTGGGTATGGTGCTTATTAAAGTAAAAGTATGAATAATTTTACATGTCAATTCATTATACATATCTTAAAAGTACTAATTCTTGATTGGAATATATGTTATATAAAATATTTTTTAAGGGGTTCATCTTTGGAGTGAGAGTCACATTGTTATCCAAGAGAATGTTGACATGCAATCCTTGAGACATGCATGATTTTGTGGTGACTCACAATATTGTGATAGTTTTTGTGAGTTACTTTTAGTCATATTGTTCTCACTAGTAAAACTCGAATGAAACATACATTAATTGTCTGAGTATGATACTTATGGAGTTAAAAGTACAAATGCTTATAAACCATATTAATCTTTAGTCTTTATGATACATGAGACTAGAGAATAAGAGTTTGCATATAAAGTAACAATCAAAAGAAGTTTACAAAGTTGTATAAAATGTATGAAATTGTGAATAACTATCAATCAGAAATGCATTATTATCTCAATGATGATGTACCATATGGAAAATTATGAGAGTACTATCATTGGGATGAGCTTAATGGTGATAACTACTTTGTATGCTATTAAGACAAGGAGTCATTCCATAATACTCAAACCTTTAGTTTGTGTCTAATATAATATAATTAAAGTAACATAAATATCATTACATAGATTAAATGAATAAACCTATTAAACTAATATTATTTAATAGCATGAATATTAATTTTACTAAAAATAAGTTATCGCTTTGTTAAATAACAAAACTACGAATACAATTTCTATGGGATCAATATTTGAACAAATAACTGCTTTACTACTTATATGACCTATGTACTTTTGGATCTCTAGTGATGAGGTATTCTCATTAATGAATTTTGGAATATTACCTATCAATAAAATTTGGAGGCATAACAAAGTCACAATAAGTTTTGACACTATTATTGAAAATTATTTAGTCTGGTTAGTGAACATAAGTTGTTATAATTATCCTTGTAAAAAGATAATTTGTTTTTAGTAGTTTAGATAATATTGAGTTTGATAAATTTTTTCTAATCTAATTGTTAAGTCTTGTTAACTTCTTTGAAAGAAAATAGTTGAATCTTGATTTTGTGTGCATTCCTTTTCTTTTTTAGCCATCAATCTACAAAGTAAGAATATTTAGTAAATCTTTCATTGAATACCTATTAAATTACCTGAAGAAGCTATAGGAGTAGAATAAAGTAGACAACCTTTTTGGGAAGCATGCAATATAAGTGAGCGATAATATTTTAACCTATCATTACAATGAGGCTTATCATACTCAAGAAATTGGCTTTTGTTATGAATCTTATGATAAATAGTATCAACCCTATTATCAACTAAAATAGAGTTATGAAAACTAGGAGTATGGAAGACATGATGAAAAGATATTTTATGAATATAAACTATCTTTAAAATCTTATTTGTTAGCTAAACTTGAAAAAAATACAAAGAGAATTGTTAAAATACAATGTTGATGAGGAAGAAAGGTTGAGAAAATTTAAAAAGAAGTATAAAATCATGGATTGGAATAAGTTAAAAAAAGTGTTGCATCAAAAATCCACGTGACTAATGAAAAAATAGTTACAATTGAAAATATAAAAGAGAAAATTAATGATATAGCCTCAATTATTCAAGAAAAAAAGGATGAATCAAGTAACAAAATACATAGAAATTTATGCTAGAGAAACTTGAAAAGGAAATAAAAGATATGTCCTAAATTATTCAAGAAGAAAAATCTAGTGAGTGATGAAATTTCTATGACTAATATAGAGAGACTTGTAGTAGAAAATCTTAAAAAGAAAATCAAAGATATGACCTCAATTATTCAATGAGAAGAGAATGAAGCGAGTAACAAAATCTCCTCCACTAATATTGAGATACTTGTGGTATAATAGATTGAAGATGAAATCAAAGATATGATCTAAATTATTCATGAAGAAAAAGATGAAGTGAACCCCGAAGTTTTGGTGGCTGAAATATAGAAAATTATAGAGTGTGAGCAAGATGCTGAAAAAGCCAAGACACTTTGCAATGTCAAAGTAAGAGAGAAAACAAATAAAAAAAACACCGTCCAACTATTTTTGTGGACGAGGATATCAAAATAATAATTTATCTAGCATCCACTATTGATACTAAAAGTACAAGAAAGAAATAATTAAAACAATATATTGAGAAGCTAGCATGGATAGAAGAGATCTTTGATAGAGAGAGAGAAGTTTTAAAGGTGTAACTATGGATGTTTAACATAACATTACTTGGGAGAAAACCCAAGAATTTTTCTATTGCTTGTCTGATGAAGTATGATTATTGTGAGAATAAACATTAAATATAGATATTTATGCTTAAATCCCCACACACATAAAAAAATAGTAGATTCAAACTAATAGTAATTCTAAATTCTTTGCTCAAAGCATTGACAAATTTTTAAAGATATCACTTTGTTGATAGAAAAAAAAATAACCTATCAGAAGCTATATGATAAAGCTATAACAATTTTTTAGCTACAACTTTGGTGTTACAAAAGCAAAAACATCATAGAACCTACAAGACAAGGCCATTGTAGTTTTTTAGAGCACAACCCTTTGTGTATCAGAAAGAAAAATATTATATAAGCTTTATGGGAAAGCTATGACTTTGAGTTTGAGATAATGGGGCAACTTTGGAGGCACTTCTTTCCATAATGCCATAACTTTTCATTATAGAAGAGACACAAACCTATAGAGTCCCAAATTTCTATTACATGTTCGTGACTATAAATATCTAACCCTTGAATCTCTTCCACACAAAAAATCTCTAAATTTTTAGCAATGCCACAATAATCTACCTTAAATCTTTTCAGTTTATTGACTTGATGAATGAAGAGATAAGATTATTGAAGAATAATATAATTGAAACAAACCATTAGGAGAAAGGGAAAAGAAAGATATCTATCACCACACAAATTTCACCCAAATTCATGGTGCCCATGGTCACTTATTACAAACATTTGGTAAAGATGGATGAATTATGTGATGTCCAAAAAAAGTTTATTTGAGAAAGAATTTTACAAATTTATTTTTTTTGGAGATATTATTAAAAAGTAAAATTAGATATTATTTTGTATGCATAAAGAACAGAAAAAATACCTTGGTTGTCAAGGAATTATATGTAAATTTGGAAGATATATGGGGGAAGACAAGCTATATGAGAGGGGTTTGAATTCACTCTGATAGGATAATCATTAATGAGCTACTTGGATTCTTGGCCACAAAAGATAACATGAATTTTAAATTCCTCCACAAGTAATTAGACTTGCTAGCTATCACTCAATTATTAACTAATATAAAGGGCACATGGAAGGTGATGTCGAAGAGCACATTTGAATATTTGATGAAGAGAGAACTCACAGATGTGAGTAAAGTTTAATAATATTTCATATGCTTATTTATAGTGCTGACTCTCCATATTTCTATGATTATTTCAAAGAGTATAATTTTTCTATATTTCATCCTCAATAGTATTGTTTTGATATGGAAAAGATTTAAGAAAAATTAATTCTTGGGTTTCTTGAAGATAAATTTTCAGGCTAACTGATTCACTATTCCCTTATTACTTTGATGTGTCTAGTTGAGGGAGTCCCTATAGTCAAATTAGTTGATGAAATGTATCCTATGGTAGTCCCTCTGAAAATTTTGGCATCGGGCATAAAAAGGAAAATAAAAAGAGACAAAAAAGAGAAAAAGTCAATTCTTGAAGGAGGACTAGCTAAAATTTAGGAAAAAGGCACATCCTTCACCATAGATGACACATGAGAGACAAACAAATGAGAGAAATGTAAGAAGATGATCTGACTCACATTGGAGATTTTTTAGCTACACATTGTTGTATATTTATGGATATTTTGCATATTATTAAAAATGTACAGTAGAGCATCGATTGAATCAAAGAAGAGCTGAAAGGAAAGATTTATTCTAGATGCATGAGAGCAGTGGAAGAGGTTGTAAAACATGATGTGATGTGATAAAAATATCTCCATCAAAAAGAGATGGCTTTTACCATAATGCAAAAACAATTGAAGACCAAATCTATTAACACTCCTGGAGAAAAAATGAGATAAGTGAATATTAGCTTGAAAAAAAGTGCCAAATCATTTGGAATACTATATGTGGTCATCAAGGTAGGTTGGAAAAGAGTAATGAAGAAAAGAGATAAAGTAAATGAAAATGAAATAATATATCACAAATGCTAGTGGATGAAAAAATAAGAAAATTTTGTACAAAGCAAAAGGACTTGTATTTTGTGATTGGAATATTTTGAAAGAATATTAAATTTGATTAGGCGAAGACAAGAGGTGTTTATGATATATTTATATAGAAAAGATGTTTGGAAAGGTCATCTATTTCTATATCATCATTTGTACACTTGATAGTGAATCTTACCTTTAAATAGTTTGATCCTAAAGGTAAATCATTTTGATCACTCCCATAATTGCTTTGATTTGTATTTTTATTGTTTATTTGTATATTATGATTATATATACATTATGTGGAACTAATTTGGTCATTTTTTTTGGATGGGGATATTATTTTTTGGGGACATCTAATTATTTTAGTATGTGAGTTTGTTTGGTGCTCAAACTACCAAATATTCATAGATATTTTGATGATTTATGATATTGTATAGGCATGGATTGAAAAAGTATAGATTAATTTTATGACTCTAATGATTTGCTAAGTTATGATAAAATTTCATGAAATCAATAAGTTCTTGGAGGTGTTTAGTAGATGATGTAGAATATTGAGTATTAAATAGTTTTGACGTCCATTCTTGGCTAAAACTTTATCTAATTAGTTTATTAAAATTTTTATGCACCACAATCCTACCAATTTGTTATGATAATGATTCTATTATGTAACACATTCTTAGTGACAGTGATATTATAATGAAGTTATAGTTGTATCTCTTTCATGAAATTTAAATGGTTGTGATATTAATTCTATGTTATAGCAATCAAATACCCCACTAGTACAAAAAGTCATAGAAAGCCTAACTGCAATGATTTTTTTTAATATGGCTTGATAGTTTCAAGTTAGAATTATAACTTTTTTACAAATTCGTGACTTTTGAGTTATTGAAAGTTTATAATGTCAAAACTACTCAAGCCAAAACCATGATAAGTATTTAGAGACATAACATTTTAGACACTAAAAGTTATACAGCATATTACTTGAGTATGATCATTTTGTAAGGCCATGACTCTTATCCTCAAAGAAAGGCAAAACCATAAATTTTATGCTCGAGCTGATTATCAGTGTCATTATATTCTCGTAGTACCACAACAACATGATAAATAAGAGAAGAGAATGCTAGTACCATGACCACCCATAGTGTTGTAGACTCTTGAAGATATATGAAGAAAAAAAGATTTAGTATTATGATTATTTCTTAGCATCATGGCAATAGGATACGCAAAACCTCAGCACCAATACCAATGTTATGACTTTATCAAAATACAATGACCATATATCAGTATGAGAAGCCCTTCCCCAAACTAAAACTATTTTCTAGTGCCATGACTCTTTTTTAAAGATGAGTAGACAAATGCATGAAGCTGTGACTACTACAATGTGCCATGACTTTATGTCATAGAAAAATTAGGCCTAGGTCATAGTCATTACTAGCACCATAACTTTGTGATATAAAAATATCGAGATATAGTTTAGAATCAAAGACACTTTCAAGACACAACCTCAAGCTTTATAGATGAAGGCCAAAGTGGTGACATTATTCTAAAAGTCATCATTTCTTAGATAGATTAATGTAAAACTTGCATGAGTATAAAAAATAGAAGATAGATACATATATAAAGATCTCTTTCATTCTTATTCCTCTCCCTTTGTGCAATAAGCAAAGCCATAGAAACTACTAAACTATTGAGCTAAATTTTACTTTTCCTAGGGGTTATACAAGCACGCAAGGGATGTGAGATTTAATGCAATCCCTAGACTTATGGGGCATAACTTTTAAACCCTCAATCTCTAGGGTAAATTTGGGAATTATTACCAAAATAGCTTGGGTCTAAGGTTGGTCTAATTTGAATATATATAATGTGATATTAGTTTTTATTTACGAATGATTATGTTTGATTATTTTTATATTATGGATATTTATAGATGATGATAAAATAGAACTTGAACTATGGTTTTGACTATTAGTAGGTTTTTATGAGATTATCATAATGGATAGTGACTAGTAAACCCCGAGGCTCACTTGCACATAAGGTAGGAAGGAAGTGAGAGCCCTTCTGACTATGATGTCTGAGATAAACCTATTCTTTGAAACCTCAAATCTGAGTATGTTAATTAATGAGAGTATGATGCTTACGAAACTAAAAGTACAAATACATTTTCATAATAATCCATCATATACATCTTAAAAAAACTAATTCTCAATTGGGATGAATGTTATAAAAAATAATTTTATAAGGAGTTTACTTTTAATGTGAGAGTTACATCATCACCGAAGAGGATGGTGACATGTAATCCTTATGATATACATGAGTTTGTTGTGACTTACAAGATGGTAACACATCTTGTGAGTTACCTTTACTCATTTAGTTTCCACTGGTGAAACCAAATGGAATCAAACATTAATTATATGAGTATAATACTTACAAAGCTAAAAGTATAAATGCTTACAAATCATGTAAATCTTTATTATTTATGATATATGAGATCAGAGAATAAGAGTTTACATATAAAACATAAATGATAGTTGAAAAAATTACCTAAAAGGTATGAGATTATGAATGACTCTTAAATAGAGATAAATTATTATTTCGGTGTTGATGTACAAGGAGACAACTATGTGGGGACTACCATTAGGATGGACTCAATAGTAACAATCACCTTGTTACCACTAGAGCAAAAAGTTATTACATAATATCCTAACCTTCATTTTATGTCCAACACAATATAAGTTAAGAAACTTAAATATCATGATATAGATTAAATAAATAAACTCATAGAACTAAGATGTTTAACAACCCAAATATTCATTTTACTAAAAATGAGTTTTCTCACTATTAAATAACTAAGCTGCTAATATAATTCTTATGTGATTGATATCTTGATAAAAGTCTATTTTGTTACTTATATAATTTGTGTACTTGAGAATCTCTATTAATGAAATATTCTTATTAATGAGCTTTTGTGATATTGCCTAACTGATACAATGAGGTGGCATAACAAAGTCACAATATTAAGATCCCCATCTCGACAGTATGCATTATGCAATTAATCTAGATACCCTCATGTGCATATCAAGCATCATTGGGGATCAAACTCATGTCTCTAAAGTTAGATGAAAATCCACTTTTCCATTCAGGCAACCAATATTTTTGGTATCAATTACATATAATTTATTAAAGTATAAGGTGAATATTTCTATTTGTCTAGCACATTGATTGCCTTGCTTTGCTGTGAAAATGAGGATTCAAAGTATAACCAAATTGGAAACTAGGTCATGATCTTGGTCTTTGGTATATTATATTTTGGAGTGTTCTTTTGGAATCACTCATCCAAAACTAATCCAAGCACAACACTATTGCCTCTAAAGTTCTTTCAAATCATTGAACTAATATTACTAAAAGGTGCTTTGTTAAGATTCAATTTGATTCGGTAGGACCCAATGTGGTATGAATCCCTTACTAGAACTCATATACTTTTCTCTTTCTCTTGGATTAGTCACCCCCACCTTCTTGAAACCAAAGGTTTTCCTTTTCTTGTCTCTCACCCTATCACAATGCCCATATTTATTTCTAGGTTACCTCTTTGAGAATATTTGTAATGACATCAAATTACATAAGAAATTATCCACTTTTTCCCCATAATCTCACATCCTTGTAGTAATCTAATAACATTATTATTAACTTTGAAGTTATTTCAAATCACATAGGTAATACTATCAAATGATACTTTGTTATGATTCATTTCAAGCACATGGGAGCCAACATCAATTGTCTCTTCATTTGAATGCATATGCTTGCCAATATTTCTTAGACTTGTCACTCAACTTTCTTGAGATCCAAGGTTGTCATATTCCTATCTTTCACCTAGCCACATTGGTCACATTAATGGATGCATTACCTTTTTGGAGTCATATGTAATGACCTCATTAAATTGCATAAGAAATTATTCACTTTGGCCCAACATGCCTCGAGTTTCTACTTAATTTCCTCACAATTAACTCTAGAATTATTTTGAATTAAATTGAATCAATACCACTAAAACACACCTCATTATCAACTAAATTGAACTTGCACTTATTGATCATTGATCATAACCCTTCCCTATATAATGTGGGTGGATACCTCACTAGTGGCAGACTACCTCATATATTGTCCATTTCATTTGGGCTATTAGAGCCAACACTATAGTCTCTATTCAATCAAAATTTTTAAAAATGAGACAAACTCTTAGTTAGAAATATCAAACAACTCTTGTCATGCTAACATGATTTATTTTTTAGGCCCATATTAGCCACCATTCTATATGGGCACAACATGGGGTTTTAGCATGGATGGGTCATGTTGGGTCCAGACGAGCCATGCCTAGCTGAGTTAAGCATGGCTAGGCTAGCCTAGTTCATTCTAGGTTACTTAGGTTCAATCCATGCTAGCTTGGTTCATTCCAGGCTAGCCTCATTCATTCTAGGATAGCCTAGGTCAGGCTAGGCTAATCTGGCTTGTTCACTGGTAGCCTAGGTTAAGCCATGCTAGCCTAGGTTAGGCTAATCTGGCTTGTTCACTGGTAGCCTAGGTTAAGCCATGCTAGCCTAGGTTAGGCTAATCTGGCTTGTTCACTGGTAGCCTAGGTTAAGCCATGCTAGCCTAGGTCAAGACTAGGTTAGTCTAGGACAATATTAGGCTAGCCTATTTGGTTAGCTGGGCCAAAACTTACCCGCATGAACCATTGTGTTGGGTCATGCAGTGTCGTGCTTCCCATACCAAAAAATTTGGCTCAACATGGCCCGAGACATGCCACGGGCAGGCATGGTTCTGAATTGGGTCATGCCGTGCTAGGCATGATTGAATCATGCATGCCCAGGCTACTTGGCCTAGTCGACACATCTATTCTTAGTGAGCATGTGATGTTTGGAATTGGTTGTATGTACTACAAAAGATGGATAAACTACTTTATAATTTCTTATGAATGATTAATAGCTATTTTAAAAATATGTTTAGATTCATAGCTCTTATATAAATTATTGTGTTGGTCATTCAATTTGGAACCATAGATAGTATCCACTTCTTACACTATTTTCAATGGTAGCACAATTGGAGAATATGAACATTGTCAAAGAAGTGAGATTAGATCAACTATATATCTGACTTTTCCTTGTTTACACTATTTACACTAATTTCAATTGACATAGATACTCCTAGCCGAGATAGATGCTCAATTTCTAATTTGATAAAGAAAATAATTTCTTGGGATATTCTACTTATATTTACCTGGAGATAATCTTTCCACTTTGAGGAGTCAAATGTTGATCGAGCATAGTTCTCAATTTGGATCTTATGTTTAGCACTATTAAGATCTTTTTTGGGTAGTGAAAAAGTGTGCTAAACAATGTTAATAAATAATTATGGAATGATGGTAAGCTAAAGATAGGTAGTGATGTAGGAAAACTCATTCAAATTGCATTCAATGCATCTTGTTTGGATGCACATGGAAGATATGTTATGTATTATGTCATGAGTAGAAGATATGTGTATCAAAGTTTTATGATAAAAGTTTGACCACTCATACAAGAAAAGGGTCTACAGGGTATCTACTCACTAGGCTAACAATGTAGTTACAATACATAGAAAAGAGTGAGATAGACTCCTCTCTAGATTTATAGCATACTTCTCATCAACTTCAAATACCAAAACTTTTGCTGAACATATCCTTACTCTTATTCCCAAGGTGATTATCAAAGAAGCAAACTATTGCATTATAGTTAATTATTCTTTAATTTTATTACTAATGTAGAAAATAATATCATAATCAATAGAAAGAATTCTCAATTTGTTGGTTATTTGAATATTAATTTGGGTTTGATTGCATTTTCACACATTTTTATATTTATGTGAATTTTCTTTGAACTTATTATTAGTAAATCATATTTTTTTTTATTTTTTTTTATTTTTTTATTTTTTTTTTATTTTTTTATTTTTTTTTATTTTTTTATTTTTTTTTAATTATTTTTTTGTTATTTTATTTTATTTTATATTTTTTGTTTTTTATTTATTATTTTTTTTTTGTTTTTTTTTATTTTGTTTTTGTTTTTATTTATTTATTTATTTATTTATTTATAGTAAATCTTATTTACAAGCAATGAAATTTTAATATCATTTTCTCTCCATTTATATTGCTTTGAAGGGTATGTTGGCTTCCATAAAAACTCTCTTGGACTAAATATGTTTCTCTATGTTGTTCTTTAATGTGAGGGGATTGCTCAAATGCTTAGCTACTAATAATATTTTACTTATACACTTTTGACTTGGTCATCATTTTCAAGATAAACTAGGAATCCTATATTTCAGCACAAAAGGAATATTCATTCTTGACGATGTGGAATGCAAGCTTGCAAAATACACAAGAAGTTTTTATCCAACATGTCATTCTATTATATTTTGGTCTAATTCAATTTGATTCGTAAATATATTTGAGGACCTTGTAGGTATGTTATGCATGATGAAATTAGGTACTTTGTATGTGTTTTCTAATGATTATTTGAAAATTAGATATGTATTTTGTTTAAAAATGGTTCAAATTTTTTCTATTTTTTTAATTTTATAAAATGACATAATAGAATTTAATCATTGTAAAATATCAAGAAGTGATAATATATTAGAATACATATTGGGTCTTGATAGTCTATTCCATATTTTCTTAAGCTTGAAATATTGCATTAGTCATCTTGAAGTCGCACACTACCATACATTAGATAATTGAGAGAAAATAAAATATATATCTATAATCATGAGGACACTCTTTATATATATAGAGTGTAACTAACCATTCTATGGAGAAAAATTTTTAAATACAAATATCTTTACAAATTATATTCTTTCTCCTATTCTCATAAAAAAATACCTTTTCAATTCTTATATCTAGAAAAAAGTAGTTTCTAGCATATCAACTTGAGTTTTTGGGTACATTTGTTCGAACAATTATTTTACACATGAAAAAATTCAACCAATAATAATTAAGAATATATTTATTAGCATTGACATTACTCATGTATGACAAGAAGAGTAATTATAAGTATTGATTTTGTATTCTTTGAGAAGAATAAATTTTTTTCTCCCTTTTAATCATTTACCTAAATTGATGAAGTTGAATAGTTAAGGGGGATAGATTTAGTAAAAATTATTTTTATGTTAAAAAATGAAATTGTGAAAAAATTAGTGAATAATAATACTGAATTTGTTAATTTTAAAGTATTAGAGAGAAATATAGGCCAGTTCATAACTAGGGAAAACTTGGCCTTTTTACTATTAGATATAAAATAAAATTTTTATTTATTTCATTTCACTATCTCTTTCTCTCTCTTAGGAGTTTCTTTCTATTTATCTTGTTCTCTCTTGGTTCTATTCTCTTATCTTTCATTTATTTATCAAAATTCTTCAAATAAAGCTCAAAATTCATGTTTTTTAATCCTTTCTAGGAAGTGATCAATCTCAAGAACTTCTCCTTTCAACCAAAAACAATCATTTTGGTTTATAATATAGAAAAAGAACCTTAGGGTTAAACTGAGTTTAAGTATTATTCATTTTTTACTTAATTTATTAAATTTGCATGAATGTGCTCAAATTCTCACCCAAAGTTTCTAATTTTTTAGTTTGAGGTTAAATTGAGGTTATATAATCCAAAGTTTCCAAATGTTTAAAATATGAAATCTTTATAAATCGATGTGAGAAATTTATACTATGGATTATTAGTTACACAAACTTGATTTATAATGGGTAGTGTTATGTGTTTTATTTAAATAAATTTTTATTGTTTTTTTTTTGAAATGAATTTCATAAACTCTAAATGATTTAATTGGGAAAAGTTATGAGTTGATAGAAACTCATATTTTTTTATCATGAAAAATCTTGTTGATAAAATTTAAAACTCATTTACCAATATATTTTTAAAAGAAATATATTTTTCTAAAAATGAAAATAATGATATTTTCTTATGTGTAAATTGTACAAAAGTCATGATTGATGAATTGTATGATAAATTTGAAATGTAAATATACTAATATGTATGTGTAAAATTCTATGTGAAATATTCTAAAGCTATATGAGGTAAATGAAAATTTGAACCTTCATGATAAATTTTAAAAAAAATACATGATTTGGATAAGGGGGTTTGAGATGACTAATAGTCCGAGCTATGACATAGATAGTTTAGAAGTGCAAGAATATATATGAAGGTATAAATTATATATCCCATTGTGAAAATGATCCTAAACTCCTTGTGTGTTTTAGGTGGATTCTTCTACTAATGTGGAGGTGATGGTGGTCAGCTAGAAACTAGCAAGTTTCTCATAGATAGGAATGTGTTTGTGTTGTTTGATGGGGGGTAGCTAGGCTGAATTTAGAACTTTAATTTTTTTTTATTTGTCTCGTCGTGGCTTGGTGGATCACCGATATGCATAAATTATACATTTTTTTGGTAAACAAGATGTGATTAAAAATGAATATTTTAAAAACTTACATAATACACACATACAAACACACACATACAATGCTTTCATGAATTTATATAGCTATATATATATATACACATATATATGCATATATGTTTAAAACTTTTTCTTGAATTCTAAAATTATATATTGGAAAACATGTGTGGCTTTGGATGTAAAACATGGATCTT